>OX235277.1:39428757-39874626 GCA_944472155.2 Trichobilharzia szidati | reverse complement strand
AGCATATAGTCTCCTATAATTGTTTCTAATCCTCTCTGACTGGATGTAAGGGGTGAGTTGTATGTACAGAGGGTGTTCAGAGTTCGCCAAAATGATATTCATCAATTTATTGCGTGAGTCCATGTGCCTGTCTAAAAGAGTATTAACACGTTGGTTTACTGACAGCTTACTTGCCCCACTGACAACTTCTAGTACCCCTCGCAGTGTAACAGAGTCATTCTTAAATAGGCCAGGAAAGATTAAGGGGAAAAATAAAGAATGATAGTTAGAATATAAGAATTAAGGAACTATTAGAGTAGACACTGAGAAATATTGGGCTGTCCTAAATTCTTCATTCAGAAAGTTAGATGAAATATCTTTCTACGAGTTAACATGATGTTGAAATACCAGGAAAGAAAAGAGAAGAGACAGAATCCAAACGGATCTACTACCACTACCTGAATTAGAGTTGAAGTGACTACTGCTGTTTTGCAGAAAAGATATACAATTCAAATTTAACAACCAACTTTACCGAAAAATTGATGGGGACACCATGGGTTCACCTCTAGGACTTAACCTGGCCGATATCTTCACGGGTTATCTCGAACAGACGCGACTGAGTGATGCTATCAATGAAACAACATACCATCGCCTATATGTCGACGGTACGTTTGTTGTTTGCAACGATATGAATTAGGGATTCTTATTATTTGATCACCTAAATGAGATCCCCCCAAATATTAAATACACCATGGAATATGAACACAACGACGAGTTCAATTTCCTGAACGTAAATGTAAAAAGAAGAAACGATGGAACGGTTGAAAAGTCCATTTGCAGAGAAGAAACCTGGACAGAACAATGTCTTCATCACAACAGCTTCTGCCCCGATAAGCTATAAGCGGGGATTAGTAAGAACACTATACGACAGAGCCAGGAAGCTATGTTCACCAAACAAATGGAAGACGAATTAAGCTATATCTGAAAATTGCCTAAAGAAAAGCGGGTATCCAGAGGGATTTATCCTACAGTACAGGAAAAAAAATGAGAAAGCGAAGTATCCAACAGTTGAAAAGAAGAAAGTGTTCATTCGCCTCCCATTTAAAGGAGAAGCAGTATCACAAAAGATTGACAAGAGGATGAAAAGAGCAATAAAGAGATGCTTCGCTGCAGCTAAGCTGGTGAAACTATACAGAACTATATCCTCTATAAGCCAGTCGAAACTGGATGTCACTGATGTTACCTCCAACTGCATTTATACATTTACGTGCACCTGCTGCAGCAAATACATTGGAAGGATAGAAAGAAGGGCTTCTATCCGGTTTTCAGAGCATATTCTGAGAAACTTATGCTTAAAAAGAAAAAGATATTTACAAAGTGCAATTACTAGACACCTTGTTAATACTGGCCATCTCGTAGAGATTTCTGAGTCCTTAAAAGTATTAAATAGACAAAGGACAGCGAATTTACTACGATTTACCGAAGTGATCGCAATAAGACGATCCAAACCAGACTTACGCATACAGAAAGAGAGTGTGATCAATCTCTCGCTCTCTTAGTAAATGAATTCTGATTGCATTAATCAGTCATCTAATTCAGTGATCTCAACTCACTGAGCAAGTTTCAATCTTATAAACTGAGTTGCGATGTTTTCTTTAGTACCCCTCCTCCTATTTTCTACTTTGAAAGCGTATAGATTGATGATAAAAACTTAAACTAAAAATTTTAATACTTAAATTTTGGATGCGTCAGTTTCATAGTATTTCTTCTCTACTAACACTTAAATATTAAAGTATGTTATTATCATCTATATAACCATTGTAATTTCAGGTTGGTGTGTGCAGCTGATGAGGACCTGTGAAATAGAATGATAATATAATTTTATACTGTAAATTTCGTCTTCCTTTCTTTATCCTAGATATTTAACATTCGAATCTGTTTCACCGTCAATGCTTTCTCTGATACTAGAATCATGGGAACGACCCAATAAATGTATATCGCGTTTTTGTCGGAAAGTGAAATTAAAAATCTGATTTTTCGTCAAAAACTTCATGCAATTCTTCCCATTAATAAACTTGAACAAAGCGAGAACAACAATCGTACCAGGATAATATGAGCTCATCTTTTATTATTTCGAGGATTCTCCTCAACTGGTTACAACCTGAACGATGAAAAATATGAATTACATTACATTAAAGATTTGAACATACTTTTCCACGATCACAAGGAGTAGTTGGTAGGAAGTAAAAGTAACATTAGTCTGGAATGATTTAACTAATTAAGAGTTTCAAACATTGACTATTTGTAGAATAATTAGACAACTAGGCTTGGAAACAAAAAACAGAGTTGCGTATATATGTGTGTATAGAAACAAGGTTTAGCTAGAAAGAGCATAGCAAAAAAGGTAGTTTACGTAACTAAAGAAAATGTTTTATCTAATAGCCAGTAGGAAGAAAGAAAAGAACAAGGTAGGGTGAGTCATGTTTAGATGAGAGAGTAGAGTTTTCTAAACAAGAAAAAGGGTAATTCATAAAAGTTGTATATTTTGTTATCACCAGGGAAGTGCAAGATTCACCACTGTCTCTTTCTGCGTACATAGATCTATTAGACACCGGTCATATTGTAGACAACCTGAAGGCGTTCAAAATAATCAGCAAGCAAAAGAAACCTAGCTTGCTACACTTTGCTGAAGCAGTTGCTATCAAACGACTTAAACCAAATCTATGTAAGCAGAAAGAGACAGTGGTGAATCTTGCACTTCCCTGGTGATAACAAAATATACAACTTTTATGAATTACCCTTTTTCTTGTTTAGAAAACTCTACTCTCTCATCTAAACATGACTCACCCTACCTTGTTCTTTTCTTTCTTCCTACTGGCTATTAGATAAAACATTTTCTTTAGTTACGTAAACTACCTTTTTTGCTATGCTCTTTCTAGCTAAACCTTGTTTCTATACACACATATATACGCAACTCTGTTTTTTGTTTCCAAGCCTAGTTGTCTAATTATTCTACAAATAGTCAATGTTTGAAACTCTTAATTAGTTAAATCATTCCAGACTAATGTTACTTTTACTTCCTACCAACTACTCCTTGTGATCGTGGAAAAGTATGTTCAAATCTTTAATGTAATGTAATTCATATTTTTCATCGTTCAGGTTGTAACCAGTTGAGGAGAATCCTCGAAATAATAAAAGATGAGCTCATATTATCCTGGTACGATTGTTTTTCTTGCTTTGTTCAAATCTAACTTTTGGAAAGATTTAGCTTAAGACTATTCGACAAGGAACAATGACTAATTCCTAATAAAAAGTCACTCATTTTCGGACAGTTTGACTAGGAAACAACAGGCATGGACACAGTCAGATCATCAGCACACACTAAACAAAATCATCTTAATCAGAATGAGATGCAAGTCATGTAAGAAGGAGGTGTGGGTGGGAAAAGAAAAGAAAGAACAACACCTTGAGGGAGACTGGCAGTGAATGAACATTGTACTGATTAGTTCCTATCAGAAAAACGCGAATGCAACTGTTAATCAATCCAGTGCTCTGTTTGTTTTATAATAATAATAATAATGTATATTTTCATATAAACATAAATTTACATGAAAATGCATGCCATTTTTACAGGCACGATCAAGTATGATATGATGTCAAATGGTAGATTGTCTACAAGTTAATAATGTTTGAACAGCTAAATATTTGATATATATATATATACACTCATGTCGAATCAATATTGAATTAAACAGCAGTCCTCCAGGTTGCGCAGGAAAATCGACTTCGTTTCGTTTTCAACCCGTAGTTGTAGGCATACGATAACCAACCAATACTGAGGTAAGTACAACGTTTACAAGGGATAGTAAGCTGTTTTAGAAAAGTAAAGGTGCTAAGGTGAATCATTAAAGTGTAATGAAATAGGTAAATGCAATGCATCATTAATAGATGCATTCATAAATGAAATACAATGGGAGACTATAATCCCTAGGCTGACAAAGTTCATTTGCAATGTATAATGCTAACCATATAGGTCTTACTATCATGATGTCCACTTTTGGTTTTAATACAATTATCCACAAGCCGGTTGTTTTTATTACATACCTTTTTCTGTATTTGGTGTACAACCGTACTCTATAGAGAATGGGAATCAAATTCATAAAGAGCTGTAAAATGTTAGGTTTAGTGGAATATAATGAGCAAGTGAAGACGTTATTAGAAAATGAATGAGATGAGACATTGTTAAGTGATATTCGAAGATACAACAAAGGAAAGCATGTTAATTTACAAGATGCCCCATAAATCTATGCAGAGCCCACTTGGTCGCATCTCAGCAATAGGCTGACCGAATGGTATATGTTTAAAGGTAGAAGCATGATCTGTCCAGGCGATCATTATTATCTTTTTCAAGATAAGGATTCAAGCCCTCATAGAAATCTCGAGCCGTCAAATTGCGTATTGCTGTTCCTGGGGGCGATTCACCTTAGTGTCCACCACCATATCTACTGATCAGCATGCGCCACCCTCCCTCCTTTTATGATGTTAGGCTCTGATTGTTTGGGCTACAGCAAAAATATTGCTTGGTTCCAGACACGTTCATGCCTCACATTCCATTTCCCTAGCTTTCTTAGTGAGTGCTTCCAAAAGATTTCCACATACAGATTTATGAACATATTATATATGTGTGCATGCGTCCTAATGAACAGATTAGTTTATAAGATGTTAAACCCTTAAAGAGTAAAAAGAATAGGTTTTGTGAATAGTGGAGCAAGATTCAGCAGAACACTATAGTCAGAGTTCAATGTAGGTAGTATGAACTGAAGGTAAGGTCGGTTGGCAGCTATGCACACATAACAAGCTTGTTTACAGAACAGGCCTAGGTATTGAGTCAAAAGGAAGACGTATAGTCTAGTAAGACATATCGAACTAATTTAACACCTTCTTTTTAAAACTGGAGACAGTATTATGATGTAAGACAGCAGCGGCATTTCAGGGACATCTATCATGCTTGTCAGCAAATTGTTTTGTATGTAATTGAAGACAGTTCAAGAAATAGAATAATAATAATAGTAATTCCATGTATTATTCTGCTCTAATGTTTCATTGTTACTGCTTCCAACTTTACAAATCGAAACATATATCTGAAGAGAAAGTATTAAATGTTAGTGTGAAATGGCGACATAACGGTCATTATTGTTATATAACTCACTCGTTAACACGAATTAATCATTAATGTCAAATTTCCGAAAGAGTCTGTCATCTGTACTCTCTCTGTCTCACTCTCTGTCTGTCTTCATGATGCATGAAATGCCCACCAAAGTAGATAAGTAAGTAGGTAGTCATATATATCTCATGGAGACAGAAAAAAAACGCAGGTTTATTCGAATAAGGCATTAAGAAGACAAATTTCGCGAGATGATATCGTCATTTCGTAGTTTCTTTACAACCGCTTTACAACTAACATGGTTAACAATAATAAAATAAAGTTCATAACAATTACTCAGTTAAATAAAAAATAAAAGTACATACTAATGACCAATCATATTTAGATACGTCATGTTGTACATGGTAGGCGAAGGAAGGTTGAAGTCTATTGTTTTTGTGAACACAGTTTAGGCTGTATGTAATTAATCCAAAGTGCTTCCATCACCTTCAATCACCTTGAATTAGAGTTATGTGAAATAATTGTAAAACAGTCATTAATATTGATTTTGTGACCTGACATTAATAAGTGGTTTGCAATGGATGATGATGCTGGATTTCTATTCAGATTACTCGCGTTGGGATTTTCTATATGATTTAGTAGCCATTTTGGAACATGTTCTTTCCGACGACATTGCAACATTCTGTTGGTTCTACCTATATAGGTGTCCCCGCAGCTGCAGGTGAACTTGTAAATACAGTTTGAAGTAGAGTCCACAGAATTTCGTCCTTTAATCGTAGGTGGGTACAGGGATCGAAAATGTTCGGCAGGTGAGAAAAAGAGATGCGGCGTAGAATGTGCTTTTGATGGCTGACCGGAGTCTTTGAGCTGTCAACTGCATAATCTGGTCGACCTTGAATAGTAGGTTAATAAAGATAGCTTTCCTTGGTACCGAAGCTGTCTTTTCGAGGTGTGGTCTTTCTTTACTGTGACAAGTGATAAAGTTTTCCGGATAACCATTAGCTAATAAAACTGAATGTATATGTCGAAGTTCATCCATCAATTTGTTGCTCGTACATATTTTTTGGGCCCTTGAGAACAAACATTTCACTAGGGAACGTTTATACTGGATAGGAACAAAACTGGTAAAATGAGGATATTGTCCACTCCATGTCTGTTTACGAAAAATAGATCGCTGAATCGTACCATCATCTCTCCTAGTCATAGTAATATCCAGGAAACCGAGTTTGTTATTCTATTCTAGTTCGGAAGTCACTCGAATATTTGGATGAATATGATTAAATAGAGTAATAAAGTTTTCAATAGATTTACTATTATTACCAATAATGAGTGTATCATCCACATAACGACGTTTAAAGAGCATAAATTCTGGAAGCATACCTTGCATTTGTTTCTCTAATTTCGACATGAAAGTATCTGTTAACAGTGGCCCAAGACGGCTACCCATCGCAACACCATCGATTTGTTTGTATACCTTTCCTTGGAAGGTGAGTCTAATGTTTTCTGTACACATTAAGATAATGTCTTTGATGTAAGTTACAGGAATAGGCAAGTTTATCCCATTGCTTGTGAATTAATCGCAGGTTTATTTGTTACAAACCTTGTCTAGTTAACTTGCTCGCTAGTTTTCTAGCCGGTCCGGGTAAAGAGGGAGGTTTGGGCGTGGGTTTAGCAACTCCACACCAATAAATCTTTCAAACCACAGAGACGATGGAGGTGATGAAGACAACCAATCAACAGCAACCAGCACCAATCATCATCAACGGGAGAGATTTAATAGAGGTTGCCTCCTTCACTTATCTGACTAGGAGGTATCATTTCAACTACAGGCGGAGTGGACGAAGATGTCAAAGTCAGAATCAGGAAGGCGAAATGCGCCTTCACCAACCTGAGACCAGTTTGGAAGTCTTCTACACTCAGCATAAGGAACAAGATTCGCATTTTCAACACCAATGTCAAGTCGGTCCTTTTATACAGTTCAAAAATTTGCACTGCGTGTTACAAAATGGATTTCCAACAGGCCACTGCAGACCTTTGTCAACAGCTGCCTTCACTGGCTCCATACTGAAGATCAAATGGGCAGAAAGAATAAGCAACAAGAAACTGTGGGAACAAACCAACCAAGAGCCGACCAATCAACAAATATGTAGGAGAAAGTGGAGATAGATGGATCGGGCATACATTGAGCAGGCTGTCGAATGACATCGCACGGCAGGCTCTCGAGTGGAATCCTAACGGGAAGGGACGAGTAGGTCGTCGGTTCGAGGGTGACATGCAGGAGGTTGTGTGAGGAAGAGATGAGAGAGTTTGGTCAATCGTGGACCCAGCCGAAGAGGATGGCAGACGATAAGATAAAATGGAGATGTGTTGTTGAAGCCCTATGTTCCATTCGGAAAGCAAGGGAATAATAATAATAAATAATATACGTTAATATTTGTCTCATCTGGAAATATAGACTTTTAACAGGCAGTAATATGCATTTTGATTTGCTTGTGTTTTCTGAAATGAATGGTGATTTAATTGCGAACCTTTTATTGTTCCCCTTACAGACGACATTACTTCAATATGAAATGAACTCATCTGAACTTATTCCATGAATGATTTAACTTTATCTCCTGACAACTTTTGTTGTGACTGGTTGTTAATATGTCTCGGTACTGACAGTTTTCATCGATTTGGGATTTGAACTTATTTTGCCATGTGGATTATTCTTTATTAATTGGTAAATTTGTTCTATGGAAATATGTCTGTTTATCTCTGATTCACCTGAGTAACAGGCTTGCAGAGATTCACTCGTATTTTTGGTGCTCCCTGTATTTAAAATTTTCACTTTCTCCTAATTAAATAGGTGTCCGTGATTATCTATATACATTGGTATGAAAGAGTATGTGTTGCATCTTTTCAAAGTTACGTTACGCTCTTGGATTTCGAGTAGAAGGGGATAATCACTTTGACCAATGTAGTGTTTATCACAGTCTACACAAGTTACAGGATTTTCATCATGAGCTGACATTAGTTAGAGAACCATTGGAAAACCTGGGAGTACTGGACAGCTGTTTTGTCCTAGTTTGGGGCCCTTCAGCAGTATGCACCCACCACAGGAGTTCGAACCCAGGACCTTCTGGTTACAAGGCGAGTTCGTATACCATTAAGCAACTGGGACCTGATCCAGTGGCCCATGAATTCTAACTTCTGCCAATTCACGACATAGCGCGACCGCTAGCCAATGTCTTCGGCGAGTATTTGTCCTCACACCATTGTAACCAGAAGGTCCTGGGTTCGAACTCCTGTGGGTGCATACTGTTGAAGACTCCCAAACTAGGACGAAACAGCTGTCTAGTACTCCCAGGTTTTCCAATTGTTCCATAACTAATGTCAGCTCATGATGAAAACCCTGTAACCAGTCAAATCCCTACAAACCAACACTTGAATATTAAACAAGTTAGCTTGTAGACGATGTTGATCCTGTATTTTTTGCTGTTGGTTCTTTTCGCCTGTACACTGACTGAATGAAGTAAGTGTGCTGGTTTGTGCGCTACATCTATTTCGAATGGTCGTAGTATTCTAGCTGTTACTTCACAAATATTCCGGTGGCTACCGAGGATGGTTTCTTACTGGCAGAGCAGCGGGAGAAGACAAGAGGCTTAATAACTAAAAGTTTATTATGAATTCGATATACACATATATTATATTATTATATTGAACTCGTCAGTTGCCTAGATAATCCGTGTTGAGCTACATCTATCCTTCATATTGAGTTTCGTTGCCTTCTTTTCATCGTCTTCTATGTTCTGTCACATTACTAGTTCATTTCCTCTCTTCGCTGTCAAATCTATCTCTCTGCTATTTGATATGTTTATGTCAATGAACGTTTCTTTATATGCTACTGATAACTTTTGTCAGTAGCACATACTACAGAAGTGTTATTTGAGTTTGGGAATTTTTTTCGATGAAATTGTATGGGTATACATTTTTTGGTTGCAGCAATGTTAAGAGTGGCGTTGCTCAGTCGTACATCAGTCGATAGAAGCAGGATAAGATCTTGTTTGCATTTGACCACTTTTATGGGCAGATGACAGCCCACCTGTTTACGTGAAGTCAGGTATATATATGTACTAATTATTTAACAAACAATCAGTAGTTTGGATGAGGGCAAGTAATGCGTTCTGTCCCGAAACTAAGAAAATGTCCATTAACATTCATCTGGATTACAAAGTATGTTGATTGTAACAAGCATGTAGATATCTTGGGAAAAGCGTCAATATCCTACAAAGGTATTCTAGTGTCAGCTCAGTCTATGAAGGTGGAGAAATATTACAGATTTCTATTCTCAGACCTTCCTGAGAAGAGAGTGTATGTTTGTGGTTGACATAAGCAGTCATTGGTAAACCAATCACGACAACTATTGGTACTATTGATGCACATCAATTCCATTTAAGTAGAGTTAGATGTCATAAGAAGAGTCTTAGATTGATTAAAATCGCATGTTTTGAAAAGAATGCTATCTGATCAATTGATTTGGCATGATATTTATGATCATATCCAAACAACAGGCTCAATAATACCAAGGTTTCATGATTTACCAAAGATAAATATGCTTCTTCTTCCACTGAGTCCAGTTCTACACATCTCACGTTCCCGACTTCATTCACCTGTGAAATAGCTAGCTGATTTTCTACAAAATGTATGCGTGTACTCACTTTGTGACCTTTTAGAGCTCATCGATAACTTATAAGTCATGAATGTTGCTAACAAATTATGCCATCTCTCAAGAGTTGATCACTTTTCCCCCAGCATTCCACATACCGAAAATTGTCTGTTTTATGTGCAGATATATAGATAAGAACCAATCGAACATCGGAATGCCAACGGCGTATTTGAAAGAGCTACCAATAAAATTTACGCTTGATGTACAGTTCACTTTCGGAGAAATCATTTACAAACAGAAGAATAGGATCACAATGCAATCCCCTTGGAATCCATTGATAGAAAACGTTGAGATTGGTTCATCAGAGTTCCTTCGAGGTTGTGACTGCCAACTAGCACAAAACCTAGGTGGAAGGCTTCCTACCGATTGCCTCCAACCATCTAATATAACGGTCAACTGCTGATAATTTTCAAATGTATACAGAGCTTACGAAGGATATTCTTATCATTTTTGAAAACAATTACTTCGTTAATCAGTTGTTACAGGTATTTAAAAACTGCTATTCAGCAATAAAATTCATTCTTGAAATGGAAATGGAATCCAGAATTCATCTTCTCATCGCTGAACCAGCATGAATAATCGAAAAACCCTCAAGACATCCTGTCCATAGGAAATCGGCATGGAACAGTCAACTTTGACCATTTGCTGCATTTCAGTGCCTGATGAACGAAAACAGTATTCATTTAAATCCATTATCACTAGAATCCAACATGTCTGCACTCCTGACAGTCTCGGACGAGAATCAGACTTGAGGGGGAATTTTTCATCCAAAATGGATATTCACAAATATTTCTTGACAAGAATATTAAACAGAAAGTTTAGGGAAATGCGAGATGGTCGAGGACCAAGAAAGGAGTTTTCAGTGAGTCATGATTTCAACAGAGGCTTAGCATGCGATGTACTTAACAGCAAAATTTCAAAATTTTTCAGAAGAACATTCTTCATAGCTAGGCTAGAAGTAGTGTTTAGCAGTCGTCTACTGGAATGCAGGAGCCTGAAATACAAGGTCTCATATCTGAACACTTCTGTGTACACATATTTAAGTTCGTCTGTTCCTGTAAAGCCAGTTACTTTGGTTGTTCGACATCTATCCCATCTAAGAGAGCTAAAGAACTGTTAGGACGAACTAACTATGTTTGTTAGTCACAAAGTCATGATTGATAGTATCAATCAGATACTGATTATTTATCTATGATTTAAATTTCTGTTGATTTTTAAATGATATTATACTCTGTTGTGGCGCTTCTCTCAGTTAAATCTGACTTCTGTGTATCTACTCAGTTTGGTGGAATATTTTTGCGTGATCAGTTGCTTGAAGACGCATTACATTCAGGACAGATAATAAATAACAAAGCACTAACACTCTGCTGCGACATATTAGGCGACGAGATCAGCTTTATCCAAGTCATTTCAGTTTCGTCATAACACATTCTGACAGTTTATTCAAGTCAGTGCTGATTCGATCCAAATCATGTTGGCTGGCAAGATAACACAAATCTTCAAAATTTCATGAAGTGAACTGGATATCACAAGAGAATTCACCAAGTAACTTCAAAATATCTCCAGAAACATTTTAAACTATATGGCATGCAGTGAAACTTGGAGAGAATTCTTCCTTCTCCTCTGATATATGAGAAACTGGAATGAAGACCTCTTCACTTGAGCTGACGCACAGATACTACCTTCACTAGATTTCGATACATTATTGGAATCCCGACTATTCATCTGATTTTCAACATCAGTTTTCATGAATTCAGTGAAACCTGAATGTGCAAGTACTGCATCGACTGATAAATTTTTCTGTTCTTCTGTAGCTTATTGAATGACAGAATCAATAACCTCAGCAGGGGAACAGCTGGATGACTGCGAAGATAATCTGTCAGTAAGCACTTCAATCAGTTTGGCTTGGATGTCTTCAAACGACTTCTGTTGCTGTTGTAACAGTAATATTACTTGCTCAAAACTGAAGGACGTGATCAAAACACTCTCCATACTGAAATACGCCAGAATTTAGGCCCGTTGGTTGGCAAAATATACCATGGATACAAAGAAATGAGTAATGATGTTGCATGGCTACAGAAAGGCAGTAACGGCTATGAGCACCTATTCAACACTGGTCATTCCACCTCAACAAACGTCCTGTTCAAAGTAATCCACAAAGTGAAGAATAACCTGCTGACTAAAATACGCCTTCGTCCCCTGTGCAATAATGAAGCTCAAACCATTCAGTTAGAAAAACCGTAGCTGTGTATAAAAAAGAAAATTATCCAACCACTCCAACTATCATGGTAACTATTTTGATAATTTCAATGAACTTAATTTTTTTCTAGCTTCTCATAAATACTGTATGTCTCCAAAACTCTTAAATAAGTCCATATTTTCCTTCTTTTCTATGTGCATTCTGGTTACAACTCACTCGTCATTAAATTATCGACCTGATTTCGTAACTATAATACAATTACTCAGATCCTCTTATGCAATGACGAATATTAACAACAACGATGATTATGACAACTCACCACATTCATTAATACCTTCTGTAAGACCAATTCAATTCCCATCCTTGAATCAAGTCAACCTGTCCCGGATCAGTCTAGCGTTGTTGCAACCCAATTATCCATGGCTAACGTGTCTATCCCCCCCTTGTTTAATGAACTGTGTGTGTGTGCTTACATCAATCCGTTTAGTCAGACCGTTGAACTGATGATCCAATCAGAGTATTTTGTGAAATGTTATTTGTTGCTATCCTCTTATCAACATCCAATTCATTTGAACTTACTAACCGTATTTTGTTTTGACAAATTTAATGTATACACACACAAAAAAAACCCATATATATTTGCGATTGTACAGCTTTGAAAATGAATTCGCCGAAATGTTATTTTTGCTGACCCATGTCTTTCTTTGTACTATTCTGTCGAGTTTATCTTATTTGTTGATCTTCATCTGTATCAGCCTACCTGGTTAAGTAGCCAATTAAATTCTATCTTTGTGCCTATGCTCTGTCTATCTCTTAACCGCTCTCTGTTCTATGCCCTGCCTTACTTGGGTTCATTCTTCTACTGACTGCTTACTTGAACGGTCATGTCTGATTCCGGCTAGTTCGCAATTTTGGCTTTAACATTATTCCGCTCTGATAGCGGTACCTTGCTTTCTGTTAAGCGTTGTGGTTTGTACTCTTGAAACCGTTAAGGTTTGTTGTATATATAATTATTGATTTGTTCATTAATAGTACCGTAGAAACAGTGACCGGCTTCTTGTTCGTTCTGGACCGGGATAGCCTTTATCTGTGCGTGACTTAATTTCAAGCGATATTGCGCTTACACCTTCATTAATGGCAGAGAGGTTGTATACAAATGCAATTTTACAGTTGAATGGGATCATGAATTCACCAGAACACAAATTATCCATGATTTAAATTAACTGCGAGAGTCATTTGAATCATTTGATGTCGCCGGCTTGGGCTAACAAAATAATCTCTCCTACGAAATACATGACTGTCTTTCAGATTACTTCTTTTGTTTTTCTTCGTTTGAAGCGACTAAGGTGCTGTCAAATCATATTATTTACTCGATTCATGAGTTGCATATCTTCCCAATACATTTCAGACATTCGAGTCACACAAATATGCGTGTACCTGTCCAGCCTCTTTATATAGAAGCCAACAGAGCATGAAGAATTGAGATTTTATCAAAATAGGTCAAAGTGTTAACGATTAAAAATCTTACCCATATAAGCGGTAAGAGAATAAGCCATGGTTTGAAAATTTGATCACCAAGGAAACAGGCCTCAAAGCAATAGCAAAGAAGCTAATATAATTTTCTCCGTAAGAGCGAATCAGTTAATTGACTGAAGTGTAATTGGGCTGAAATTCTCGAAAGTATTGAGACTGTCTGGCATGGCTATGGATTCATTTTCATTTCTTTCTGTTCCAAGTGAAATACAAGCCTTCAAACTTTAGGCACTGAAGTTTCAATAGTTTTGTTGATGCTGTGATAGCGGAACGGGGCAATATTCTAAATAACCAATCTCTCCTCTTCCTCCTACGTCACTAATTGCCAGTAAAACAGGAGAGGATTAGCAGCATTCTGGCTGGGAAGCGAACCTCGAACCTTCATATCTGGCCAGCGAATTTTCTACATATGAACAAATGATTAGCACACAAACGACTAATATATTAAGTGAAGATTGATTGAATGTGAGGTGGAAATGAGGTAGGCTGACGGATTCAATCCAGTGTTCTCCGAATCAATACACTAGTCACTGCTTAGCAAGCCAATTCAATTGATCAGAAACGAGTATGGCAAAACAAATTACGCAAGTGAGAATGATTACAGAAAACAAAGATTTATCCCAACACAAACAAACAAACAAAATCTACGTCATTCAAGTATTGGTTTGCAGAAATTCCACTTGACTTGATTCGATTTGATTTGATTGGTTACAGGATTTCATCATGAGTTGACATCGGTTAACGAACCACTAGGAAACCAGCAGAGAGTACTGGATAACTAGTTGTTTCATCAGCCTAGTTTGTGACGAATATTCGCCAGTACACACCTGGCACAGCAGTTCAAACCCATGGCATTCCCGTTACAAGGCGAACGACTACGTAGACCATTAAGTCACTGCGACGCGATCCAATGGCCAGCCCATGAATTACAGATTCCACCACTGCAAAATATAGCGCGACTGACACTAGCCAATATCATCGTTGGCAAGTATTTTGTCCTCACACTCGATGTGCTGGCATTTTAAGAGAAAGAAAGTTTATCAGTATTCATAACCATTATAATCTCGACTGAATAAAACAAGAAGTAGTAATTTATCCGAAACATGTCATGTTTATTTCCCCAAAATATTTCTGACATTTTGATCACTCACTCACTCACTTGCCATACACAATTCTACAAAAGACAGCACAACACAGCACATCACAACACAAAACAACAAAATTTATTTACATGTGTCACAATCACGTGTAAGTGGAAGGAAAACAGAGGAGTGAAAATGTCATTACATGAGATAAATCTCGGTTGCCAGATTGAATTATCAAAGCTAGTTTTAAGCGATAACAAGTATTTCATGCACACCAAACTAGATTGAGTCTTTGGATGGCTAGAATAGCAAAGAATTTCAATACATGACGCAAACTTGCCTAATGCATGAGTTTGGGAGAATATAAAAATCGATATTATGACCTTTCTCCATGATATGCATTGTGATAGATAATGCTCAACATCTATTTCTAGAGTTGATTGAATTACGCGTGTCTACCTGTTCTTGCGGCTATTCAGGAGTTGGTTACTTATCCCTAAACTGCAGTGACCGATGATTCATTCCCGTTTACATTCGAACATACACATGTCAATTGTTAAACGCAGTGCCATACGACCCAAACATTCGAATCCTCTGAGGATCTTCAGGACAACACAGATTTATCGTTTCTGTAAGGAAATGAGTTTAGCTTCATAACGAATTTTCTTGAATACCACTCTGGGTCTGTGTTTAGTAATAATACTTTGGTAATATTCCTTGAACAGTGAAGATATATAAATATCCTTTCTGGGAGCCGATAGGATTGGTGCAACACTGTGTTCGACACTTCCATAACGTTTAGTTAACTTCATGTGGTAGTTATTTCTCAATAATATTTTAGAGAGGCGTAGTATTTCTTCTTCAATGTACTGCTGTTACCGACAATTGATATTGTATGAGATGACATTGAGAACGAAAATTCTTTATTGCAGATTTCCATCGGGTATTTGAGAGAACTAGCGATTTTATATTACGGAAAGATTTAAACTACATTTAAATATCGCCTATTTACCCTGATTAAACGTTACAGAAGTGTCTAACAAACAAATCGCCTGATTCAATCGACTCCGTAAACAGATGTCCAACTCCATCGGTTGCAAAGCACATCATAACGACAGATGATAGTGTTGATTTCAATAGTGCCTTCAAACATACAAATATATATATTACCTGTCACAAAGAGGTAATATGAAACACGTTTTTCTGGCGTTTATATATATATTTGTATGTTTGAAGGCACTATTGAAATCAACACTATCATCTGTCGTTATGATGTGCTTTGCAACCGATGGAGTTGGACATCTGTTTACGGAGTCGATTGAATCAGGCGATTTGTTTGTTAGACACTTCTGTAACGTTTAATCAGGGTAAATAGGCGATATTTAAATGTAGTTTAAATCTTTCCGTAATATAAAATCGCTAGTTCTCTCAAATACCCGATGGAAATCTGCAATAAAGAATTTTCGTTCTCAATGTCATCTCATACAATATCAATTGTCGGTAACAGCAGTACATTGAAGAAGAAATACTACGCCTCTCTAAAATATTATTGAGAAATAACTACCACATGAAGTTAACTAAACGTTATGGAAGTATCGAACAAAGTGCTGCACTAACCCAATCAGCTCCCAGAAAGGATATTTATATATCTTCACTGTTCAAGTAATATTACCAAAATATTATTATTAAACACAGACCCAGAGTGGTATTCAAGAAAATTCGTTATGAAGCTAAACTCATTTCCTTACAGAAACGATAAATCTGTGTTGTCCTGAAGATCTTCAGAGCATTCGAATGGTAGGGTCACATGGCTCTGTGTTTAACAATTGACATGTCTATGGTCGAATGTACAGGGGAAGAAATCATTGATCACTGTAGTTTAGGGATAAATAACCAATTCCTGAACAGCCGCAAGAACAGGTAGTGACGCCTAGTTCAGTCAACTCTAGAAATAGATGTCCAACAGTATCTATCACAAAGCACATCATACAGACATGTCATAATATCGATTTTAATGTTCTCCCAAACTCATGCATTAGACAAGTTTACGTCATTTATGTAAATTCTTTGCTATTCTAGCCATCCAAAGTCTCAGACCAGTTTAGTGTACGTGTAATACTTGTTATCGCTTTAAACTAGCTTTGATAATTCAATCTGGCAACCGAGATTTATCTCATGTAATGACATTTTCACTCCTCTGTTTTCCTTCCCCTTACACGTGATTGTGACACATGTAAATAAATTTTGTTGTTTTGTGTTGTGATGTGTTGTGCTGTGCTGTCTTTTGTAGAATTGTGTATGGCAAGTAATTGAGTGAGTGAGTGATCAAAATGTCAGAAATATTCCGGGGAAATAAACATGACACATTTCAGATAAATTACTACTTCTTGTTTTATTCAGTTGAGATTATAATGGTTATAAATACTGACAGACTTTCTTTCAAAATGCCGGAACGTCAGGTGTGAGGACGAATACTCGTCAACGATGGCATTGGCCAGTGTCAGTCGCGCTATATTGTGAAATGGGAGAATTTGGAATTTGTGGATTGGCCATTGGATCGAGTCTCAGTGGCTTAATGGTGTACGAACTCGTTCGCCTTGTGACGAGAATGCCGTGTGTTCAAACCCTTGTGGTAGGTGCGTACTGAAGAATATTCGTAACAAAGTAGGCTGACGAAACAGTTGGCCTTCCAGTACTCACTGGTGGTTTTCCAGTGGTTCTTCAACGGATGTCAACTCATGATGAAATCCTGAAACCAATCAAATGAAACCAAAGTAAGTTGAATCAATTCCAGACGAATCCCTGGAAACCAATACTTGAATGACGTGGATTTTGTTTGTTTGTTTGTGTTGGGATGAATGTTTGTTTTCTGTAATCATTCTCACTTGTGTGATTTGTTTTGCTGCATTCAGTTGTGATCAATTGAAGTAGCTTGCAAATCAGTGATTAGTGTATTAATCCGGAGACCACTGGACTGAATCCGTTAGCCTACCTGATTTTCACTTCACATTCAATCTTCATTTACATAACTTATTGCATTAATAATGGATATTTTGCTAATCATTGTGTCTGAGGTGAAAAATTCGCTAGCAAATCAGTGGCAGGTCTAATGGTTTAGAGGCTGTTGGATTGAATCCTTCAGCCTATTTGATTTCCACCCCAAATGCAATTATCATGATAGTGAATTCCGTTAATAGTGTTTTCTTGCCATTCATTCATTCAGGCGTGTTAAGTTGGTTTACCAGGAAGGAATGTTTGAGGTTGCATTCCGAGCCGGAATGCCCCTAAACCTCTCCTTGTTTACTGGCAAGTAGTGATGTAAGAGGATTTGTAGAGGTCTGTCGAGAGACGAGTACCCGCATCCTGCAAACGTGACACCAACATGGCTATTGAATCTTCAATGCTTGAAGCTTGACTGCCTGTATTTCTTTCGGAACGGAGTGAATTGAAAAGGAATCCATAGCCCTGCCAGACAGTCTCACCGTTTCAGCGAATTTCCACTCTTTGACGCGTACGTCATTGGACTCAGTCGCTCTTATCTAGCCAATTATTTTTGCAGTGTCTCTATTAGCCTAAATTTTTTTACTCAGGAGCACCTACTAGCTAGGTTAAATAAATCTGTTGTTAGAACCATCAACAGTTCTAAATTCCATTTATAAAAGAATAACAGAATGAGTGGAGAAATATACATTCCTTCTCAATTAGTTCCGCATCATCGGCTCTATACTAATTTATGGTTTTATCACATCAAAATGTTTTACCAATCAAGTGGTTATTTTAGTCCATCAGTTTTAAATATAAAGGGGGAAATTAATGGGTAAAAAGTCATCAAAACAGTTAACTAATAGGTGTTAGCTACAAGATATCTGAGTTTTAAAGCAGGGATGAACATTTATCAAGGATTTCAGGATTTCAGGTAATTCTTTGTTTTCAGGTACAATCTATTACATAATCAAGAAATTTGTAAAATAGCAATGATGACTAAGAAGAATGGGATGACTCAGAAGAATGACGTGAAATGCAAACGAGTTATTAAAATTAACTAGAATTGAAAAAAAAACAAGAAGGGGAGGGGAAAAAATCGTTTTTAGAAACTTAACACATATTATTTAGTTGGCCATGGCAAAGAAAGGGGCTATACAAATTTCTTTTAAACACACAGATTTGGCTTGTTCAGAGGAATTCCGACTGCCACTGCTGTATGTAAAATTCGTACTCGTGGACCATGCGAGAGGTTGAGTGACATGCGACAAACAGTTTTAGAAGTTTTGTTAGAGTCAACTTGATGTCCATCATCGACGAGATGAGCTAGTATTGAGCTACATATGTCAGCTTTATCCGGACCCTTCTTGTTTCGACGATGAACTTGCCTGGTCGTACGCACAATATAACTAGCTCCGCACGAGCAGTTAATCTGGTAAATACACGTGGAAGAAGCGAAACAGGGCAGTTTGTCTTTATTTCGTGAACTTATTATTAATTTCCAAGTATTGCTTTTGTAGGGATTTTGTTTGATTGCATGGAGGATTTCATCATGAGCTGACATCACTTAGAGAACCACTGGAAAACCAACTGGGAGTACTGGACAGCTGTCGTCATAGGTTGGTACTCTTCAGCAGTACGCATCCACCGGGGTTCGAACCCAGGATCTTCTGCTAATAAGGCGAGCTCGTAGACCATTGAGCCTCTGGGACCCGATCCAGTGGTTCTTGAATTCTAACTTCTGCCAATTCACGACATAGCGTGACCATTTCACAGTGGGTACGTGCTGTGAAGAGTACCAACCTAGGACGAAACAGCCGTTCAGTACTCCCAGCTGGTTTTCCAGTGGTTCTCTAAGTGATGTCAGCTCATGATGAAATCCTTCATGCAATCAAACAAAATCCCTAAAAAAACAATATTTGAAAATTATTCTGATGCTCACTAGCGACTGGAGTTATTCAGACAGTTAGCCTGGGGTTCTAGTGGGAAGCCGTGACCGGTAGGGTACAGCAGGTTGGAGATGAGGCAGTAACTCATCGAAGAAGACATTGCGAAGTGGTCGCGCTATGTCATGAACTGGCAGAAGTTAGAATTCATGGACTGGCCATTGGATCGGGTCCCAGTGGCTAAATGGTCTACGAGCTAGCCCCGTAACCATAAGGTACTGGGTTCGAACCCTGGTGGTGAGTGGGTGCGTACTGTGAAGAGTCCGAAACTAGAACGAAACAGCTCTCCAGTACTCCCAGGTTTTCCAATGGTTCTTTAAGTGATGTCAGCTCATGATGAAATCTTCCATGCAATCAAACGTATTATTAGTTGGTCAGTGAAAATATAGCACAGTTTAGCTGTGTTATAAGTCCTTTTGAAAACCCTTCTCAGATTTTGTGATAAGATCTCATAACTAATATCATCCCGGGAATAGTAATCGTAGGAAGACTGACATTTTGGAAACAGCGGGCACCTCAGACTTTTTAATTACTGAATTCACGTGTTTGTTCAAGAATTAAGTTGGATACCTATCTCTGCTTAGTAGATCGCAGAAATTATCGAGTTCTTCATTCAGTGCCTCATTTGAACAGACACCTCTAGCCCAGTGAACCAGAAATATAACCAAATGACGTTTGTATTGTGGAGGCACAAAACTCAGTTCTATATTGGATCACCTAGTACAAACCATCCATAAGGCCACGAGTGAAGAATCCTTTTCTATCATCTATCGGGTATCAAATAAATTACCAACGGCTTATAGGTACCGAACACTCCAACACAGCGGAGGTCATTGGAATTCGCTGAGAACAACAGAAGCTCCTCACACTGTTCTTTCTCCTCTTCTGCTTTCTTTCTTCTTGCATGACTTGTCTCACTCTAGTGACGAAATCAACTTTGTTAAGTATGCGGACGATCTAACTGTTTCACTTCCTGTTTACTTTCAGATGGAATGTACTAAGATGAACAGCTTTCTATCAAGAGTTAGCAAATGGTTTTCTTCTAATGGTCTTAAACTAAATCCTTCCAAATGTCAGACTATTAACTTCAGCTTAAGATGTATAAGAAAGCTAAATGAAGCTGTTAATGATAGTGATGTAGAAATCAAGTGTGAAGTTAAGTTTCTTGGATTAATTCTTTCTTCTGTTCTATCCTGGTCTTCTCACGACTTAGCGATTTCAAAAAATATGTTCCGTTTGATTGTTTATATTAAGAAGTTAAGGCACTCAGGCATAACTCAACTCCTCCTCTTACAGTTTGTTAACTCGTCCATCTCACCTATTCTTCTTTATTGTTCATCCTTATTCTTTCCTGGATTGCTTAAAAGAAAGATTATGTCATACTTCGTAGAACTCTGAAGACTGACTGTCAGTAGGACGAGTGGTATCCCATTGGTTCATATCCTTGACATCGTCATTGATGGGCACTTGATGTCATGCAACAAATTTGCTAAAGGGATTCTGTCCGAATATGAGCATCCACTTTGCCTGCAGCTTTCACCTTATGTCTCCTGAGGTAAAACAAGAAATCATTTTAAAAGACTTAATGCGTGCATGTCTAAGTATAAAAATTTCACTCTACCATATTTGGTAAGTATTTCATGTGATGAAAATTGTGTCACGGACGAACTAACTGACCTTCTTTCCACTAGCAAATAAACAATTTTCTCCATCCTTATAATATCAAGCACTACTGTTATTCTTCTTCTTATATTTATAGTCCTCTCATTTTGTTTTGTTTATTTTCTCATAAGTTTAAACATCATTTAAGCTCTGTAATAATTTCATACATTTATTCCCCTTAATGAATTTGAACAAAGCAACAACTAGAGTTTTAGCAGAATAAAATGGTACCGCCTTTTATTTCGTCGCCTCCTCGTCAGCTGCTTACAGGGCAAAGACATTATTTAATATATCTACAAAAACGATTTTAACATACTTGCAGAGAGTTCATTTTAAACAAAAATCAATCGATCAATATACACATAGACCAATAATATATACATATTTATATGCAATATTAAACACAATTCCGAACAATAATAATCATACACAATGAAAACTTTTCAGTATCTCGCATTAGGATGAAAAATATCCAGTTACCAGGGAAAAGAAAGACTGATAACCGCTTCTTTCTGAACGCACAAATCAGGTTTCAGATGCTTGATGGAAATGGCTTCAGCAAACTTAAGGAGAATTGAGCTCTTTTGCTTATTGATAATTTTGAATGACTTTTCGATGTCCACCTCATGACCCGTGTCGAGGAGATGCCTGGCGATGGCATTGTTTAAAGCATTTGTTCCCTTTAGACGTAAGCTTTTTGGTACATGTTCAGAAAATCGTAGATATGCCCTTCTTTCTGTTCTTCCAATGTAACTGCTCCAACAGATACATGTAAATTTGTATATACAGTTGGAGTTAACATGAGAAGGATACCTACCGATTTTTTATTGTACCAGAGAGCAAGTTGTTTGATAGACGGGAACGAGCCTAGCTGCAGGATAGGCTCTTGCTAGTGATGTACTCAGCCTTCTGTTGATCATCGCTGTAATGTTTTCACCTTTACAATCAAGCTGAAAGTAGACTGACTTTTTTCTTACTGTGATTTGTTTTACATTTGTGACTTCAGATCTTCCATACTTGTTGATGAACCTTTGAGGGTACCCATTGTTTTTCAATGTCTTTTCATGAAACTCAAATTCTTCCTCTAATTTCTCTATAGAGCATATTCTCCTCGCTCTATAGTACAGAATCTTGACTAGACCACGTTTAAAGCTATTTGGACAAAAGCTATTGAAATGTAAGTATTGTCCTTTCCATGTAGACTTTCGATAGATTGACTTCTGAAGACTAATGTCTTCTAGGCGTTCCATGGCAATGTCGAGGAAGTGGAACTTTCCGTCACTTTCATGTTCCATAGTGAACTCAATATTGGCGTGCGTATTAATGAATAATCTTAGTAAGTGTGTCATCAACATATCGACAGTAGGAAGTTGATTCGTCGATCGCATGCTTCAACTTTGTTCTTTCAAGGTTGGACATGAATATATCTGCTAATAATGTCTTTGCCCTGTAAACAGATGACGAGAAGGCGACGAAATAAAAGATGGTACCATTTTATTCTGCTAAAACCACTGTAGTTCTTGCTCTGTAATAACTGTTATTTTTTCGTTTTTCCCTTCACCTTGATTTATCAAGAGGACGTCATAGTCAATACCCTATAAAATGCTAAAATATCCATAGTGTATCGACAGTACTGTCTGAAACAAGCCCACTGTTATTACTATTATAATAGTTATTATTCTCATTTTGTACTTTACACATTTTTGACTTTATTCCCACTATAAATACGGGCGAATTCCTGTGGTTAATTTTATTTATATTTTGAGTAAATTAGGTAGAATATTGTGGCAAATGCTGAGACTCCCATGCTGCATTATATAGGAATTTCATCAAAAGACATATACCCGCAAGCCAACCTATCAAACCAAAAGCCTCCAAGGAAAGCACAAAGAAAATCGCCATACCATATATAAAGGATATCTCAGAAATCACCGCAAGACACTTCAAACCTTTAGGAATTGACGTCGTACACAAACCAAAAAAATCACTTCACTCAACTGGCTCTCTGTCAACCAAAAGACTCAACAACGAAAGAAGATAAAACCAACATCATCTATAAAAGAAATTGTATCAACTGCGAAAAACACTACATTGGTCAAAGTGGACGTCTATCCTCTTCGTATTCGTATCCACGAACATAAGCTAGCCGTCAAAAGACATGATATCCACTCCCTCATATCACCTCACTGCATACAGACAACCACGGACATCAGTTCGACTGGGACAACGTTAATATATTAAGCAACAGAGGAAACAACAAGAATACTAGAGAATTTTTAGAAGCTTGGCATTCCAGTGAATCATCAAACAATAGACACATCGAGATAGACAAAATTTATCAACCGATAAGAAAGAAACCTCACATACAAAGGGTCAAAATTCAAGTCAAAGAAACAATCAGTTCTAATGCAAGTAGCCTCCTAGAAGGTGTGAAAACACACAAAAACAACCAGTCGAGTTCAAGGTCACCTATCAGGAGAGATGATTAATAAACTCGTGGAGAAATCTAAAAGCTCACTTCAAATTGAAGTATGCGCTGAAGATGTTGCCTAGTAGGGCGGTGAAAGCTTCGCAAATTAACTATCCAGCTCAGAGAACACAGCCACATCAAAATCATCCACCCGAGCTACAAATCTCTGTCATAGCTATATAGGTACTGTTTTTGTAAGAAAGCAGATTATTATTATTATATGATGCGGTTCTGTTCCATCCGGAGTATAAACCAATGCCTGATGATATTTCTTCTTCGACTTCTGTGAGAAATGCCCAGTGGTGGATGGTAAGCCAATTAACCCTGTGTAGATGAGTAGAGTTTACGACCTAGCTAACATAGCAAAGCGATCAAAACCATTAGAAATGGACAAAATTTTATGCATCACTTGTTGGCTGGATAAATTCAGCTAGCCTAGTAAAATTTTAAGCAAGCCATCTGTGACAACTAACAGTCTTTGAATAATTGAATTTGTACAAAAACGCAACTTTTGGAGTATTTCATTATTTCATGATTTCATGATTTTTCAGGTTGCTTTTTTTCTTTCAAATGTTGACTAATTTACTCTCTTGGGAACATTACACATATATGAAACAAAATTATGCAAATATTAGTTTGCTCAACTCTCCCTCCCTCTCTCTCTTTGTTTCTCTGCCACTATGTAACAATGTCAATCAGTTACCATGGGAAATAAGTATATGCAAAAAAAGACGAGTTGAGCAGAAAATAAAGGACGAACACTCAGTGAGTGAGTGAGTGAGTAAATGAGTGACAAATGAAGCAAATATTTACAAGTATTGTAGAGGAATATAAGAAGAAATCAAGATCTTTTCTGAAAATTGACGTAATAATAATAGTGGTAGTAATAGTAATGGTAATGAATGGAAAATAAATAGAGCGAAGTAAGTACAGATCGTTTAACTTGGAACAGCTTAAAATGTTTTTTTGTTTTGTTTAAGAAACAGAGGAAGTGAATGCAAATATTGGGTTGTCCTTTCATCTAGAAATACAATATAATTTAGGATTCTTTTGCATAATTTAATATTGCTGGCGAAAGATACTGAACACCTTCATATAGATGTATAAATATATTTCAAGTCTCATCAGGGACTAGCTTCATTTAGAGGACCACTGAAAACCATGGGGTACTGGATAATCATTCATCCAGTGGAACAAAATCGAATAGTCCATGTATTGATAAATCACTGGATTCCATCCCGGAGTCTAAATCGTCAACCAGTACTCCCTGGTCGTCAGCGTTTCTCTAAATTAAGTTGCTTAGCTGTTCCTGGATTCAGGAAAGACAAGTCATCTTATGACCGAATTGCAACTCTACGCATCATCATCCCAGAACAAAGCATGGAATGGCAATCAAACCTCTACCTCAACTTCCTTCATAGACTTTGAGAAGGCCTTCAACAGCGTTAACCGCGAAGTAATTTGGAAACTACTCAAGTACTACGGCGTACCCCAAATATTCATCAACCTTATTAAACAGCTGTACGACAACGGCACATGTCAAGTGATCCACAACGGAATACTCAGCCAGGCATTTGGAGTAAACACAGGAGTCAGACAAGGGTGTTTATTATCACCAGTGATATTCCTAATTGTAGTGGACTGGATTATGCGTCAGACAGTGGGAAACGATAGGACATGGATATCCAGGTCTGACGTGAAGAACCTAGAAGACCTGGATTTCGCGCGTGGATGATTTATGTTTGATGTCACACAAATTTGAAGACTTACAAGCGAAAACCGACAAACTGGTGGAAGAAGCAGCCAGAGAAGACAGGACTCCAGGTGAACATAGACAAGACGGAGGTTATGAAAATAACCAACCAATATCAACAACAACAGCAACAACATCCAGCGCCAATCACCATCAACGGGAGGGATTTGAAAGAGGTTACTTCATTCACTTATCTAGGGAGCATTGTCTCAACTACAGGAGGAACGGACGACGATGTCAAATCGAGAATCGGGAAGGCGAGAAACACATTCATCAACCTGAAACAAATCTGGAAATCTTCGTCACTCAGCAACACTCAACAACAAAATTCGGATTTTCAATACAAACGTCAAGTCAGTCAGTTCTTCTATACGTTCGGATCGGAAACTTGGCCAGTGTGTCACAAAGAATATTTCCAACAGCCTGTTGCACACCTTTATCAACAACTGTCTTCTTCGCTCTATACTCAAGATCAGGTGGCCGTCGGGAAGAATCACCAACAAGAAACTATGGGAACGAACAAAACAAGAACCAATCGCCCAACAAATATGCAGGAGAAAGCGGAGATGGATTGGATGCTCGCTGAGGAGGCCGCTGGGTGACATCGAGCGTCAGGCCATTGCTCGAGTGGTACTCGAAATGGAGGCGGCGAGTGGGACGTCCAAGGGTGACATGGAGGAGATCGTGTGAAGAGGAGTTGAAACAGTATGGACTAACATGGACGCAGGTGAAAAGTACAGCAGAAGACAGAAGCAAGTGGAGAGGTGCAGTTGAAGCCGTATGTTCCACTAGGAACCCAAAGGAACAATAATAATAATGGCTGTTAACAAGCTCATCTTGTTACTTAAAGATGTTTGGTTCGATCTTTGGAGGCACTAAGCAGGGGAGGCGTACTTCTGAAGAGCTCAAAACTAGGACTGTACAGTAGTCCAGTACTCCATGGTTTTCGGTACTTCTGTGTCTGAAGTCGATTCATACTCAAAACTCAAACCAATCATATCTCTGCAAAGTAACATTTGAACACTCTTTGTGTATATTATTTTGTTGACGATACCTAGTAATGAAATCCAGGGTGGAATATTTTGTCCTGTTTGAAATGTAATGAAAACAAAACAGGTAGTTCAGCGGAGAGGTTGTTTTTACAATTCGGCTCTACAATCGCATTTATATACAATCTCTCTGTCATGAAATCGGGTAGGAACAAAAGTGATGAGCTGTCACAAACATTGTTCATAATATTAGTCAGTGCATAAGAGGAGGTGAATAAATGTGTTAGAGCTACGTAGCAAGATGAATAATCTAATGAGGAATGAGTTGTAATCAGGAAGCAAGTAGAAAGGAAGGAAATTCGGAAATACTTAAGAGTTCTAGAGAAATACAAGAGTTATAAAACAAACAACAAGGTTGTTACCATGATAGTAAGAGTGGTTGAATAACTTTATTTTGTATACATAGCTCCACTTTATCTATCTGAATGGTTAGAGCCTTCGCAATGCGAAGGGGGACGAAAACGGAAGATCTTTGGCAGGTTGTACTTCACTTTGTAGGTTGCTATGAACGAGCTGTTTGTTGAAGTGGTATGATTAGTGCGCACACCTTATATAGAGAAGGCCACTGTAACCATGCAAGATAGTGTTGTTGAACCATTTTAGACAGGATAAACGTTAACTATACCTGGCTTCACAAGCACTGATATATTCACATAGAGAAACCAAATTTGCTGAAAAGAGCCTCCTGGATTGACTAGTTGTTTTGTTCTCGCTATTTGAAACTTGTCAGTGGGATATACCAACATCCCTGGTGAATGATGGTGATTGCTTAGACACGTGATCCAAGCACCAACCGTTTCAAACGGTGCTTTTTGATGTTATTTTATGCCGATGAATGTCTCTTTGTATACTACTGATAAATGTTATCAGTGTGGTGAGAGCAAGCTGCTAGCCAATTGGTAGACATTGATCTACGCTGATTGGTGGAAATTAATCTAGGCTGATTCAACAACCGATCACAGCTGACCTAGACTTGGACAAATATGATTCGCAGACAAGTGGCTCGCATTTCCGAGAAATACCGAAAACGAGAAAGCAGAAGACTGCGTTTGTTTGCAAACAACCAATCAGAAGACCGCCTTCTTTCTGCGGGCAGAGCCTTATTAATGTACGTAAAATACATATAAATACCTGTTGGCTTTCGTAATAAAACTGATCTGTTGCCTGGCCCTTGTCTTCTGTTGTTACATCAGTAGCACACGGCACACTACTAATACTACTCACGGTGCTGCTATTATTATTATATTTGTTGTTCCAGAATATTAATCCAGCTTATCAAGAAGTAGTTTAATGTCAAACAAAAATGTCAGCTTGTCAGTATACATGTTATTCAGTTCAACTTCATTGACTTGAATTTTACAAAAATGTCAAGTCGCATCCTGTCTCCCTCCCTTCCGGTCTCTTTTAGTGTGTGTTTCACTCAACATTCCTCTCATTTTTCTGTTGAAATGACTTGACTTATGGTAAATATCATTTTTAATATTGGAGTTACTTGTATTGAAGATTATTTATGAAGGAGTACATAAATTCACTGCCTCATCTCTCTGTTTCTGCACTTTGTGGTTAAGAATTAATACTGTCCGCTTCTCTCTGTCCCTGTGTCTCTTTCTCACCACCCCCGCCTTCCTGCATCTCTCCGTCATCACCTTAACAAACATCAACATTGTCAGGAGTAAATCAAGTAAGATATGTTGATGTATGTTGTTGTTTTCTGTGCAATCCGTTGCCCACTTTGTTGTTGTTGTTGTTGTATGTGAAAGTAATCAAATTCCTCTTTTATCCTTTCTTTAAAACGTCTTAAAATTAGTTCAGATAGTTTCTGGTATCTTTAAAAAAAGAGATAGAAGAAATGAAAAGTTCAGTAGTTATTCCCCCTTTTATTTTTCTTCTAAAAATGGTATTCTGCTTTCTGTACAAAAATATTTATATTGACAGCACAAAGTGGCCACACACACTTTCCAAACGCATCTCTGAACATTATCTGGTATGTAGTTGGTGGATGGTGACTAGGAATTTCGTCCTGAGACCGAGCACTTCGGTTCAGTCAATCGACGGGAAAATCTTAAATTCAATTAAATCAATATGTCCCGCTGCCCTAGAGGTGGCTCTCGTGACCAAAGTGGTCTAGTGGATAACGCTTTGGGCGTTTGAAACTATGGCCACCGGGTTCGAGCCTCAGTGCGGGGACCATCACCACTCACTCAGAAATGCAGGTACATCCAGTAGCTGACAACTCCCAAATGGGTCAAAATGCGCGTTATCCTGGATTCCACTGCTAGTCACCAGCCACCAATTAACCTCTAATTACATTCCCAGACATCGTCGAAGCATCTGCACAAGAAGCCGACATGTCAACTTGAGACCGAGCATTTTGGTCCAATCAATTGACGGGAAAATCTAAAATTCAATTTAATTATTCGGTATGGTTATCAAAGCGACAATGCAAGGTAGTGACTAGCTCACTTCTTGAGCACTTGGTGAACTCAAGCCACGCAACTCCACCAGAGTCGTCTTTCAAGATCATCTACAAGGTAAGGCTAAATGGTACAAAAAGCGTCAGGTATCGGCGTTTGTGTATGGTGGAGGCGTTGGCAATTCGTCAATACCACTCCAAACTCTGCATGCAGAAAATGTTTGTCCAGTCTCTTATTCTACTGTGGTCTTAACCTCTTCATTAGTCGTTCCCTGCAAATTAAAAATTTTTTAATAGTTATTTTGCTTTTACTTTAATAATTAATCCACTATTATCACTCTCACATGTTCCTTTTGTACGTTTTCTCACCCTTTTCACACTTGTTAAATGGAAACTCAACAAACTTTCTTCTCACTCAATAACAATTTTAACCTTATCAAATTTCTAACACTTTCTTCCTTTATCCTGTTGAGTATTATGTTACTCATAACTTTTATTTTTACTATTGAAGCCACTTCTAAGTAACTCCATTATGGATAAGATTTTATTTTGATAAATCGCACAGTGTTGTACAATAATATTAACTGATGACCACGTTTTGAGCACAAACTATTGCCACTCATAATCATATCAAGTTACTCACACAACTTTTTTCCTTCATTTATATACATGTGTGGAGTTGACTAGATATTTGAATAACACAATAACCACACAATAGGGTGGGAGAGGGTTAAGATTCTAAGAAGTAATCTATGTAGGTGGAGAGAGAGATTGATTACTGAATCCTGGTTCATTGAGTCTACACTCAACACACGCAACAGAAATGACTTAATGCAAATACCAGAAATACCGCCAGTCGAATCAGAAGAGGGTAATAAATAATCTCCAAATTCTATTTTAGTTCAAGCACATCGCAACATTCTAACAAGTTGCTTCTTATGACTACAAAAGTACTCGTCTTATTTTCCCATCTGATTGTAATTGATCAATAACACTCATATTAATAAATCTGAATGTACATTATCCTATATTGATTTTTATTCAAATGTCTAATCATCAATTTCACTCATGTATATAAACGAAGCCAGAAAGTTGTGTGAGTGACTTGATATGATTATGAGCAGCAATAATTTGTGCTCGAAACGTGGTCATCAGTTAATATTACTGTATAACAACACTGTGATTTATCAAATAAAATCTTATCCATCATGGAGTTACACTCTACCACAGTGCCCAGGTTTTATACTAATACCACTTCTAAGTAATTATATCAATTATGATTCGTACTACTCAGTAAGAGACTACTAAAAATTTCTGATAAATATAAATATGACTGTAGAGCCTGTGAAGATGGTTTCGTTGACAAAGAAAGATTTTTTCGCTGAATTGTGTTTTATTTTCTATATGACTCAATGGGTATATTCGGAGATTACAAAAGTATTTGTTTTCGAATCAATAGAAGTTGCATTCCGTACTAGTTACCATATGTTGAAAGAGCTTGTTTCGTAAGCTGAAGGATTTGAGATTGATCACCGTTGGATTCATGGGTGTGTATTCATGATGAGTTTCAAAGTAGGAAAAAACAGCTATCCAGTTCTTCTTGCTTTTCATTGGTTTTCTCTAATTGATTTCAGACACCTATAAAATACAAAATAATTGAGCAAAGAATATCCTTTTCGATAATTTCCTCTTCTAGATCTACAATTATATATGTGTTAATATTCATAGAGTATCCTGGAATAATCGTCATTAACAGTATTGGTGTTTCCAAATATTACCGATTGATTAAGTAAGATCAATGGAATCACAGTTCAAGAAGGATACATAAATTATAATAATAATGAAAATATAATAGCAAATGAAATATCAAATAAAATTAAGGAAATTTCTACAACAAACTGAGGATCATTAGAACCTAGATGGCTGAGGTAAGGAAAATGTCTGAACTAGCTCCTTTTGGATACACAAATTAGGTTTCTTAATGTGAATTGTACGGCCTATGTAACTGGCCGTACATTCCATTTACTATTATATTATTATTATAATTTATGCATCCTTCTTGAACTGTAATTCCATCGCGATCTTACTTAACCAATCGGTAATATTTGGAAACACCAATATTGTTAATGACGATTATTTTTCACTCCGATAACATCTTCAGTAGTTATTACGATATGGAATCCATACACATTTACTCTATAATAGGCTAAAACTAAACTAACCGGTATTTGTCTATGAGACGCACTAACTGAATCACAGCTAATAATACTGCCTAGTTGTTCAAGCTAAAGTAGGTTGAGAGAGATCTGAATGCAGTACCCACCGGCTGGAAGTTGATTGGTTGAATATCACTTGAATCAACCAGTAGTGGTGAGACTGTAAAGTGACGAATTAGTTTGCAAATTGTGAATTTAATTCAAAGTATTAACACTCCATCCTATTAGTTAGCCACTGTGGCTCTCTGAGCTGCGTCAATTCGGGTGCACTTCCGATCATCCGGGTGCTTAAAAGAACCAAAATGGCCATCCCGTTTTTAGATCACTTCACTCTGCCTAGCAATCACTACTGGTCGATATGGGTGATATACTACTACTTATATCAGTCAAATCAGTAGTACAAAGCACCAAATGAATAAGTACTCAAATACAGGAGGTATATTTGCAGTCAATATGAATTCGACTGTGACGAAATTCGTGGAGATGGCAAGTGTTTTAAATATGAAAACTAATTTTTTTGTAAGATAACTGTTAACTAAATGTCATATTTATGTCAAAAGACAAAACAAATGACTATCAGTCTGTTTATCGATAAAAACGTGAAATGGCATAAAAAAAGACATACATATGTTAAAATATTATCTATTTACAATCAAATGTGTTGTAATCCCAAAGGAAATCAAGCGAAATTGTTTTCTCTGTCAGGAGAGAGAGAGAGGGATTAATACAGCTAATATTCTGTTATTCATTATTACACAACAATATGACAACAGTGACTAGCAGACTGACTTTCAGACATCAGTGTCTGCATTCTGTTTCCGGTTTTAGGTGGTATAATATGGTGATTAGTATTGGGATTGGGTGTCAAGTGTTCGTTAGGAAGGGAAAGTCAATTGATGGGGCCAGGACAGATGTTACGCTTGTCTAGCTATCGTCTTTATCGATAGAAAATCCTAGCTGACAAAGGATCAGGTTGGAGAAGAGTTATTGCTGGTCAGACCGAAACTTGGCATTAGTTCACGAAATCGTTGACAATTAGTTTGAGCCATGTAGGGATATATCGACTACCTGGTTGGGGTTCTTGGAATTTGAAGGACCATTGGCTTCAGACAGTTGGTAATATGGCTCAAAATCGTTCTCAGTGATAATTCTGGCTTTGTGGATCTGTTTGGATGAGGTGTTCTAATATAGAACTGTTGATAATCTTAACAACACCTTCGTTTAGCCACACTGATAGGTGTTCTCAAGCACGAAAAATGAAGTTTCTAGAGGTAGCGGCTATTATAGGTGACTGCACAAGAGCAGTTGAGTTGATATATGCAATAAGAGGTGGCTAGCCTAACAACTTCGTCTTTCGGTTAAGGAATCGCAAACAGTTGTGTGGGGAATATAAGCTGGTGTCAACGTTATCTGAATCGATTTTCTCATCTTGTCGATTACTATTTCATATGACAAATCACTATCGTTCCCGTTTACAGAAGAATTCTTTAAAAATCTCTTGGCCATTTATTTTTGTCATGAACGTTTCAAATACAACTAATGGTTCGTCTTCTGACCCTATAGCTGAGGGTTTTCACCAAATGTTTTTATGCCGGAAAGGAATGAAGTTGTGAAAGTGTGTAGATTGACCTGTTCAGGTACCTATCTTATGCAAATTCATTTTTTTATTAGAAAGTCTAGTTTTCTTGTTAGTAGGGTGGCAAAAAAGGCAATTTTACTTTGAATCTCTTCTTCACACATGAATTTGATAAGTGAATGTACTTCATTGGATTGAGATATTATTACCCCGGTGTCCAGATCAGTTTTCATAAAGCATAGGCGTAGTATCTAAATATCAGAAATAAAATGGGAATCACTATGTGCCAATCACCATCAACGGGAGGGATTTGAAAAAAGGTTACTTCATTCACTTATCTAGGGAGCATTGTCTCAACTACACCAGGAACGGACGACGATGTCAAATCGAGAATCGGGAAGGCGAGAAACACATTCATCAACCTGAAACCAATCTGGAAATCTTCGTCACTCAGCCTGCATCAACAACAAAATTCGGATTTTCAATACAAACGTCAAGTCAGTCAGTTCTTCTATACGTTCGGATCAGAAACTTGGCCAGTGTGTCACAAAGAATATTTCCAACAGCCTGTTGCAGACCTTTATCAACAACTCTCTCCGTTTTATACTCATGATCAGATGGCCGGAAAGGATCACCAACAAGAAACTATGGGACCAAACAAAACAAGAACCAATCGCTCAACAAATATGCAGGAGAAAGTGGAGATGGATTGGACACTCGCTGAGGAGGCTGCTGGGTGACATCTCGTGTCAGACCCTCGAGCGGAACCCAGAAGGGAAGCGGCGAGTGGTTCGTCGATGCAAGGGTGACATGGAGGAGATCGTGTGAAGAGGAGTTGAAACAGTATGGACTAACATGGAAGCGGGTGAAAAGTACATCAGAAGACAGAAGCAAGTGGAGACGTTCAGTTGAAGCCCTATGTTCCACTAGGAACCCAAGGGAACAATAATAATAACTGTAGAGCCTAATGATGACAAAGTTATTGAAAAGAATATTCTTTATTCACTAGTCTGTCTTTTAAAATAAAGCACTGTTTGGAAAATTGTTTTCAATAATTGAATGCTAGCTGGTAACTAATATCATCTATCTGGTCCTTTGTTTGGTGCAGACTGAGTGATAGAATTCAGTTTGCATCAGACTTACTACTTAATGTCCAATCAAAGTAACCATTACATTCCTACTGGAAGTCGTCGATCGCCCAAGCCGCAATACCTCGGAGGAAAAGTCTCTAGCTATAGCAGTTAGGTAACCCATCTTCGAATCTCAGAGGAGAAATGTGCTTCTTCAAGACTGCAGATAGGCCTTGCTGACTGATGAGTGCCAGCAAGCACGAAACTTAGGTCTGGCAAGACTTCCTGCTGATAGCTTCCAAACATCTGTTGTACAAAAATGAAGTGTAATTAAATCCCTTACCACTCACATGAAATGAGTCTGTTGCCTCTATGTCGTAGAAACAAGACTAAACCTTCTGAAAGGAAGCTTCATCCAGGATGGATAATACCCATGGAGATTCATTGACAAAAATATCAAACCAGAAGTTAAGAGAAGCGAAACACTACTTGTTCTAAAAAATAAACTTTACATTGACCTGGATTTTACGGAGAATTGACCTGTAATGTCTGTAAGAGAAGAATTCCAACATCTTTGAGAAGAACATTCTTCACAGTAACGATAAGAGTAGTGTTCTCTAGTCGTCCATTGCTTTGCAGAAGCTGTAAGGATAAGATCTCTCATCTGACCACTCCTATATGCAGATTTTGAATTCACATGCATCCGTGGAGTCAGGTTTGATGCGTATTCTGCCTAAAAGGGTTCAACAGCACTATCCGGCATGGTTGCAGAAAGGCTGTAGTGTCACTCTATAGGGGGTGCAATTATTGAACACCTTGTCAACACTGGTCGCTCCATCTCAACAAACGCCTTCTGCAAAGTAATCTACAAAGTGAGGAACAACTTGTCAAAGACAATACGTTTTCGTCTTCTTTGCATTTCTGAAGCCTTAGACATTCATCAAATAGACAAACGAGAGCTGTGAACCGAAAAGAATATTGTTCAACCACTTCTACTATCAAAATAACAATCTTGTTGATTTCTATTGACTTCCTTTCAGTGTGTTTGTTTTTTTCTAATTCGTGGCTGAATGGTATACGAGCTTGCCTTGTAACCGGAAGGTCGTGGGTTCGAACCTCGGCAGTTGGTGCTTACTACCGATGACAATAATAATAATTTGCTTTATTCCACAAACGGTAGTAGTGGTACTGTGTGGAATTTTCAGCACATATCTACAATATTTGCATCTAATTTAATCAAACATTTAAAAAGAGTATTTCAAAAAAAATAAATATAAAGACAACAACAACAAAAAAACAGAAAAACAGAAAAATACTAGAAAAAAATGCGAAAAAATACCAAGAAGTAGAAAGGAAAATAAACAACATAATAAATAATATCTCAGTATTGGGTAGTGGAAGCTATGATATGATTATGCATGGTGACAGTAAAGCTGTAGTCATACAAGAAGTTATGAAAAGATATTTAAGAATGTTTATTGCAAGATGATCAGTTAATTTGGTTGAAACAACTCTAAACAATCATAAAATAACATTGCCAAGATTGTCAGTTAATTTTGCCAAGAAAAAATAAAGAATAAGAAAAATCAACCACAAAAACTAATAATTACATGATGGTTAATGACAGGACAATTTTGTAATATCATATAGTTTGGTTTGTAAGGATTAGTTATGTTTTACGAGTTGATCGCGGACTGATATCAGTTAGAGAACCATTGAAAACCAGCTGGGAGTACTGGACAGCTGCTGTTTCATCCTAGTTTGGGAATCATCGGAAGTACCCACCCACCACTGGGATTCGAACCCGGAACCTTCCGGTTACAAGGCAAGCTGGCTCGTATACCATTCAGCCACTGGGACCCGATTCAATGGCTCATGAATTCTAACTTCTACCAATTCGTGATTTTAGCGCGACCCCAACTATTGTCGTTGGTGGAAATCCATCCACACGTGACTTCTAATTGGACCTCACTGATTCCCAAACTAGGATGAAACAGCAGCTGTCCAGTACTCCCTGGTCTTCAATGGTTCTCTAACTGTTATATATATGCTGAGATTTTGAAAATTCCGTTTTAATAATACTTTGATAAAGCTATTCGCATTAAATAGCGAAACGTCAGTTAAAACAATATCGTTTTGTTTTTCATTCATTGGAAAATACAAATAGCCTTTATTATAATTAACATTAACACTTGCTCACACAGCACTCTCTAAGAATTCAACCAATCAAAATCCGAGTCTTACTGAACAACCAATCAAAATAAAGCATGAATATAATTGGATGTGCACTTTTACTGAAGCCTCATGCATTTTCGAAATTCTCTTTCAAACACAATTGGGAATGAAACTTGTGTGGTTTATTATGAGAAGAAGCATTTTTTTAGTGTTAATGTGAACACTATTCATTTTATCAGTTCGGAATTTTACTTTAACTTAAGGATAACTACAAATTTCTGAGGAAGATACATAATATTAATTAATAATGGAATAACCACATTTTGATCATTATTATTGTCCGAATTTCCCAAATAATTTTATTCAATTAACCGAAATAAATTAATTGACAAAAAATAATAATTTAAGAACCTTTCAACATGGATTTATACGTCTTCACGTGCATGGAAATGTATAAGAATGAGAGTGATTATTTTAAAAGTGAGTCATCTCTGTTTTTTAAATATGCTCGATATGTTTATATTACTTATGAGTAGTATGAAAGCCATTACAGCAATTTACAAAGACGGCAGTTTCCGACTGGTTTAGTATATTTCAGAGATGCGAACCTACCATCCCCTAACAAGGATCGATCTCGGAACCTCCAGGTTATACTACCAAGATTGGTGACAGTTCAGTCATTTCACCCAGGATTTAATGAATGGTGACTTTCTTACTTAGCAAAGTTTATGTGTTTGCTCATATAAAATACACTAATGAGGATTGCGCTGTATCATTGGCTGACAAAGTTAGAATTCTCGGGTTGTTGAATCCTGGGCCAAGTGGTTGGTTGACCAATAAGCTTCATCTCTTAATTTGAAGTTCCGGATGTTCGATCTCTTGCTGGTAGGTTTGTGGCCGCGCACTACTGAAGAGTATCCTCGACAAGGTCGAAACAGCTGTTCAGTGCTCCTTGGTGGTTTTCAGTAATCTTTCTAAATGATAATGATTTATGACGAAATTCAGCAGTAGAATTTAGAGTTAATCCAAATCCCCACAAATTCCATATTCTAAATATTTTTATTGTGATTACTCTTCATCCTCGTGCATTTTGCATTTTCACCGGATAATAGGGTTTCAAATCTTATGCTTTGAAGTTTTAGTAGCTATGGAGTTGTTTGGCGGCCAGCTTAAAACTTGGGCTGACAAAAAGCTTCCATTGTTTCCTCTCGTTCGGTTTGTTTTACTCGATTAAGATATGACCTCCAATGGTATTATCTACTCTTGAGTATATTTAAAATGTTTATAAGCTACTGATTCTCAAGTTCCTACTAAACTTGAGGAATGGCCTGATTGTGGGTGGCAACGTCTCCCAATACATAAAATAACTGTTCTGCAGTTACGTCCTCGAGTCTCAAAATGTATTACTGAACATCTCACAATTGGCTTTCAACTAGATATTGTAAGCGGATTTCATGAAGGGGACAGAGCAGTGCTTCATCAGCTCAGAGACCATTGTGTCACACACAGGATATGCTGTCAATTAATATTTTACTTGAAGATATTGTACGACGGGAAAATATCATGCAATAAACTCCTCTGAAAATTCTGTATATTATAAAATTACAGTCCAGAATAAAGATGTTTTTATTATTATTCTGCAGCATGTAGTTTGTCGCCTCTTGCCTAACCTCTCCTCTTTACTTGGCTTTCTGTTGGACAAGCGAGGCTTAGGAGTACCTCATTCGGGAATCGGACCCCGGACCTAATGAGATGTGGTCGATGTGTACTCTACCTTTGAACCAATGATGCTTATTGTGATGATAATGAGAGAATATAATCCAAGGAAATATGTGTTTTTGGGCTTTACAATTACGACAGAGCCAGGAAGTTATGTTCACCCAGCAAGGTAGAAGAAGAATTAGGCTCTTTTAAAAAATGCTTAAAGGAAAACGGGTATCCAAAGGGATTTATCCTAAAATACAGCAGACAGAGAGATGAGAAAGCGAAGTATCCAACAGTTCGAAAGAAGAAAGTGTTCATTCGTCTCCTGTTCAAAGGAGAAGCAGTATCACAAAAGATTGACAAGTGGATGAAAGGAGCAATGAAAAGATACTTCTCTGCAGCTAAGCTAGTGACACTATACAGCATTACATGCTCTATAAGCCAATCGAAACTGGATAAGTACCCTGTTGATGTTACCTACAACTGCATTTATAAATTTACGTGCACCTACGGCAGCAAGTACATTGAAAGGACAGGAAGAAGGACTTCTATCCGGTTTTCAGAGCATATTCCGAGAAACTTATGCTTAAAAGGAAGCAGATTTTTACAAAGTGCGATCAAGAGATATGGGTCTTTTTGTTGAGATTTCCAAATCCTTCAAAATATTAAACATACAAATGACAGCGAATCCACTACAGTTTGCTGAAGCGATTGCAATTAAACGTTTCAGACCAAACTTATGCACACAGACAGAGGATGAAGTCAATCTCTCACTCTCTTGGTAACAGTATTACTTTCATTACACTGATTAGTCATGCACTTTAGTGAGCTCAGCTCACTAAGCATGTTTACAACTTGATGAACTTTAACCTTCTTGAGTTGGCATGTTGACGGACAAGCTAACACTGTTTATTAGATTTTCCTGTTTTCTGTCTGTGTGAACCTGTTGAATAGAATGATATCATTTTATATTGCAAATCTGGTCTTTCTTTCTCTATAGAAATTATATAATTATTAAGCATAGACTGCATTTTATACCAATGTGATAAAGTTCAGACTTATATTTTAGAGGATATTTTTATGGGTATAAAGGAGGAATAACCGTTCTATCTTAAGCAATTTATTTAATAAATTCTGAATCCAAAACTAAAATAAACACAGAGGTACAAATAAAAATAATATGTAGTTATCTGATGTCACCTGGAGGGAGTCAGGAGGATTGAACAAACTTTTTCTGAACTCAGAAATTGGGTTGGGTATCTTCGATATTTATTACCTTTTCTACTCAGTCAAAGGTGCACAAGTAATACGATTTTTCAATATGAAATATTCTCATATCATGAATTAAAAGTTGATCTGAATAGTGAAGACTTTTCTTTTAAATAAATTCTTTTCAGGTCGTTACAGCTGTAAAATAAAGTATCACTTATCATTGCAGTAATAGCCAATGATGCGGCTCAGGTTGACATGTCGGCTTGTTGTGCAGATGCTTCGACGATGTCTGGGCATGTAATTTGATGGATGGTGACTAGCAGTGGAATCATGCATGCGCATTTCGTCATTTTTTGGACTCATCAGTAACTGGATGTACCCGCATTCCGCAGTGAGTGATGATGTTCCCATCGACGCTCGAACCCAGTGACCATGGTATCAAACACCGAAGCGTTATTCACTGGACCGATTGGGCCACGAGAGCCACCTCGGTCCAATCAATCGAAGGGAAAATCCAAAATTCAATTAAATAATTAGTTGAACCCATTGCACAAGAGGTGGCTGTCGTGGCCCAAGTGGTCTAGTGGATAACGTTTTGGCGTTTGAAACTATGTGCACTGGATTCGAGCCTCGGTGAGAACATCATCACTCAAACTGAGTACACCTCTGATAAGCTCTGCTCCGGACGAGCCAAACATGCGTCCAGTGTTCAAATAGTCTAATAGAAATATAATAATAGCTTTATTCTAGACAGTGTTTTTTCTATAAACTGTACAGATTTCACGGCTAGTCAGTTAGAGATCGTTGAAAACTCGAGATTTTTTTAATAGTTCACAAATACGACGCTACTAGAGGTAGAACTTGGGCCAAGATAGTCAACCATTTAGTAACTTGTTTTGTTAGGATTCACTGGCTCATGAATTCCAAACTTCTGTCAATTCGTAATACAGTGTTATCCCCAGATGATATAGTCGTGGGGTTGTACTGCTAAAGAGTAATTCCGAAACTAGGATGAAACAGGTTTCTGGTGTTCTCTGGTCTTCTTCAATGATTCTCTAATTGATGCTAGTCTCTGATAAAATTTACACTGATATTAATCCAAATCCCAACAGAAACGTATAATGTAAATATAAGATACCATTTATTTGGTCGGTGAGCTGTTGTTTCAGTGGCAGACTGCTCGCCAAGCACTCTTCGCGTCGTTGGGGGATTCAATCCCCGACCAACATATTCGAAAACTTCAATAAACCGGTAGTACACCCAGTGAAGATGGAATTTTGGCATTAAGCTAGCAAATACATTAGAAAAAATTCAAAGCTCAAACTTAAAGTCCCATGCTGCAGTCGGACAGAAAACAAATAATACAAACCGAAAAAAATTATACGTCAACTTAACCAGCTTGTTAATATTCTGGCTGGTAGGCATTTGGACTCATGTGAAAAATGGGCCAAATCCATTCTATTTAACTCACACCACCTTCTTCATTCACAACTCTCCCCTTGCATCTCATCAGGAAGCACAAGAAGCCTATATAGAAAACTATATGCTCGCACTAGCAAGTACAAAAACTCAACCATACTCTACCTAGCTCGTGTTCTGTGCGATAAAGAAAGCATTAGGCGTGAAACTTATACCTTATTGAATAGTCAGTAGAACAACTGGATCTCGTCTTTCCAACTCATATCATTTATAGGTACACCGTTTTCTTTCTTTCTTTCCTTTCCTTTTTTTTTACAAACTCTACTTAAAACATTCTTCTTCGTTCTTTCACACTCTGTATATCTCGATCCTTTTGTCACCGCTTACGCCAGTAAATATGCTAATATCTACTTTTCTAACATCTTCAAACATTCTGTTCACTTTTGGCTTTGCTACCGATATGCCAATATGTTGTTGTCAAAACTAACTGAGATTACCCTTAATCTTTGATATAAGAATAAAACTTGGGCACTGTGGTAGAATGTAATTCCATTATGGGTAAATTTTTATTTTGATAGAGTCTCACAGTGTTATACAGTAATATTTACTGATGACGTTTCGAGCACAATTTATTGCTCATAATCATATCAAGGTAATCACACGACTTCCTAAATTCATTTATATAGTTCCATTGTTTTACACTTGATTTTCACTTGATTTGATTGGTAGTATTATTTTCCATATTTCAGGTATGAGTGATGATTCATTCCTATTGCATTTGTTAGGTGAAGATTCGATGAACAAAGATTCAGTAATCAACCTCTCTCTCCACCTACCTAGATTACTTTTTAGAATTTTAACCCTCTCCCACCCTATTGTGTGGTTGTGTGTTAATGCATGCATTACAATTGCCGAGCTTTTTTCTAAATTACTTATCTTCTCTGGGTCAACCATTCTTACCTTAACTAAATTCTTATGTTCTGACAATCTGACTACCCCTGACCTACTAGTTTGACCTATGTAGTTGACCTCACAGTCATTGCAGGGTATTTTGTAAATTATATTATTTTGTCTAATTGGGTCCACTAGTCCTTTAACCTACAGAGCTTGTCCCTGAGTGAGTTTGTAGGTTTAAATGCCACCCTAATTCCTGCTTTATTTAGAATCCTATGTAGGGTCTCAGATGTCCCCTCTTTATATGGTATAACTGTGGATGACTTATATTCTCTCTTATTTATGCTATTATTACTAGTTTCACAATTCTTTTTATTTTTCTTTTGGCCTTTTTCAATTTTCCTAATGAATTTTAGAGGATAGTTATTTAAAACCAACGCCTCTTCTATCTGTTTTATTTCATCATTAAGGTCTTTTTTTGTGCTACTTAGTGCCATTGCTCGGTTTGTTAAACATTTAACTAAGCCTGCCTTAACAGTTAAAGGATGAGATGAATTCAAGTCTAAATATCTATTAGAATGCGTTGGTTTTCTATAAACACTAGTGTGTAGTTTGCCTTCTTCTATTCGTTTTATTTTACAATCTAACATAGCTAATTCTCCTTGTTCATTTTCGGTTTCAAATGTGAATTTTATCCCCTCTAGTAGTGAGTTTACATGCATCAAGAAGCTAGAGATATGTTCTGTTTTTAACACTGTGAAAGTGTCATCCACATATCTCCACCATATTTTTGGAGTAGGATTAAACGAGGAACCCTTAATCTGTGTAGAATTTTATTTATTGTTAGTTTATAAACTGGATACAATACTGTAGTGAAATGCTGAGAATTCCATTCTGTATTCACACGTACTGTTTTGGAATAAGGCAAATTATTATTATTATCTAGGTGAATATTCAATCTATAACACACCTGCTATAATTTGTTTTTAATTTATAGATCATTCTTTCGCATTATGAGTGACATACATAGTTTAAAGCTTTAGGCTTTTCAGTCTCGAAGGTGGTGAAGTTGCCAGCCTCACGCTTAACCCTCTCTCATATCTGGGTTTATTGTAGTCTAATAAAGAGCACGGGGTTTAGGAGTGCGTCGGCTGGGAATCAAACTCGGGTCATGTACTTGGATGGCAAGCATTCTACCTAAAAATAATGACCACCGAAAGACCATTACACTAATGACAATAAAATAAAACGATACAAATTCTCTTAAGTATCATCATTTCTTTTTCTGCCTTCTCTTCCCTGACACTCACTCACACATCTCTTGTAATATACAGTCGAACAGTTATTATGTAATACCAGTGTATACATCATCATTTAACTAGGGGTATTGTTTATCTGTGCAAATAAGTTTTTTAAACCTTGTCCATTATTCTTATTATCATTATTATCGTTATTACTCCCTAACAGATGTCGTTTTATTTCTCAAAATAATCAAAACGAATGTATATACTATCCCATCAGTGTAGAAGATATTTTTAACGCTTAATCTGGCTATCATATGGCAAAAGAGAAAACGAAGGTGAATTACAGATTCCCTTCATTCACCAATAATATCATCCACCCAAACACCCACTCTCCCTACTAACTTTCTTGGGTGCTTTTCTTATCCTTTGAATAGCTGTTTGATTTCGTTTCCAAAGAGGGTTCGCATTGAAACTGTCTATGACATATCCTTTTTGTATATATGCAACAATAATTCATTGTTGGGTGAAGTTACATTATTTGTGTGCATATAGATAACGGTATGTATTCCGTTAATTATAGTAAGAGCTAGTTTTGTTGTTTCGAGTTTAACCACGCAGTGATATCAGTTAGAAAAGCATTGAAAACCAGTACTTGAGTACTGGCCGGCCAGCTGTTTCATCCTCTTTTAAGGATCACTGGCAGCACGCGTCGACCATCAGAGTTCGAACTCAGAACCTTCCGATTACAAGGCAAGCTTGTATACCATTAAGCCACTGGAACCCGACTCAATGGCCACTTCATGAGTTCTGACTTTCATCAATTTGTGAATTCGATAGTGACTTATTAGAGAACGGAGTTTCCTAGAGTTCTAGTGAGAAATCGTGACCAGTAAGGTGTATCCAGTCAGAATGTGAGGATCAATTTCCCGTGGATTACATTGGTTGGTTGTTTTTTTGGATTCCTTTACGTTCCGAGTGGAACATAGGGCTCCGAGCTAGAGACTTGAAGTTTTGACAGCAGTGGTGATTATTTTTACCGGACGGAGTTGCTAGCCTCTTGTCAAACCTTCCCTCTTAACCAGTCTTATAACTGACTTATCAAGGTTTGGGAGTACATCGGCCGATGTGACGCCAGCGCATATTAGTCACTGGTTGCATTAAAATCATGTTACGATAAAAGTCAGAATTCATGGACCATTGAATCGCATCTCAGTGGCTGAATGGTATACGAGCTTACCTTGTAACCCGAAGGTTCTGGGTTCAAACCCTGGCTGTGAGTGCGTACTGTCGATGATTCTCGAACTAGGATGAAACAGCCGACTGTCCAATACTCCAGTGCTGGTTTTCAATACTTCTCTAACTGATATCAGTGCGTTGTCAAACTCAAAAAAAAACTTTTCATCACGCAGCATCACCAGAGAGATTTCAATCAGAGCCAAATATGAAGTACGGGCAAGCCATTCAAATGGATTTCGGCTACATCCTCTTCATGCAGCAAAAGCTTTAGCAGTGCATAAGAAAAAGCCTGTACTTAGAATTCGGGGACGCTTTTATCCAGCCTCTTTTACTACAGCGGCCTTATTATCAGATTCAAGTTTTCCAGAATAGTTGTTTGATAAACTCTATGTAGTCCTTTGTATTTAAAAAAATTTTATTTTTGTAATCTAATTTCGATCCTATTGCTTCGTCTCAATTTATTTCCGAATTATTGTTCATCCCTCGACTAACTAATTAGTTGTCAACCCTCTCGATTTTTCAAACATTACCATTACTCATACACTCAGATTTATTTTGTTACTGACCGACAATGACCTTGATATCTGTTGTCAGTTAACATTATGGCCAAGTTAAACTTTAAGCACCACTAACTACCAGTGAAGTACGACCGCACCAATGTTGTCATCATCAGTTAAACATGCTCATCGAAGTGTTATGTTATTAAATGGGATATCTGTCAAGTTTCAACTTAGGTTTGGAAAAGATTAAGTTACGCTTTAAGCCATGGACAAGTTAGGGTTAGCTTAACCTACTAAAGGCGACAGTAGGGTTAATTTGAGTTAGATTACGGTTAGTTTAGGGATGCGTCGGTGGCACGGCGGCTAGGACGCTCGCCGACCATACACATTGTCCGGGGTTCTGTTCCCTGCCGACGCACACCTGGTATCTATGGTCGGCCTGCAAATTTGGGCTACCGATATCACGTGCTGAAAATTCCATACTTGTACCAAAAAATACTGTGTGGTTTCAAGCTATAATCAAAATCACAATCAAAAATCAAAATATTTTCACGTTAGGGTTAAGTTTAGGAAAGATTCGGGTTATTGTCAGGGTTAGGAGACTCAATTAATAACTACATGCATAGAATGTGGTTAAATGACTCTGTTGATATAAGAATAGAACTTTTGTAGTGTGGTAGGGTATAATTCCATTGTGAGTAAAGTTTTTTCTGATAAAGTCTCACAGTGTAATACAGTAGGATTTACTGATGACCACGTTTCGAGCACAATTTATTGCTCAGGAAATATTACTGTATTACACCATGAGACTTTATCAGAATCAATTTTACCCACAATGGAATTATACTTTTTTCATTTCATTATTAAAGGTCGTATTGTAGCAGCAAAAACGCAGGTGAATTACAGATTCCCTTCATTCACCAATTATATCGTCCACCCAATCATCCACTCCCCCTACTAACTTTCTTCGATGTGTGTCTTATCCTTTGAATAGCTGTTTGATTTCGTTTACGTAGTAGCGAAACTGTCTAAGACACATCCTTCTTTATATATGCAACAATAATTCAATGTTAGGTAAAGTTACATTATTTGTGTATATATAAATAACGGTATGAATTTCGTTAATTATAGTTTCATGTCATTATTAGAGGTAAGTAAAACGTCTGTATCTTATCTTATTCACCATGGAGAAATAATGTTTACATGCATTCTAATTAATTTTATAGCAGAGAAATGTATGCCTTCTTGTGTCTTGCAGAAATGATCATTGGTTTTTAATTTTATTCTACGGGGAATACAGGAAAAAGAAATGCGACTTAAAATAACAATTTTTATGTGTATGTTATTGGATTTTTAGGTAAATTTTTTTGCAATCCCCTTTGATTGATGTTGTTGGACAGAAATACACGATCTTTGCTACTAGTTAGGACTAAGAATTAATGTAACACTATTTTTTTTCTGGTGGTTACAAACAGTGGAACCTAGGATGTAGATTTCGTCCTATTTGCGCCTCGCCAACTGGATGTATCTGAATTCTCTAGTGAGTGATGGTGTCCCCATGGTGCCTACAACCTTGCACCCAGTGTTTCAAATACCAAAGTATCAATCATTATACCACGAGGGCTGATCAGAATAATCTCACGCCGGTCCTTAAATATCATCAAAGCGTCAAACAGATACCTAGAAAAATAATTAATTAGTAGGTAATGTAAAATTAATTGATACCCATTGCCCCAGTGATGACTGTCATGGCTCTTGTGGCCTAGTGGATAGTGCTTTAGCGCCTGAAATGATGACTGATCGGTTCAAGTCTCAGTGGGAACACTATCACGACTCAGTGGAAAAACAGGTACTCCGAGCTGACGAGTCCTAAAAAGGACGAAGTGCGTACCCTAAATTCTACCGCTAACCGTCATTATTCAAAAAGTCTTTTGTTCATCGGGCTATTGAAGATGTCATACAGTGAAATAGTAATCATCTATCACCACAATATTCAGTGTTCTATACATATACTAGTAGAATTCATATTTACCTCTGTTTCTCTAGTATTCCTCACGTTCTTATCACCATGCTGGATAAATTTTTTAATCTCCAGGCAGAACAGTAGTATTAGAAGTGCACTATTGTCAATACTATTACTAGTAGGTATTATTGTTATTGCAGCATTATTATTCCCTTGTTTTCCGAGTGGAAGGTAGGGCTTCCGGGGCACATCGTCATATCACTCTGTTCCCTGCACTCAGATTTTATCTGGCTCCACGACTGCCTATAAGCATTCACCTACTCCTTGAAACTATCTCTCCCATGTAATAATAGTAACAATATTAGCTGTGGTAGTCGTATCAGTAGTAGTGTAATGACAGAAGACAAGGGCCAGGCAACAGATCATTTAATGAGAAAATCAAATCCTACTACCGTGGGTTTAATTCCAAGTTTATTTGTCATCAACATTTTGTTATCAAATTATTTTTGCAATTTTCGTATAACAATTTTAGTAACTAACCCATTCAATCTTTTCACCTGTTATCTAGTTTATTTTCATAATTGTCTCCAAACTCCTTCACTACCATCTAATCTTTCTAAACATGTCCATATTACGTAACCCTACTCACATCTTACCAATCTTCACCCCACTTAGTTACAACTTTGAGTATTAATCACACATTTTAACTTCTTCATTATCTTGATGATATAATTAACAGCCCACACTAACTGTTATTTTGATTTTGTCAAACCTAATGTACACACACACACACAAAATAATTGTATATATATTTGCGGCTGTACAGCTAAGTGAATGAATTCGCCGAAAAGAGACTCTTCGCTGAACTAATTTGTTCTTATTTCAATGTCTTAATGGGTATATTTCGCGAATTAAAAATCAAGAGATTCAAATGAACTGTCGTCAAGATTTGACAGAATAGTTCTAAAATATTTGGGCGCCGAGCGAGAAGTAGACATTTGTAAAAAATTATATTTGTAAAGCTTCAGCGAGATTGAAATGAGTAATTCCAACGTTTCGTTCGGCAATCTGGTCCGAACTTCTTCAGGGAAATTAATCGAAATTAACATATATAAATTAACATATATAAAAAGGAACATCACTTGTTTTTAAAAATTTGTCCAATCATGAGTCATTCTTATGGAAACGTTAAGAAATGTTTTACAACTGTTTACCCACACACACATACACACCCTGTTTAAAGTGTTTAACAAAGGTAGACCAATATTTGTAAGTCCGAGGTCAAATTTTGATCACAGCTCATACAATTTTGTTTATTATATTTGTTGAAACTTTTTGAATGACTCATGATTGGACAAAATTTTTAAAATTAAGTGATTTTCCTTTTATATATGTTAATTTATATATGTTAATTTCGATTAATTTCCCTGAAGAAGTTCGGACCAGATTGCCGAACGAAACGTTGGAATTACTCATTTCAATCTCGCTGAAACTTTACAAATATAATTTTTTACAAAATCAAGAGATATTTACAGATTTGTATGGGCATTATTGTCAGTGGAGAAGAAGCATCTTCTGATTGGTTGTTTTCTTGCTGAAGGTTATTCCGTTATCTCTTTGTGACCATTTCTTAGAAAGTTAAGCCATATATATCTGTGAATCGTATTTGCACACGTTAAGTCTGCTGTGATTGGTTGTGAGTTCCTCAAGGTTAGGAGGCTTTGATATTGTTTTTTCTCATCGCCCCGATTCAAGACGTAAATATTGACGTAAATTGTTGTCTACAATTTTGGCTTGCAGACAGCTCTCACCATAGTAGTAGTACTCTACAGTTTCCACTGATCTGAAATTCTCAGTAAACTTTGATGAACACAGATGAGTAACTGATTCGTTATTCAGGTTATTTTGATTCAATTTTATTCCCTGGCTTTTCCAGTGGAACAAAGGGATTCCAAGTTGAACTATGAAGTTTTGAGTTGCAGGGGATTTCGAAAATTCCCTTGTCAATCTTCCCGGTGTACGGGCACACTTAATTGCCCAGTAAGGCTAAAAACAGTGCTTTCCAGATGGATGTACCTTCATTCATCAGTGAGTCGTGGTATCCCCTATGCGGCTCAAACCCAGTAGCTATCATTTCAAACACCAAAGCGTTATTCACTAAACCACTTGGGGAACTTTTGGCATGTGAAAAGATAGGTACTGGGTTCAAGCCTCAGAGAAGACACCTTCAGTGACTCAATCAGGAGTGTAGGTATATATCCAGTTGACGAGTTCTAACCAGGAGGATAAGCGCATCCTGTTGGATTACAATACCACTAGTCACCATACAACAAAATCACTTCAAGTTAATCCACAGACATCGTCAAAGCCGACATGTCAACAGAGACCGGACATGTTAGTTTCATCAGTCAACGGGGAAAACAAGGTTCAATTACAATAAATAGAAACTATTCATGTACAACCGAATCATAAACACACTATACACCTAAGTTATCCTAGTTAATCCACCATTATATACATCAAAGTAAGAAATGGTATATTCTATTAATGAATAACCTCTATTCGCTTGGATAGTCAGCCAACTGCTCCACTTGATCAAATGACGCAACTTTGTTTCCACTTGGTTGAGCTTGACTGAATAGATTTCGAAATGACTGACATTGTTTGAATAAAATTAAGCAGACTATAGAAAATTGGTAATGGAAACGTCTTGTCTTGCATTATTCTTGATATACCCAAGTGTTCTGAATTGATAGTTGGCGGAAATATTTACAGATGACTGGAGAGAATTATTAATTAAACTGTGAGAGTCTGAAATGATGTCTCCTAACTTATATTACCTATGGTTTTCCTTTAAAAGTATGGAGTAAAATATTAACTGCTGCAATGACTACAGTGCAATCATATTTCAATGTTAGAATGCTCACTAGCCAAGCCAAAACTCCAAAGGTAAATCCTGACCGAAGGAGTACTAATATATTATGTTGCAGGAGCTAACAGCCGGAAGAGCGGTTGATGTTAGGCTTGAGGCTAGCAATCTCATCCCACTGAAAACAAAGGCACGGCTACTGGAACTTCTATTCCTGAAGAGTGTGTCAGTAGTTAAGTGGTGAAATGTGCTTGCCATCCACGCCTCACGTGGTCCGGAGTTCGATTCCTAGAAAACGCACTCCTTAACCTCGTTTAGCCAGTTGTTAGCCTACTAAACAGGGAAAGTTTCGTATGAGAAGAACAACTCCACCCTGTTAAATAAATAAGAACCTCCGCTAGTGAAACCTCAGACCTTATGCCTAAAGTTCCATGTTTTGCTTGAACCACAAAAAATGAAGAAAAACAACCTCTGAATTACCCGTAGAATATACGATAAGTGAATGTTATACTAAAAGATAGTCACATCACAACTTGGTACTAGTCACTAAGAAGAAGCCATTTTCTAACTCATCTTTTTGTAGTTCTTATTGAGGCATACAATTTATACAAAGTCGGTTTTGCGATAAAAATATTATTTTGTCAAATGTTATTTATGTTTAATGTCACGCAAACTCGAAGACTTACGGGCAGGAACTAACAAGCTGGTAGAAGACGCTAGTAGCGAAGACTTTATGCGGGATCCTATCACAAGTGGACACAGGGAGGATGAAGGTGATAAAGACAACCAACAAACAACAACAAACGTCTATCAATTTAAACGGGGGAAACTTGAAAGAGGTTACTTCCCTCATTTATCTGGGAAGCATCATTTTAACCAAAGGCGGAAGAGATGAAAATGTCAAAGCCAGATTCAGAGATGCAAGACAAACCCTCAACACTCTGATGTCAGTTTGGAAATCTTCTACACTCCGCCTTAACATAAAGAATGCAACTTGAGCTTTCAACACCAGTGTAAGGTCCGTCAGTTATTCCATATGGGTCAGACACGGCGTGTCATGAATAAAATTTCGGACAGGCTACTTCGAACTTTCATCAAGAGCGGCCTTCCTCAGCTCCATAATAAAGACCAAATAGCTGTCCAGAAAGAATGAGCAACAAGAAACTATGAGAATGAACCAATCACGAACCTTTTGCTCAACAAATCTGTAGGAGAGAATGAAAGTGAATCGGGCACACGCTGAAGAGACAATCGGGTGGCATCGTTTGCCAGGCCCTCGAGTGAAACTCGAATAGAAAACGACGAGTTAGATATTCAAAGGTAACATGGAGAAAATCGTGAGGCCAGCTCAAGAAGACTGAAGAAAATATTCTGCAACAAACTACGCTGAAAGTTATTCAAATTGTGTAAACATATTGTGCATGATAAAGCTATTGTTATTATTATTATCACCAGATATAACGGCTAAACAAACACCAATCCATATACAACTCACTCTTAGTTGTTAGTAAAAGTCTTGAGAAAACTTAAATCTTCCTATTTCCTATTCCATTTGCATTTGTACTGAAAAGTAGGACTTCAATAGTGTGTGCGTGTGTTGATGTCTTTTTCACATGATACGGTTGCTAGTCTCACGCCTGTACTCCTATCTTTACTGGGCTTACTACCACTGGCGTTTAGGACTCAGTAAGTCAGTCAGAAAACTAACTTGGTCTTTTTGATGTAGTTGGTGAACATTCTAGTGTTGCATCACTGACGCAGAGAAAGTTGAATTGTACTCATATACGTATATATATATTTCGTTTCTTATCAGATTTTAACCTGAATGTTGGTCGGAATGTCGGCTTAAAAGATAGCAACACATGTCTACTGAGTAGAAAAAGCCATTAATTATCTTAAAATTAAAACATCAAAAATAGGGTGATAATTTTATCCATAAAATATATGTTAATATCAGAGATATTAATCCTTTTCAATGGCAAAGAATGAAAGAAAAACTAAAACAAAAGGATAGACGGAAACATATGGCAGAAATGACATTTATTACATTGGATGGAGGAAAATCAGCATCACAGGGTATGTTATGAAAGCTTTCAATGAAATAAATGGGAATATAGATATAAATAATTTCAACAGCAGCAGCAACGACAACAATAGAAAATGATGGAATCTTACATAGAAGACAGTTAGAATGAATAGTTAAAGTGGTTTTATTTGAATGGTAGTAGCTAACAGGGAAATCCTCATTCCATGTGAGATTCTTCGGATTGGTGTACCTCTGTCCCCAGTCAATGATGGGAATCCTACTTTGACTTGAACTCTGCATTCATTGCTCCAATCGCCAAAGTGTTATCCACTGGATGAACGCCCTACGACGGGGGTTGCTGAATTGTTATTATTGTCCTCTTGTATTCTAGATGGAACACTGGGCTTCAACACCATATCTCTACTTTTTCCTGTTCTTTGTGGTCCTATTCAGGCAGCCCCTCGACTGCCCACACAGTCTCTTATCGCCCCTCACACAATCTTCTCCATGTCAAACTCGGATGTACCACTTATGATTTCCCATTCGTGTTCCACTCGAGTGATGGTGTTGTGAGCGATGTCACCTGACGGTTACCTCAGCGTATGCCCAATCCATCTCCATTTTCTTTGCAATATTTTTTTATTTGAGTAATGGCTTCCTGCTCGACTCTTTTCCAAAGTTCCTTCTTGCTAATTCTTTCTAGCTGGCTATGTGATCTTCAGTATGGAGCTGGGGAAGACAGCTGATGATAAAAGTCTATAGAAACCTATTCGAAATGTCTTTAGTGACGCGCCAAATTTCTCACCTAAATATATATACAAGGACTGACTTAACATTGGTGTTGAGAATTCGAATTTTGTTCCTCATGGTGAGTGCTGAAGATTTTCAAGCTGACTTCAGAGTGAAGCGCGTCTGTCTTGTTCTTTCTCTTCCAATTCTGACATCTTATTTCTTGCTAACTGCCTGTAGTTAAAAAAGATTCTGCCTGTATAAGTTAAGGAAGTAACTTCCCTTTAAGTTTATTCCGTGGATATTGACCGATGCTTGTTGCTGTTGCTGTCGGTTGGTTGGTTAGTTATTTTCATTATCTCCGTCTTCTCTATGCTCACTTGAAGTTCTGTCTTCACTGCTTACATTGTCAATTTGTTGGTTTTTTGAATAAGTTGTAGGAAAGGATTACTGTTCTTTAAGAAGAAGTAAATACAACGGCTAGGCACCAATTTCTGATCATCACGTTGAGTGAATAACTAAATGCACAATTCAAAATCTGACGATAATGGGTTTATTGCCCCTTAGTAAAGACTTCTAAAACCTCTCAAATTTGCATGAAAGCAACACTGTTTTTTTAAAACTTTTTCTTTTCCTTCACGTTCCCAGTGGAACATAGGGCTTCAAGCCAGTGGCTTGAAGTTTCTGTAGCAGTGTTTATTTTACAGGATGGGGTTGCTAGCCTCATGCCCAACCTTTCCTCTTCACCAGCATTATTTCTGGCTTAGCGAGGTAAAGGAGTGCGTCAGCCGGGGATGTATGTAAATTCCATTATTTCAGCAAAATATTTGGGGTGTCGATAACATATCGACAGTCTACTATCAATGACAAATGACTGCTTTATCAAGCATATTCCCAACCTTTAATCCTCATTCTTGAGAAAGTTCAGAGATTAGTCGACACTTACTGCCCTCTCAGTTTTTATAAACTGTGTTTGAAAGGCGATAAGTATTTAGAGACACACACGGAAATGCGCACCTTGCTTGTCTTCTGTCTAATGTATCAGTTCAGATAACTAATTTTGCTAAAGCCACTTGTAATGAATAAAACCAATACATGAAAATCAATGAGATGCTCACTAGCGACTGGTTCTATTCAGGCGGGTAGCTACCTAGGATTCTAGTAGGAAGTCGTGACCAGTAGTGTGCAACAGGTCAGATGTGAGTACAAACACTCTCCGAAGACATTAGCTAGTGGTCGTGATATGTCATGAATTGGTAGAAGTTGAAATTCATGGACTGGCCATTGAATCGTGTCCCAATGGTTAACGGTCTATGAGCTCGACTTGTAAATGAAAGGTCCTGCGTTTGAACCCTGGTGGTGAGTGCGTACTGACGAAGAGTCCTCAACTAGGATGAGACAACTGTCCAGTACTCCCAGCTGGTTTTTCCACTTGTTCTCTAACCGATGTCAGCTCATAATGAAATCCTGTAACCAATGTAATGAATAATGTTTACTTGATCCTCATTACTAGTATTACTAATGGAAATGGCTTTCACCTCATATGAACAAGTTCCATTGAGCATACTAGTTTGATTATGGGCCATGGTTATTATTGTTGCTGTTATTTGTCCCTTTGATGCCGAGGGGAACATGAGGCTGCAGCAGTACATTGCTATTGAACTCTCTTCTCTGCTGTCCTTTTTAAATGGCTACTTGTTTTGCCCAAAAGCTGCAATTTTCACGTCATATTATCTCCACCACATTACCCACGGATACAATCCCCAATCATGATATCACTCAATGGACTTCAAAGTGTAGGTTTACTCAACCTCCACTTCCTTCTGAACATATAATGAACAAGAGTTTCTTGGTCAGTTGGTTTCCAAAGTTCCTTGTTGCTTGTCGTTTCTGGCTGGCCACTTGATCTTCAATATCTAACCAGAGAAGACAACGTTATGTAGAAATCTGCACCATTCTGTTGGAAATGCTTTCCATGACGCGTACTTCAATCACTGAACTACAAAGAAGCACTGATTTGAAATTATTTGTTGAAAATCAGGATTAAATTCTTTGTGAACAACGTAGTTGATTTCCACACTTATTTCAGATCAGTCAAAACCTTTTTTGCTTTACTGATACTCGCTGGGTTGAACAGTTTTATCTGTGCTTCCTGTATATGAAAAGATGCCACGATTTCCTTTAGATTTCTCCCATTGACGGTGATCTATGATTGCAGTTGTTGTTGTCGGTTAGTTATCTTCATCATCCATGTCTTTTCCATGTTCATTTGATGTCCTCTCTTTTCTGCCTGTCTCTTCTGCTAACTTGTCGGTCTTTACCTGTAGATCTTCTAGTTTATGCGACATTGGACATAAATCATCTGGTCCAACGTATTCCTGTCTCCTTTCTCCTCATATTTTGTTTCGTGATCCAGTGTACGATAACCAGAAATATCAGAAATCCTGTCTTCACCCCAAAAGCTTCACTAAGTTTTCTGTTTTGGAGCTGTTAGCAGGTGAAACCACCAGGTAGCTGTCAAGGTTTATAAAGGTTTGGGATGAAAGCAGGATCAGTAATATCCAAGATCAAAAATAATTACTTCAAATAAGATAGTGCTATTCTACACTCCACTGACTAGTAGAGCCTTATAAAGTGTACTGGAATATAAGACCTCCATTTCATCCTATATATTGGCCTTATCAACTGCAAACGCCTGCACCTAATTCCCTGATGATATTTCCAGCTAGATTCAAAACCTGGACAGACTGTCTCAAATTCTAAAGAGTTTTACTACAGGCTACTAAGCCAGGAAAGTCATGTTTTGTGCAATGGGTTTTATATGACTTTTTTATATTTATAATTGTGGTTTACCGATTCTTGGTCTTGATCTAGAGTCACAATGACAAGTATACATCGCTGCATACTGGAAAATGTTCAAATTAATTATTATCATTGTTATTGGTTCACATTTACCCATTGAAAAGGCGTTAAACATTTGAGGTTAAGTAGTCTTGACAAGGTACTGCAGAATGTCGTATATATGCAGGCAGTTAAAACGATTTGTTTGTAGTAAATATCTTCCAGCAAGCAAAACAGCTGCACCAAATTTTTTTATTTTCAAGTTTTACATTTGAGGAAATTTCATTGATTTCAAGGTAAATTTCCACACCAGTCAACATCAGTTAGAGAAACACCGAAGACGTGGAAGCACAAGACCGATGGTTTCAAACTAGGAGAAAACCACTACCATCCAGTGCTTCGTGAATTTCCCAAATCTACTCTCCGTGATATGAAGCGTACTTCGATGTCAGGGAATCGGTTCCCGGCTAGTACACTGTTAAAGTGCAGGTAGCCAGAGGGAAGACTGGGCGTGAGGTTAGCAGCTCTGTAACTCTGTAAAACAACAACACCACAGCTAATGAAACTTATGTAGCCCTTTGTTCCCTTTCGGAATGTAAGGTAATAAAAATAAAATCACACTTGTTACATAATTTCTTTAAGTAGAAAGAAGTAGTTGAGGAAATGCAGAGAGAGACATGAATAAACATAGATCACTATCAGTCGACCATGTTATTAGTAGTAAAAAAGACGTACACATAACTCATAAACTTAGTTTTTATTCTCGGTTCTAAGGTAACAAACATATTAGCATGAAAAAAAAGAAATCAAGATGTAATCAGTCAAATGTTGTATTAAGCGTTTTTCTGTCGCTGGGCTCTATGAGACATACAGGAAACTGAGAAATAAAATTACAATAAAACTGATCAAGACAGATAAGAGGTTCATTTACTTACTAACTAACTAAGTAAACAAACTCCCTTACTTATTGCTTATTAAACTGCCTGCATTCTGAGACATTGACCTACTTTCTTACCATTTCAGTTATATGCCTACTTAAATACTATTTGATGTGCCAGTGGGTGCACGTGGTACGAGGCTCAATTCTCAGCCGATGTACTCTTAAAGCTGGATTAAACGATGGTAAGGTGGTAGATAAAGAAGGGAGGGTTGAGTTTGAGGCCAGAAACCTCATAAACGTATAAATAATATAATATCTGGATAATGCGACAGACAGCGAAAAATGAGGAAACAGGCATAAAATGGACTCACACAAAAAACTTGGAGGATCTGGACTTCGCCGATGATATATGTCTGATTTCCCACAAACTGGAAGATATCCAAGCGAAAAGCAACAAGTTAGCAGAAGAAGCATCAAAGATAGGACTTCGGGTGAACATAGAGAAAACAAGGATGATGAAGATTCCTGTGCAACACCACCAACAGCAACAACAACAACAACAGACAACAATCAGCATAAATGGAAGGAACCTGAAAGAAACAACCTCTTTTACCTACCTGGGAAGAATCGTCTCAACTACAGGCGCGAGAGCAAGACAAGCTTTCACTACTCTCAAGTCTGTGTGGAGGTCAACAGCACTCAGAATGGAAATGAAAATAGGATCCGGATTTTCAACTCCAATGTGAAGTCAGTGCTACTCGCTATACGGATCAGACCATCTCAAACAAACTACAGACCTTCATTAACAGTTGCCTAAGCTCAATACTCAAGATCAGATGGCCAACCAGAAAAGATCAGCAACAGAGATCTCTGGCAATGAGCGAACTAACACAGTAGGAACCGATTGTGAAACAAATAGGCAGGAAGAAGTGGAGATGGACTGGCCATACTCTGAGGAAACCATCAATTGACATCACTAGACAAGCCATTGCTCGAGTGGAACCCGAAAGGGAAGCGGCGAGTTGGTCGTCAGTGCAAGGGTGACTTGGAGGAGGTCATGTGAAGAGGAGATGAAAAGGTGTGGGCAGACTTGGAGCCAGGTGAAGACTCTAACAGAGAACCGAACGCAATGGAGACGCACGGCTGAAGCCCTATGTTCCTCTAGGAATTAAAGGATACAATAATAATAATATAATACAGGCAATACTGAGATTTCAAATCATAAAGCTAGAAGCCCCACATTCCACCCGGAAAGCAAAGGAATATATGTGTAGTATGACTTCATTCACGAAGCGGCAATTGTGAATATGTACGCAAAATCCTAATGAATGGATATTTTGCTGCATAAACTTTAGGAAGACAGATAATCATTTGAAGTATCCATAAAAGTGTATCTACATGTCCAGTTTGTTTTCTGAACCACACAGCAAGCAATAAAATATTATTTTGTATCAAAATCACTCATGAATTAATTTGGTGGGTGGTCACTGGCGCTGAAATCTGTCAGGATACTCATTTCGTCCTACTCAGGACTCATCAACTGGATATACTTGCATTCCTCGGTAAGTGACGGTGTCCCCTATGAGGCTAGAACAAAATACCCATCGTTTCAAACGCCAAAGCGTTATTCACTAGACCATTTGGGAAGCATTTTGTCATTTTAGACGATGGATAGTGGGTTCAAGCTTCCGAGAGGACACGTCCAGTGGCTCGATGAGGAACGCAGACATATCTAGACAGATCCTAGTGATTCACCACTACTAGTCACCATCACCCGAAATGTTTCAAGTAATTCTTCTCGACATTGTCGAGGCAGCCGCACAAGAAGCCGGCATGTCAACAAAGGCCACACATTTTGGTCTCATCAGCCGACGAGAAAATCAAAATTCAACTTAAAATATATGAAAACCGTTCATGTACGAGGGAATTATAAACACACAATGTACAATTCAGCCATCCTATATTAATCCACCACTCTACACGGCAAAGCAACAAATGGCATATTCTTGTAATATACAATCACTATTCGCATGAATAGTCAGCAAACTGCTCCACTAGAATCATAATCAAATGCCTTAACTATAATTCCACTTCGTTGAGTTTCAGTGAATAGATTTCGAAATGACTGACATATTATTTGAAGAAAAATAACCAGGCAACAGAATCGTCAGCGGAAAAATGTTAAATTGGATAATTCACAATAGACCCAAGTGTTATGAATTGATCGTTGGCGAAAATATGTACAGATGACTGCAGAGAGAATTATTAACTAAAGTGTTAGGGTTGGAAATGGTCTTCGTTGACTTCTATTTGTGGTTACTTTTACGCACTGCAGTACCTACATTTTAATTAATTTTCAATGTTAGAATGCTCTCTAGCTTCTCCGAAATATCTAGGTTCGATTTCTAACCAGTGGAGTATCGGAGTGTCGCGTTGTTGATAGAAACACCTGGAAAGGTGAGAAGGTTAGGTGTGAGGCTAGCAACTCTACTTCATCAAAAGTAGAACCACTAGAGCTACTACAGCTTCAAGATTCAGGCTTGAAGGTGCCCTATGTTCCACTGGGTATAGGAAGGAATAAAATGATAATAATATTTCACTCGTCGGCTAAGTCACTAGCTACTCATTTACTGCGTCAGTTATTCGGTGGCGTAAAGTGTAATTTTTTCACCTTTTTTAACTCCGATAAGAATAAATATGTAGGGCATTTTGTTTTCCTTCACGTTCCCCAGTGGAACATTGGGCTTCAAGCTATTGGCTTGAAGTTTCTGTAGCAGTGTTTATTTTACAGGATGGGGTTGCTGGCCTCATGCCCAACCTTTCCTCTTCACCAGCATTATTTCTGGCTTAGCGAGGTAAAGGAATACGTCGGTCGGGGATCGAACTCCGGACCATTCGCATGGGTGGCGAGCGTCCTAACCGCTATACCGCCGACGCACTAAATATGTAGGGCAAGTGAGAAAAATTACGCTTGTTTACAAAATAAAAATAACATTAATTCACTTTTACCTATTCCGACCATTCTTTTTAAAATTCATGAATTTTTATCAAAACATCAGTTAGGGCATAAATTATTCGACAGAAATTTTCCTTTTTCACATAACTATTAAGTTGTACCGCTAATTTGAATAGTGATCTAAGTTTAATTACCGATAAGCCGATCAATTAGTAAGGCATAGAACATGAAGTGGTGAATGAGTGGTAATCAGAGATTTATTTATATCATTTTATCCAAGAGGAGGAGGATTTTTATGGGAATCTTTCACTGCTCTTCTTGATCACACTTTCGGTACTAACTTCACATTACTGAAGATAAATAAACGAATAAATATCCAAGTGTTGGTTTGTAGAGATTTGATTGATTGGTTTCAAGATTTCATCATTAATTGACATCGGTTGGAGAACCATTGGAAAACCAGCACTGGAGTAGTGAGTAGCTTTTTCGAATCTACGATCTTACGGTTACAAGGCAAGCTCGTAGACCATTAGATAACTGGGTCCTGTCCAATCCAGTGGCCTATGAATTCAAGCTTCTGGCAATTCATGATATGGTGCTACCACTAGCGAATGTCATTGGCGAGTATTTGTCCTAACACCTGACTAGGATCGGGACGCGGGGGCCTAGTGGCCTACGAACTCGCCTTGTAACCAGAAGGTACTAGGTTCGAACCTCAGTGTTTGCGTACTGATGAAGAGTCTTAAAATAGGACGAAACAGCTGTCTAGTATCCGTTACAGGTTTTTCAAAGGTCCTCTAACCGATGTCAATTCATGATGAAATTCCTGAAATAAAAAATAACTTTATTTTGAATAAAATGCTCACATAGTGCACAGAATTCTTAGCTTAGTTTCCTGAAAACCATCTCTTCCTCATCCGGGATCTTCAAGTAAAGTAGCAGTCAGTAGTGTATCTCCTCATGCATCGCTGTTTGATCTGAAGCATAGACTAACGGCTTATGATATTTTTCCTTTGTCTCCGTCAAATGTACACCGGTAGTTTGAAAGCCAATTGAAAATGTGCACTAGTACATTCTGTGACTCAAAGACATAAATGAATGGTTGAGACAATAAGAATTAGAGAGAACATAGGGGTCTCGTGTTAGGTAGCCTAGTGGTTCAAGAAGGCTGTGTGCATGCAATTAAAAGACTTACGAATATATCACTTAGCTCAAAGAAGTTCACATCGCTTGATTCACAGATCTATCCCACATGATTCAAGGAAGGAGTCTGTCAGTCTGTGATTAAACACAGGAGTAAAAATTTCCAAAGCTGAGATTTATTACTATTGTTACTTAGTTTCTGAATGGAATGTGGGGCTTCAAAAAAGCATCACAATTTCATCCTGTTATGTGCACTTGTCATTATCTGGTCCGACAATTGGGTATAAGCTGCCATCTCCCATATGTCACCCTCGGAAATACACAGCACTTGCCATTTCCTATTCGGGTTCCACTCAAGGGCCTGATGCACGATGTCACTCATTGGTCTCCTCAGAGTGTATCGAAAATCCATTCCCGTTTTCTTGCACATTTGTTAGCCTATGGGTTCTCCAATGAATCGTTAACAGAGTGCCTTCTTGCTAATTTTCTCCGTCTATCTGATCGCCAAAAATTGGGCAGACCTAGCTGCTGAAAAAAATCTGGAACCTGTTCGAAATGCTTTTGTTAATACGTCAAGTCTGTGAAACGTGTAGTGGACTGACTAACCTGACATTAGTGTTGACAACTTAGATTAACTGTTCATATCATCAGTTAGGTTTACTGTATTACTTTTGAGTGAGTTGTCAGTAAATATTTTTAATTCACTTAACATCACCAAATACACTTCTCCAGAAGTAAAGGATATATATATATTTAGAATATACCCATAAATTAATGAACAAAATATTTGAAGACATCAAATTCACAAGAGAAAATGAATTAGATGACAAAATCCCATTTTTAGATGTCTTAATCAGGAGAACCAACACAGGGGATTTAGAAACACAAGTATATAGAAAATCAAAGCATACAGATCAAATACTCAACTATACTAGCAATAATCCAATTAATCACAAACGAAACTGTGTGCAGACATTGTTTAAAAGAGTTCAAAGACATTGTGGCACCCCAGAGTTGAAAAGAATGGAAGAAAAATACCCACAAACGGTCTTCAAACAGAATGGTTATCCACAAAATTTCATCAAAAGTGTATAAAGTTGAATCAAAACACCACCAAAGAACCATTCTCAAAGACCACAAGAAAATTCATCCTACCATACATGAGGAATATCTCTGAAATAACAGCTAGAATATTAAAACCGTTTAATATAGATATAGCACATAAGTCAGTCAAATCACTTAATTCGATATTGTGCAAACCAAAAGATCCAACAAAAATAAAGAAGATAAAATTAATACCATTTACAAAATAAATTGTATGAACTGTAACAGCTATTACATCGGTCAAAGTGGGCGTCCCCTTCGAATCAGAATCCAGGAACACAAATCAGCCGTGAAAAGACATGATATATATTCTTTCATATCAGTGCATATAGATAATTATGTACATCAGTTTGATTGGAATAATGTCGAAATCTTAGACAGAGGCAACATCAAAAGTGCTAGGGAATTCCTAGAAGCCTGGTACTCAAACGAATATGCAATTAACAAATATAGACCAAACATACCAACTAATAAAAAGTAAATCAGTTGACCAAAAAGTTTAAAATCCAACTCAATAAAAAAATGGTCAATACATATGTAAAGATAGTAACCAGGAGAAGCAATTATATCACTAATGAAGAAATTTAAATCATTTCACTTCACGCTAAATATTGCGCTGAAGATGTTGTCCAGAAGGACAATGAAAGCTCCGCAACTAAACCAACCAGCTCAGAGAACACTATTAATTGCAGAAGTAAAGATTTTGAGAATCTAAGTGATTTCCAGGTGGGTTTCATGGCAAACAGACGATATTTACAGAATAGAGAGAAAATAATGACAGATGTCTTATTCTCAAATGAGGGATTTTAGCAATACACAGAGATTAAACAAAGACCTCAAGTAGCTGGAACTCCAGTAGCCACTACTAACTATCAACGCCATCAATGGTAGATGTCAAAATGAAGCAACCGCTTTCATTTACCTAAGCAGTACCGTTTTAATCACAAGCGTCACAAATAAAGATGTCAAAGCCAGGTGGACTGGTTTCGCGGAAACAAGACAGACCTTCAGTACTTTGAAACCTATTTAACTCACCACAAGGAAGAAGAAGGTCCAGACTTTCAACACTAAAGTCAAGTCAGTGCTTCTACATGTTTCACAGACAGGCTTTTGCAGACTTGCATTGACAAATGCACTCACTGGTTAGATACTGATGATTACGAGACCAGTCAGATAAGGTAAGCAACAAGGAACTTCGGTAAAGAACCAACCACCAACCTATTACTCAATAGTTATTCAGAAGAAATGGAAAACAAATTAGACGCATCCCGAGAAAACTAGTGAGTGATACCACGTGTCAGTCAGATCCTAGAGTAGACCTCTAATCAGTAATGCCGATTTGATCGTTGGTCCAAGAGTAACACGGGGTAAATTATGTCAGTAGGAAGCGTAAGCTTACAGGCAATCGCAGAGCCCTCTAGGTTAGACAGCAGAAAAAGGATTTTAAAGGGCTATGTTCCACTCATAAGCCAAGAGTAAGTATAATAACATAACAGTTTACTTTTAATAATAGCGTAACAACAATAATCGCTTTGAAGAAAATAAAAGACAAATTCAGCCAGCGAAGAAAATTTTCTTTATCGACAAAATCATCTTCAGAGGCTCTGCAATCGTATTTATACCTACCAAAAATGTATAGTGGTCTATTATTGAGTATTAGGGGTGAGGGACATAATTGATATAACTACTCGGAAGTGGCTTTTAGAAGTAAAAATTAAAAGTTGTAAATTACGTGGTACTCAACGGCACAAAGGTAGAAGTTTGATAATGTTAAAATTGCTATTGAGTGAGAAGAAAGGTGGTAGTTGAGTGTCAATTTAACAAGTGAGAAGAGGCTGTGAAAATAAACAAAAGGAACAAATGACAGTGATAATAGTGAATTAATTATTAAAGTAAAAGCAAACTAAAAGTAAAATTAAAAATTAAAAAAAGGAAAACAAAATCAAATTTTTTAAAGGGAACGACTAAAGAAGAGGTTAAGATCAAGGTAAAGTAAGAGACTGGACAAACGTTTTCTGTTTACAGAGTTCGGGGTTGTATTGACGAATTGTCAGCTCCTCAACCATGCCCAAAAGCCGAAAACTGACACCCTTTTTACCATTTGGCCTTACCTTTTAGACGATCTTGAAAGACGATTCTGGTGAACCTGCGTGGCCTGAGTTCACCAGGTGCTTCAGAATTGAGCTGCTAATTGTCCGGATAATGTTCAGAGATGCGTTTGGAAAGTGTGAGCTTTGTGCGGCCAATACAACTATCTTCACACGAGCAGATGAATTTACAAACACACATTGAAGTGGTGCGAAGCGTCAGTTTATCCTTCACGCATTCATTGATCATTTGTCGGCTTTAGAAATTCATCCGTAGCTCACCCATAAAGAAGGCTTTCCTGAATGATCTGCATAAGCGATTCTTCAGGATCTCAGCTGTGGTATCACCTTTAAATTCAACGCTCATGAATAACAGTTTCTTCGTCAAACGTCTGGGTTCTTTCATGCTTTTCCCTTAACTTCATGTTTTTCTCGATGAATCTTGGAGGATATCCATTCTCTGTGAGGACTTGTCACAGTCAGAGTAATTGTATCAATTATATCACCTCCTGTCACTCAATAATAGACCACTATACATTTTGGGTAAGTGTAAATACGACTGTACAGCCTCTGAAGATGATTTCGTCGATAAAGAAAATTTTCTCTTCACTGAATTTGTCTTTCATTTTCTTCATGACTCAAGAATCACTTTATTCCGAACAACAATAATAATTATACAAAATTGAATTTTCAGCGTTTTTGTGCACATTCGCTCCTTCTATAAATACTTACATACGCATAATTTAAAATAGTAATAATAATAATAAAACCACTATACAAGTAATGTTGGTGGAAACATAATGAAGTATAAGCAGATAGTATCATAACTCCATATTAGTTTGTTTATTAGATGTATCACACAGTGAAACGGTATTATTTACTGGATGACGTTTCGAACACAATCTAGTATTGTTCATAATCTTTTCATCAATTATAATCACACGACTTCGAAACTTGAGTTCTATAGTTTTCTTTTTTCTCTCCTATTTGTCATCGTTGAGGTAGTAGAATTCTCCAGATATCCGGGTGGACAGGTGTTGAATCATTCCTATTGCATGTATTCCATGTCAGTTGATTCGATGAACAAAGCTTCTGTTATCAATCTCTCCCTCTACCCTGTTATATTAGATTTCAAAACTGTCATCCTATCCCATCTTATTGTATGGTTGTGTGTAACTGCACGGAGTGCTATAGCTGAACTGTTCTCTAGATTTCTTATCTTATTTGCGTCAACCAATCTAGATTTTGCTAGGTTTTTATGTACAGCTAACCTGACTGCCCTTGTTCTACTAGTTTGACCTATGTATTTGACCTGACAGTCATTGCAGGGTATTAGATAAACTAAATTGATTTGTTTTAAAGGCTCCACAGGATTGATCCTTTAACTGGCAAAGCTTGTTTCTAAATGAGCTTTTGGGTTTGAATGGCACAGGGTGGAGGGAGAGATTGATAACAGAAGCTTTGTTTATCGAATCAACTGCCAGGAAATACGTGTAATAGGAATGATTCAACACCTGTCCACCCGGATATCTGGAGAATTCTACTACCCCAACGATGACAAATGGGAGAGAACAAAGGAAACTATAAAACCCAAGTTTCGAAGTCGTGTGATTATAATTGATAAAATGATTATGAACAATACTAGATTGTGTTTGAAATGTCATCCAGTAAATACTAGTGTTTCACTGTGTGATACATCTAATAAACAAACTAATATGGAATTACTTACTACCACAGTGCCCAAGTTTTACATATATATTAAGATAGTATCATAGATAATACATGCAATAATATTCATAATAATCTTTGTCTATACTTTTCAGTTCAGTTACCGACTTAAAAAGCTTATTCATAAGTTCTTTTCTGACATCTGACTCTCTTCACACAACTAACAAGCGTTCTTAATATGGTAGAATGGTAGGATTTTTATATTTAGTAGCTGTACGAGCATAAATGCTTATTATGAAGTCTTCTTCTGGTTTCATCCCCCGAAGAGATGCAAGGCTAAAGTTGAGAATAAGTGGAGAGGATGTTCAGTATCAGAGAAGATGACTTTAGCCAACTGTTTGCAAAAATTAACATGCCTATTGACAATAATGTCAGTTAGCTAAGTCAAAGGCATACACACCACTAACCCTGCCTGCTTACAATCTTCAAAGTTCTGCGTAATATGACATTATCCTTTTTGAAAAGTCCAGGGAAGAATAAGTGGGGCGAACAATAACAAAGAAGAATGGGCAAAATACATGAATTAACAAATTGTAAGAGAAGAGACTGAGTTATGGCATCAGACATTGTCAACTGCTTCATGTGATAAGTTAAACGAAAAAATTTTCTTAGAAATCAACAGGATGTGAGACGACGACCAACAGAGATTCGAAGAGAAACTGATGCCGAGATGAGAGACATTCAGTTTACTCCCTCTCATCACAGTGTCGTCAATATTACAGGAATCATGGCAGGACTGAATCAGTCCACGCATACAAGTCTTGTTCGCGTATGAAACTAAAATCAACAAACAGCGTGGTATTTAGGTGGATTCAGCTTAAGACCATGTAGGTGAGGCCACTTGTTAACTTCAGACACGAATCTATTCACATATAAGAACACTCAGAAGCAGAAACACAAGGTTTAGAGATAAACACCTCGTTAACCTCCTAGAGAGGATAAAGGACGCACTCGATACAGAACTCTGCCAACCGGAACAAGCTGGATTCAGGAAAGGCAAATCATGTTCTGACCGAATTACAACTCTACGCATCATCATCGAACAAAGCATGGAATGGCAATCAAACCTCTACCTCAACTTCCTTCATAGACTTTGAGAAGGCCTTCGATAGCGTTGACCGCGAAGTACTCGAGTACTACGGCGTAACCCAAATATTCATCAACCTTATTCAACAGCTGTACGACAACGGCACATGTCAAGTGATCCACAACGGAAAACTCAGAGAGGCGTTCGGAGTAAACATAGGAGTCAAACAAGGGTGCTTATTATCACCAATGATATTCCTAATTGTGGTGGACTGGATTATGCGTCAGACAGTGGGAAACGAGAAGACGGGGATATCCTGGACTGACGTGAAGAATCTAGAAGACCTGGATTTCGCTCGTGGATGATTTATGTTTGATGTCACACAAAATCGAAGACCTACAAGCGAAAACCGACAAACTAGTCGAAGAAGCAGCCAGCAAAGACAGGACTCCAGGTGAAAATAGACAAGACGGAAGTCATGAAAATAACCAACCAACGACAACAACAGCAACATCCAGCGGTAGTCACCATCAAAGAGAGGGATTTGAAAGAGGTTACTTCATTCACTTATCTAGGGAGCATTGTCTCAACTACAGGAGGAACGGACGAGGATGTCAAGTCGAGAATTGGGGAGGCGAGAAACACATTCATCAACCTGAAACCAATCTGGAAATCTTCGTCACTCAGCCTGCATCAACAACAGAATTCGGATTTTCAATACAAACGTGAAGTCAGTTTTGCTTTACGGATCAGAAACTTGGCGAGTCACCAAGAATATTTTCAACAGGTTGCAGATCTTTATCAACAACTGTCTTATTCGCTCTATACTGAAGATCAGATGGCCGTCGGAAAGAATCACCAACAAGGAACTATGGGAAGAAACAAAGCAAGAACCAATCGCCCAACAAATATGCAGGAGATAGTGGAGATGGATTGGACACTCGCTGAGGAGGCCGCTGGGTGACATCGCGCGTCAGGCCATAGCTCGAGTGGAACTCGAAAGGGAAGCGGCGAGTGGTTCGTCGGTGCAAGGGTGACATGGATGAGATCGTGTGAAGAAGAGTTGAAACAGTATTTACTAACATGGATGCAAGTGAAAAGTACAGCAGAAGATAGAAGCAAGTGCAGATGTGCAGTTGAAGCCGTATGTTCCACTAGGAACCCAAGGGAACAATAATAATAATATAAAACACCTACTGAGATTGCTTCCTACATGGATTAGATATCTCTTCATTCTGCCATCAACGTCGTTCATTGGAATGAAAAGTGCAGAGAATACTCTTTGCTATGGTATCTTTACACTCTTTTTTTCCAACTCATTGCATATTTTAAACAAAATTCTAAAAATCACTCATGAATAGGGGTGGAATTAAGATCAACTTCCCACTTGTTTTGTTCGCTCTCAACAAGGACAACACAAAAAGCGATAGCGAGAACAACAACAATAACATCAATAGTATCGGCTAAAAATTAATTATGATCCCTACTCATTTAGCTGAATAAATAAATAAATAAATAAATAAATAAACACATAAACTAAACAAAAAGGTTATGATTTATGATTTACTGCGTTAGAATAATTAGCGAGATTTTGTTTACCATATAATTATAATGTAATATATCAAGCGAAATATAACAAAATAAAAGTAGTAACAGCTTGTAGAGAAGAACAGAAAGCCAGTCACATTGTTTCATTGTGAAACAACAAAAAAGCAAACAAACAAGGAAAAAGAATACCTGACAGAGAGAATGCAACAGAGATTTTCAGCTGTTATCTCCTGCCGCCCCCCCTCCCAACGCATTTAGTTATTTTCCCATAATCTCTCTGTTTGTATGAAGTTGTTTATTTCGCTCTTAGATTTTTGTTTAGGAGGAAGGAAAACAACCAGAACAGAAATTGACTGATTGAATTAAGCTTGTTATCAGAGCTTTAGAGTAGTAATAATATAAATAATAATAATTATAATTATTATTTTAAATTGGGATTTTATGAATTGAAACTACAAGAAAGTGAGATTGACAGAAAACAACTTCTATTGCATAACACCTACATAAGTTGACAGTCCTTTTTGGTGATTTCGAATAATTTAAGAAAGTGAAAGAGAGAGAGTTTAAATCTGTTCACTTGTAGCACTCTGTTATTGATCCACAGTTACCTTTTCGTAGTCAAGCGGCATAATTCTTCTTTGAATCTTTTGAATATATATTACGCGTTGAATAACCTATATATCTCTCTTACTCCACATGAGCAAGGAAATTAGTAGATGCACACTGAGGTGATCAAATGTTAGGCTTTTGTGCTCCACCTATCTGATTTACCCACTCCTGCTACCATGACCTACATATTTAACCTGACAATCGGTCCAGGACATAAGATAATCTTGTTTTACTATGCAGTATTTTTGTGATGAGCACATCAGTAGGGCATTACCTACTGACACAGTGACTAACAGATATCAGTTCCCTCAAGACTGGAGAAACGCCGAGCTGATTAGTGTCAGCGCGCATGGAATCTTGATTCAGGGTGTCTAACGTCAATTCAAGGTGCACCGCCATAACTAGTCAGTTAGCTTGAAGACTACATTGTAAACTTGACGGAGAGAATCCAGTCACCGCTGACATTAAAAACTGGACCCATGACAACTGGTCACTCCCTACTGACCGATCAATATACACTGTTGTTTATCAAAGTCAGCTAGCTGAATACCATGAATTCAAAAAGGAGAAGAAACTTTATGCTTCGCCTTTTCTGAAGCTACACAAGTATTTCAATGATATGCATGGACTAATTTCTGCCCTGGATGAAATCACAAATTGTCATATATTTAGGTTAAGTCAATTAAATTTTATTCCTACTTAATTAAATTATTCTCATCAAGCTGTTTGTAATCCTGGTGCTTTGCATTTTCTCTATCTCTCTACCGGCTTTAAAGAAGAATTTCAATTTCTCAAGTACTTAAAACCTACAGGGGATTTCATAATTGGATAACATGAGGCTATGTTAAGTCTCTTCTTGTAGATCTAATTTAATTTTTACTCCTATATATACATATATATATATAAGATCTAAATTCGGATCAGCAGATGATCTGCTTAAATATGGTAATCCTGCTTTTATTACTAGATAAAGACCAATAAAAGAAAACAGTTGTTTTTTTCTGTGGGGGTTCTTATTCTGTTGTTAGCACACTTGAAAAAAGTTAAGAATATAGACCTTAACTAAAGTAGTATAATAAGGGTTTACATACAGAAATGAAGGGTTAGCAATCTGCCTGCTATATATTATAATTTGGAAAAGTAATTTCCTTTTACGAGTTTGACTACGGGTTTATATAAGCTAGAAAACCATTGAAAACCAGGGAGTATTTACTGGACAGCTGTTTCATTATAATTTCGGAATCATCAGCAGTACGAACACACTGGGTTTCGAACCCATGGCCTTCCGGTTACAAGGCTAGCGAGCTCGTATAACATTCAGCCACCGGGCCACTGAATCGGGTCCCAGCGTTCAATGGTCCTTTAACTGATACAAATCCGTTATAAACTCGTAAAAACAAATCTAATCCTTACAAACCAATTTTTGAAAAGTGATTTCCGTTGACTTAACAACATTAATATTCAAAACAACAACAACACCACCAACAACAAAAGTAACCAGAAGTATATTAGACGAACAAAACCTGCATTCTACTTTATAACACAGTAATAATAATAAAAATGGTATTGAAAAGTGAGCATTTCAGAGGTAAAATGTTGAGTTGGGATCAAAATTTTAGGAAAGGGAGGTGGGTAATACTAGATAAAAAAATGAAGAAAAAAATGGTTGGTTACAGGATTTTATCATGAGCTGACATCAGTTAGAGAACCATTGGAAAACATGCAGGGAGTACTGAACAGCTGTTTCGTCCTAGTTTGGGACTCTAACCGACGTCAGCTCATAATGAAATCCTGTAACCAATCAATTAAAATCCCTACAAACCAATGCTTGAATATCAATTAGATGCTCACTAGCGACTCGCCCTATTCAGGTAGGTAGTTACCTGGGGTTCTAGTGAGAAGTCGTGACCAGTAGGGTGAAACAGGTCGGGTGTGAGGACAAATACTCGCCGAAGACATTGGCTAGAGGTCATGCTACGTTGAGAATTGGCAGAAGTTAGAATTCATGGGCCATTGGATTGGGTTCCAGTGGCCTAATGGCCTACGAACTCACTAGCCTTGTAACCAGAAGGTCCTGGGTTCGAGTCCTCGTTGTGGTAGGTGCGTACTGATGAAGAGTATCAAACTAGAACGGAACAGCTGGCTGTCCAGTACTCCCTGTTGGTTTTTCAATGGTTCTCTAGCTAATGTCAGCTCATGATGAAAATCCTGTAAATACAATGATTCTTACTGTGAGAATAATATTCCTTTGGAACCCACTGTCTGCATCACACCACCAAAAGTTTATTCCCTCTCACATATTAGTTATGGTTCATTTCCTAGTACACGAAAGATCTTTTAAGCGTAACTAAGAGGACTGGCCACCGACTGAGGAATTTCTGTTACTAAGAGTTATCAATGCTAGAATTTTTGTCGGAACATAGCGGAGGCTTAGAGTTTTCTTTTGACTAATTAACAAAGCATTTTTCAGTGTATTGTGAACTGATGAAAGTCCGCAAGCATGATGAATATATATGAGCAAGACATAATCTGAAGAGGCATTTTGAACTATTTTGTGATTGCCAGTAACATGATAAAAGATATGTGAGGTTAAGTGCTCTGGTTGTCTACAGCGAAAATGTACAGAATCGCAGATCTTCGGTCCAAGTGGAACATAGAGCTTCCCTAACATATCTTTACTTCATCCCGTTCTCTGTAGTACTCTTTATCTGCCCTTCAGCTCTCATTTTCTTCTCAGACGCTCTCCTAAATGAAAAACTTATGGGTTCAACTAGTTGTTCTCCATCTCAATTCCACTCTAGATCCTGGTGCATGGTCTTACTCTATGTGTGTCCACTCCGTCTCAATATCCTTTTGCTTATTTGTTGGCCAATAGACTATCGGTTAGTTCGTCCCAAGATTCCTTTGTTCCTTATTCTTTATGGTCATTTCTTTTGTAGTATCAGGCGAATGCGGCTGTGGATGAAAGTGTAAACGAGCCTAGAGGAAACTTTTAGTGATGCACACACCACATTTCTGAAGCGCAGAAAAGCAATGACGGACGTTTTTGATTATTTTGAGTGCTGTACATTTTTAAATTAATGAATCGCTGTATCGCTCTTCAGATCCAGGTTAAATTAACATCCTCATTTGCACCATCTATGGTTGAAATAATTCTGCCTAGTTAGGTGAATAAAACAGGTGCCTTCTTATAGATTTCTTCGCTTGATAGTGATTGGTGCTTGTTATCGTAATTTAGGTATCTACATCGATCCTGTCTTCTATAAATACGGAAGGTAAAAGCACTAACCTCATTTTAACCAAATCACTTTCAGAAATACAGTAATACTGGTGGCTCTAAGACACTGAGTGATTCGGTTTCACTCATGATTGAAGTCAGTTGTGCATGATCACTGAATAAAGATTAGCTCCTCTTCTTAGAGAAGCACACTCTTTTGTGTTGGCTGAGACTTTTTAGAAAGATAACTTCCCAAAGAACTTCATCAACAAAGTCAACAACGACATTAAATATGGTTTAAAAAGTATTCCAAAGACATGGACCTCAACAGTTGTCATTCCATATAGAGCAGAGACGTCAGACGATATCAGAAGAGTACTCAATAAGCGTGACATCCCAGTTTTCTTCAAGACATCAGACATGCACACTACAAAGCAACCTTGTCCATGTAAAAGACCAAATCCTCAAGGATTCTCTATCTAATTGTGTCTACAGAATAAGCTCCTTGGAATGTGATGCAGTATACATCGGACAAACATCTCCAGAGATCAAAATCAGAAGAAATGAACACTCTGGAGCGTCTGTTCTACCACCAATAAATCCAGTTGTGAACTAGAAAAGCTTGAAAAATCATCAGCTATAGCTCGTCTACACGCTATAGAATCAGGCCACAAAATTAATATCAACAATACTGAAATAATCCAGAAAAATTTCGGAAATCACAAAGAACGTCTGGTATCATCAGAAGCACTTCATATCAGATGGAATCTAGATTGCCTGAATAAGAATGCTGGACTGAAACAGAATTTGACCTGGTTCCAACATCCTCATCCCCACCGCCATGAAATGACGAAATCAACACGAATGTGATAAGGAATTTCATTATGTAAATGCACGCTGTTCTTATAATTCTACACACTTATCAAATCCAACAATCTACACCTGGTTTTATTATCTTTACCAATTGGCCATCTTGACAACAACGTAAAATTTACCCTATGCTGAGGAACGATGATTAAGTTATTGTATATATAAGCTGAGTGGATTTTGTAAATTCTGGTTTAATAACACTACTTTGATAAAGCTATTAGCAGCACTGAATAGCAAAACATCAGTGAAAAAAAACAATATCGGTTTGGCCTTTTTCATTCATTGGGAAACACAAAAGCGCTTTATTCTAATGAATATCACATACCCAATGCATAAATTTTTTCATACTGTTAAAAGTGACCTTGCTTTGGACACATATAAATTAAATTCCATCCTAAGAACTATTTAGTATTTTAGGACAGATCTAAGGCAGACGCCTTCATTTACGTCTAAAATAAACTTTCCTTGGAAATGATAAATCTTGTTTTTAGAAAAAGCAATTTCTTAAAATATCCTTCCACAAGGTGTGATAGTCAATCAGATAAACTGACAAAATGGCGACAAAATTTCTTGGGCAGAATAAAAATAGTCAGTTGAAAAAGAATCGTTTTGTTCTGTCTGTTCTGCCTCTTTTTTATTATCTGAAAAAAATGAATAGTGAGTGATAAAAGGTGAAATTTAACTTAGCGTAAACGATAAAACGACTGATATGGAGTTCTAGTCTCAGAATTGCCCAGCATCATTCAATAAAATGTAAGTAAAAACCAACTTGTCAGTTCCCACTGTCATGGGATGACCTTCCCGGATTCGATTATCAGCCAGAATGAATGAAATCACTTTGTGTTGCCTGAAAGAAAGCTGCAGTCGAGAGACAAGTGTTCTTCAAGAAACGAGAAATACAGATTTCGATATAGCAAAAGTATTCATTCAGACATCTATAAGAAAACAAAATAATTGAGCAAAGAATATCCTTTTCGATAATTTCCTCTTCTGGTTCTACAATAATATATGTGTTTATGTACATAGAGTATCCTAGAATAATCGTCACGAACAATATTGAGAATTTTTAAGCACTATCGATTTTTTTAGTAAGATCAATGGAATTACAGTTCATTAAAGATGCTTAAATTATAATAATAATAATAAAAATACACTAGTGAATAGAATATCAACTAAAATTAGGGAAATTTACACAACAATTTGAGGATTTTTTGATGTGGTTGTGTTCTGTGAGCTGGATATTCAATTTGCGAAGCTTTCATCGCTCTACTAGGCGACATCTTCAGCGCATACTTCAATTTGAAGTGAGCTCTTAGATTTCTCCACGAGTTTATTAATCATCTCTCCTGGTCAGTGACCTTGGAAGTGATTGGTTGTTTTTTGTGTTTTCACACCTTCTAGGTTACTTGTATTTTAACTCGTTGTTTCTTTGACTTGAACTTTGACCCTTTATGTGTGAGGTTTCTTTCTTTTCTGTCGGTTGATAAACTTTGTCTATCTCGATCTGCCTATTGGTTGATGATTCACTGGAATGCCAAGCTTCTAGAAATTCTCTAGCATTCTTGTTGTTTCCTCTGTCTATACCAACAAAGTCACTTCACTCAATTCTATGTCAACCAAAAGACTCAACGGCGAAAGTAGATAAAACCATCATCATCTACAAAATAAATTGCAATGATTGCGAAAAACACTACATTGGCCGAAGTGGACGTCCATCCTCCGTATCCACGAACATAAGCTAGCCGTCAAAAGACATGATATCCACTCCTTCATATCACCTCACTGCATACAGACAACTACGGACAACAATTCGACTAGGACAGCCAACGTTCATATATTAGACAGAGGAAACAACAAGAATGCTAGAGAATTTCTAGAAGCTTGGCATTCCAGTGAATCATTAACCAATAGGCAGATCGAGATAGACAAAATTTATCAACCGATAAGAAGGAAACACTCACACACACAAAGGGTTAAAGTTTAAGTCAAAGAAACAATCAGTTCCAATACAAGTAACCTAGAAGGTGTGAAAACACAAAAAACAACCAATCACGTCCAAGGTCACTGACCAGGAGAGATGATTAATAAACTCGTGGAGAAATCTAAGAGCTCACTTCAAATTGAAGTATGCGCTGAAGATGTCGCCTAGTAGAGCGATGAAAGCTTCGCAAATTGAATATCCAGCTCACAGAACACAACCACATCAGAATCATCCACCTGAGCTACAAATCTCTATCATATCCAAGTTGAGCGTCACTCAAACCCAGATGGTCAAGGTAATGATAATGTCTGAACTAACTTCTTTTGGTCACACAAAGTAGGATTCTTGATGTGGATCCGAACAGCTTCAGCAATATTTATTAAACAAACTCTTAATGCGAAATTGAGATTTGACCCTGAAAACATGGTTAACATCAATCTTGTGTTCTGTATCCGCAAGATGCGATAGAATATAGCTATTAATGGATTTTGTTTGCACTTTGTTTAACCACCTTGCAGGGTAATGTTCGGAAGTCCGACGAGAAACACACCTATTTATACGGCCTATGTAACTGGCTCACTCCACAGGAGCAATTAAATTAGTAGATACAGATTTAATAACAGCTCACCTCATTGGTTGATGACTGAATTACTTGTCGACTTATCAACAGTCTAAATTAACTAAACTTGACTGGATTGTTTCATTGAATGTCAGATAGCAGCTCCTTGCTTTACACCACACTTGACATAATTCAACGCAGAAAATCTGATAGTAGCTCAGGAGAGTGGTAATAGTGATAGTAGTACTAATAATGATTATTATTATCGATGATTTTCCAGACGGTAGTGAACTGGATTATACGGCGGAACCATGAATGTGGGGAGAGGAGACAAGAATATTTTGGGGACCTATTTTTTATTTTTATTTTTTATTACAGCTTGATTCCACGCCGTATTTTTGGTAGAAGTATGGAATTTTCAGCATGTGATATCTGTAGCCCAAATTTTGCAGGCCAACCAATTGATATCAGGTGTGCGTCCCTGGGGGATTGAACCCCGGACCACGTGCATGGTCGGCGAGAGTCCTAACCACTGTGCCACCGACGCACAGAGGAACTGGATTTCTCAGACGATTTACGTTTGATGTCACAGGAACACAAAGATCTACAGGCGAAAGTTTGCAAGTTAGCAGAAGAGGCTGACAGAGAGAAGTGAACTTCAAATGAACATGCAGAAAACAATAGTGATGAAGGTAACCAACTAAACAACCAACCAACGTCAGCCACATATCACTATTGACCAGGATCACTTCTTGCAATTATCTGGGCAGATTCCAAGACCAGGATCAAATAGGCAAGCAAGACATATTCATTACTCTGATATCAGCCTGGAAATCTTCTGCACTCAGCATAAAGAACAAGATTCGTACATCCAGCATAATTGTGAAGTCACTCAATTCTTCTATATGGTGTTCAGAGACTTGGTGCATCACGAACAGTATTCGAACTTTCATCAATAGGTAGCTGCTTTCGCTGGCTCAATACTGAAGATCGGATGACTTGTCGGAAAGGTTAGGCAAAAAAATACTAATCAAGAACCCATAGCACAGCAAATATGCAGAAAGCAATTAAGTTGAATCGGGTACACACTGAGGAAAGCGTTGAGTGATATCGTGCTCCAGGCTATCTGTCGAGTGGCACTCGAATGGGAAGTGACAAGATGGTGTGGTTCAGACTGAGACAGGTAGATCATGTGAGAAGGAGATGAGAGGCTACGGGTAATTGTGGGATCAGTTAAAGAGGACTAGAGAGAACAGGGAGAGGTGTCACTCGGAACCTAACTGAATAGTAATAGGAATTATTAAAAATACGGTTGCAGCGAAGAAAATTTTCTTTTCGACGAAGTCAACATCAATCAGGCTGTTCATTCGTGTATTTATGGTAAATGGGTAGGAAACTTCCAGAATAATTTCCGGCCAATGGTCACATTAAGAAAATTACAATTATGAATAAAAATGCCATAATAAACAGGGGGACGGATAAAACTCCAACAAAATAGCATCATAATTACTAAGAAGACTGACATATTGGGCAATTAGGGATTAGAAAGTACAAAAATAGACAGGATGTTTGGGTAAAAAATCTAGTGAGATCATAACTAATGTGACGAATAATTGTTTATGTAATTAAGAATTAAATATGTAGAAATAATAAAATGACAAAATAGACAGAAAGTTCGGATATGAAAATATGGTAGTGTAAATAGGAATTAAGAAAACTTAAATATAACATGAGCAAACAGGAAGTTTAGATAAGAAATGCAATAGGAAAGTCACTGTTAAAAGAATTACATGTTTATGATGGCCATGGCAGGGATAAGGGTTGGACGTATTTCTTTTGGATACAAAGCGTGGGTTTGAGCTTTTGGATAGCTAGTGCCTCGGGTATGCCTGGATATCTTGATTTTACTACTATTGATAGGTTCGATCGAATCTTGTTTATGATTTTGGAGGATTTTTCGAAAGGCGCTGAATGTCCTGAATTGACCAGATGTTCTGTCACTGAACTGTATACCCGTTTTCGTTCTCCTTTTACTACACAGGCTGGATAGTGTTCACGAGCGTGTTTTTCAATTTAACTCATGGTACGGCCAATGTACTCAGCTCCGCAATAACAAGTAAACTGGTATACGCACGATGAAGTGACCCATTGTGACAGGTTGTCTTTCGAGTTCTGGCTGAACAGTTTCTTGCGGGAAAAAGTCAGTCGTAGCCTCGCGGCGAAGTATGTTTTCCTCAGAGACTTGAAGAGGCGTTCTAAAAGGATTTCTGCTTCAATATCACCTTTGAATTCTAGATTGACAAAAATTATTTTCTTTGGGATGGACTTGTTCGGAAGTCTTCTTTTCTTTGAGATTCTTGTCTATAAACCTGGTCTGAAAACCGTTTTCCATCAGAGTTCTTCGGAGATTACGCAGTTCTTCACCAATCATTTCCTCGCTGCATATCTTCCGAATCCTTGAGGAAACAGCGTATATCAGGTTCCTCTTTCTGCTTAGAGGCACGAAGCTTTGAAAGTAGATGAATTGTCCATTCCATCTGGGCTTTTTGTATATGGACCTTTTCAGAGAGTTGTTAGTGTTTCTTGTCAGATAGACGCCGAGGAAGTGGAACATTCCGTAGGATTCAGCCTCAAGAGTAAAGTCGATTTTTCAGTGGGCTTCGTTGAAGATTTGAAGTAGGTGTTTTTAGATCACAGTTCTCGTCACAAATAATGCATAGTAATAATTAATGTATCACGAAACATCTGGTCTGAGACCACGAAAAACTTACAAAAGAAACTTTCTTGACAAAAAATGAGAGAAGATATAACTGAATCGATAGATCACTGACTTTTTATAGATCCATAACATTTCCTTTAGTTACGAGGAATTATGGTTAAGAGTATAGATAGAATGAAAATAGGTGGAATACGGTCTGAAAGTTTTTTTTAGACTGATGCGGCAAATCTATTGTCCATTACTATATTTTCTTTAAATTGTACATTTAGAATGAATGAAGGAGACAATTTTTAAAACAATGAAGAGATTTGATAAGTCCACTTGAAACTATGTCATTGTTTGGTTTTTTTACTCTGACTGACTGGCCTAAATACAAACATTTCATCTTTCTTTAATCCAGTATTTTCAACGCTAGCTAACTTTATAATGAAGACATCATAAATAAACGATCGTCCATTTTCAGCTTTCATATTTATACACACCATGTGTGTTTTCCCGTTACTGGTTGTTTTCTCAAACAAATAAGCTCAAAACTACGTTAAAACAAAAGGTACATACTAAAGTTAGCCGACAAATCTATTTCGTCATTTTGTAAGTCATGGATGTTACTTTTTTTGATGTTCATTTGCAAAATGGGATCAAGTTTCCCGAGAATATCTCTAAGATATGCATAGAAGAAAGTAAAGCTTGTACATCACTTAATCAACTGGCGTTTAAATTCTTTGAAGATGAAGATTTGCAGGGATTTGATTGGTTACATGATTTCATCGCGAGCTGACATCAGTTAGAGAACTGTTCGAAAACTTAAAAGTACTGGATAGTCAGCTGTTTCATCTTATTTCGGGACTCTTCAGAAGTAAGCACCCGCGGAGGTTCAAACCCACGACCTTCAATTTACAAGGCGAGCTAGTAGACCACAAGCTACTGAGACCCGATCCAATGTCAAGTACATGAAATCCAACTTCTGCCAATTCACGACATAGTGCGACCACTAGCCAATGTCTTCGGCGAGTATTTATCCTCACATCTGACCTGCTGTACCCTACTAGTCACGACTTCACACTAGAACCCCAGATTACTACCTACCTGAATAGGGCAAGTCACTTGTGAGCATCTCATCGATATTCAAGTGTTGGTTTGTAAAGATTTGACTGGTTACCGGATTATATCATGAGCTGACATTGGTTAGAGAGCCATTGGAAAACCTGAGAGTACTAGACAGCTGTTTCTTCTTAGTTTAGGACTCTTCATCAGTACGCACCAACCGGGGTTCAAACCCAGGACCTTCTGGTTACAAGACTAGCGAGCTGGTAGACCATTAGGTCTTTGGGACCTGATTCAACGGCCAGCCCATGAATTATAACGTCTGCCGGTTCATCAAATAGCGCGACCACTTCACAATGTCTTCATTGAAGAGTTACTGCCTCACCTACAACCTGGTGCACCCTACTGGTCACAGCTTCCCACTAGAGCCCCAAGTCACTGCCTGAACAGGGTCAGTCGCTAGTGAGAATCAGGTGAATTTTTCAAGTCCTGGTTTCGTAGAGATATTTTAGTTTGCTTTATTGGTTGGAGGATTTCATCATCTCTTTCTCTTTGAAAACGGAGTGAAATCTGTTCACAAGCTTCCTAAGTAAGTAAGCAAGAGCGATTCTACAAATCCAAAATAACAGAATGACAGCAAACGCCACAAAAGATTAAATAAAGCTTCATCTTCATTGGGAAAATCGCTAAACCTTTAAAGCAAAAAGAAACCTCCATGATACTTCCCTATTCCCAATATATTTTTCCTCTGAATTATCCAACATTTTCATCAAAAAATATCCCTTCTCAGACATGTCAAATATTAAAGGAAATCCCTTAATCATACGACTGCGCTCACAGTTGTCAGAGGAAGTTATTTCCCCCGGAATTATATTTCAATACCGACAATAACTGATGGAAATCAAGGCTGATAATGAGAACCTGGGTTTCCGTTATTCACAATCTTGGACTGACTTGTCAACTTATCCTTTTCACATTGTACGGATCTGTTATTACTAGTCGCCATTATACTGTCACATTCCACAATATTTCCTAACTCTATTTAGGCAAGTACGTTTATCACAAAAATACTGTCTAGCTTATCAGCCTGTAAATCTTTTATTCTGCGTGAAAATGTATTCGTCGCAGAACTAGCTCTTGTTGATATGATAAATACTTTGTTGAATAACTGTGAGGAAATAAAATATGGTACAATTTTATTCTGCTAAAACTGTAATTGTTGCTTTGTTCAAATTCATTAAGGGGAATAAATGTACGAAATTTCTGAAAAAACGCCTCCCCAGCGAATCTTTCAAATCACTGAATCATTTGGTGACAATTCATTGCAGAATATCGAGAGAAGTGACTCGATTGAAGTTTTGCCATGAATGCTTGCGGTCTCACTGTTTTCCTCGCCATCTCATGAAGTCACTGACCTGTAAGCAGCTGAAGAGAAGGCGACGAAATAAAACACGGTACCATTTTATTCTGCTGAAACTGTAGTTGTTGCTTTGTTCAAAATCACATTTAATTAGACAACAATGGTTGAATGTTTGAATTCTATCCATGTGAAATTAGTGATAAACGTTAGTTTCCATCCAGTCTATGAATAGAGCTTGTCAGGAGAACAGAAAGTGAGGGATACTGTGTTCATCGAGGATATCCATTTTTTTGTCGTTAATACGTCAGACTGTTAAAGAAATAACTGGTACTTTTATTTCATAAATCAAAATGTACCGAAATTGAAAGTCTCTCTATTTCGATTTTAACTTAAATAAAAATGCCCATTAAATTTTCAGAAGAATGGATACTGAACATTATATTGAATGAATGAATTAGTGTTATCAAAAACATTAATGTGGTTTAAATAACATCGAATCTATATCAGTAGATTACAGTTCAGTAGCATCAAAATACGATAAATTGAATATCATAAAAATTAGGAAAGATAATAATACAAATTTATGAATTTCTAGTCGCCCAGTATGGCTCTAAGTTCAATATTAGACCATCTGGTCCAAACCCGCCACAAAGCCAGCCAGCATTGAAGAGTCCTTCTCCATCATCATCTACCGGGTGCCAAATAAATTGCCAAAAACATCGAAGTACCGCATGCTTCAAACAGCAGAGGCTATCAAAATTCACCTGAGACAACCAGTGCTTTGTGTGCAAAAGAAGCAAGTTCAGCCAGCCACTGCTACTGCCCTGACCGGCCTTCAGTAGAGATTATAAATTCATAAATTTGTATTATTATCTTTCCTAATTTTTATGACATTCAGTGTGTAGTGTTATGTTGATGCTATTGAACTATAATCTATTGAATCGCGGTTATTTAAACGACATCAATGTTTTTCATAACACTAATTCATTTATTCACTAATATTATGTTTCAATTTTGTTTATTATTTATGAGTAGTGAATTCGAAATATTGTCAAATGTGTCGGTGAACTTCAAAATAAATACACATATATGTAATACTCTAAATACTGCATAAATAAGACACGAGGCAGTAAATTGTATGACAGATAAAAGTTACCTTGTGAAATGATTTTGTTGTTTATGATCATAACAAGTGAAAAACAAATTGTGTTTAAAATATCGTCATCTCGTAAATATGAATAATAATAATAATGATAATACTGTCTCACTACGTGATATATCCACACAACGAACTAATATGAAATCACAAACTATCACATACATACATTAGTGGGAGACTAATACTGTACTGTACCACGCATAAATGGGACAAATCTGAGAGAAGTAACCTCGTTTACCTACCGGCCTAACTGGGAAGCATTGTTTCAACTACAGATGGACGCAACTGATGCGGATATCATCAAAGCAAGGATCGGGAAAGAAAGGCAAGCTTTTGTTACTCTCAAGTCTGTGTGGAGATAGAGCAACAGCACTCAGCATGAAAAATAAGATTCGGAATTTCAACTCCAATGTGAAGTCAGTGCTACTATATGGATCAAAGACTTGGCGCGTCATGGAGACCACTTCAAACAAACTACAGACCTTCATTAACAGTTGTCTTCGCTCAATACTCAAGATCAGATGCCAGCCAGAAAAGATCAGCAACAGGGAGGGATCTCTGGGAGCGAACCAACCACAAACCGATTATGCAACAAATTCGCCAAAAGAAATTGGGGTGGATTGGCCACACTCTGAGAAAACCATCAAGTGACATCATACCCCAGGCCATCTTTCGAGTGGAACCGGAACGGGAAGCGGGGAGTTTGTCATCAGTGCGATGGCGACATGGAGGCGGTCATGTGAAGATCAGGTGAAAGCATGTGGGCAGAAGTGGAGCCGGATGAAAACGTTGGCGTGGAACCGAAATCAATGGAGACGTGCGGCTGAAGCCCTATCTTCCTCTAGGAATTATTGGAAACAACAATAATGATATAAACCACGCATATTTTATTATTATTCTTCCCAGTTCCTCAGTAGAACATAGGACTTCAACAGCACATCTCCACTTCGTCCTATTTTTGTTATCCTCTTAAGCTGGTCTCACGATTGATTATAGTGTCTGACACCCTCCCCGGACGGTCGCCTCCATGTCACCTTTTGAACCACACAACCACTGGACGTTTCCCCTTCGGGTTATGCTCGAGCAACGATCTTCTTAGAGTGTGTCCAATCCATCTATATTTTATTCTGCATGTTTTCTGAGCAATGGGTTCTCGGTTGCTTTGTTGCTATTCCTTTCTAACTGGTCATCAAAGCAAAGACAGCTGTTGATAAAGTCTGTGGCAATCTGTCCCAAATGCTTTCCATAAAGTGGACGCAAAGTTTCTGTGCCCTACGTCGTCTCTGTATTCACAGGAAGTCATATCTTTGCTGCCTGCCTTTTGTGCCAACTTGTTGGCTTCCACCTGTTAGTCTTCTTGTCTGTGTGACATTGGACATAAGTCGCCCAGCAAAATTCAGATCTTCCTATTATCAGTCCAACTTATTCCTGTCTTCTTGCTCCCCCCATAGTCTGACGCATAATTCAGTTCACTACAGTTAGGAATGTTATTTGTGATTATAGGCAGCCTTGTTTTACTCCTGTATTCACTTGAAGCGCTTTGCTGAGTTTCCTGTTGTGGATCACCTGACATGTGGCATTGTCATTTGGCTGTTGGAAGGGGTTGATAAAGAGGAAACTTATAGAAAATCAGAACAAATGATTCAGCGAAGAGACTCTTTTCAACGGAAGCTGTATAATCGTATATATATGGTTTTTAAGAAGTTATATCCGGTGAGGGAATTGAATCATAGGTGTGAATGCATAAAATAATAATAATATGAAATGCAATTAAAACTAAAGTGTTTGTGATTGTAATCGTAGTTAAATGTCAAGTGGCAAAGCAAATTAATGTCATATATAGAATAATTCATAGGATGGATAGAACTTGAAAAAGGTGTGCAATTATAAGATTAGTAGATAAATCGAATGAAATAAAAACGTTTCCTAATATTGTGTGAAATGTAATAGCATAGAATTTAACGTTGTAAAAAAGAATTGATTTAGAATGACAAGTGGAACAAGTGAATTAATACCGGGGACAATTAAAAGTGAGAGTAGTAATAGTAACAATTGACTTAATAAGGAAGAGTATACAAATTGAATAGACAAAAATGAAAAAAATGAAAAATTGGTAGAGCTAAAATATGATTCGGGATTACCATACTTTAGCATAGAGGGATTAAGACCATGAAAGTTGGAGGGGTTGAACGAACCTCTTTTTCTGTACACAGAGATCTGGCTTTTCTGTTTCGATAGCCAAAGATGGCTTCAGCAATACAGATGAGTCGGGTACGTAGGGATTTGGGTAAATTGTTCTTTGCCTTGTAGATGACTTTGAAGGTGGAGGCTATAGAGATGGGGTGATCATTATCGACCAGATGTTCAATGATCGCGTTTCTTATTGCTCCACTTCTACCTCTTCGTAACCATGCAGGATAGTGTTCCTGCACCCTCTTGGACAAAACTTGAGTCGAACGGCCTGTATACCTAGCTCCAAACGGGCAGGTGAATTGATAAACACACATAAAGAGGAAACTGTCTAGGTTCATCAAGTTACTGTCCTTTAAAATCTGGCTATATTTCTCCTATATGACATTCAAGGATAATCGATTAAAATGGGCAACATACAGTGGATATCAACTTAACAATGATCAAAGTAAGTGAAAACCGCTAATTAACGTGGAAAATATTTGGAAGTAAGATTTAAGTAACCTATAAGGCTAGTGTGTAGCAATGTTTATTAATCTTGAGTGGTTACGCAATCATTCATTGTACATTAATAAATTTTTAAAAGAAGAGAACAGAACTATTATTATGATCATAATAATCCCCTTGGATCCTGAGTGGAACAACTCATCTTTCCCCATTCGAGTTTCACGTGATGGTCGGGCATGCAGTGTCACTAAATTGTCTCCTAAACCTGTGCTCAATCCATCTAAAGTTCTTTCTGCATAGTTGTTGGGCGATGAGCTGTTGGTTAGTTCCTTGCCAGCATTTCCTGTTAATTACCTTTTCGGATTGGCTATCTGATCCTCAATATTTGATGAAGGCAGCTTTTGATGAAGTTCTGCAGCAGCTTGTTAAACAAAACATTACGTGATGCACAAACAATAGGGAAGCACTGACCTGACATTAGTGCTGAAATTCGGGATCTCCTTCCTTATTCCAAGTGCTGTAGATTTAGACAATGATTGCAGATTAATTGTCTGTCTTACTCTCCCGATCGTGAGCACTTGGGCGTATTACGTCCTTATTTGTGACGCCTATGGTTGAAATGACGATACCTAGATAACAGAAAGCGACGAATTTATTCAGATTTATCCTGCTGGTAGTCATCGTTACTTGATATCATCGGTTAGGTATCTTCATCAAGTCTGTCTTCCATGTGCACTTGGAGTCTTGTCTTCGTTAACTCTTCCCTCAACCTACTGGTGTGTCATTCCATATGTTATTATTGTATTGTTTCCATTAATTCCTACGGGAACATAGGGCTTCAGCCGTGCGTCTCCATTGCCTTCGGTTCTCTACTAGAGTTTTCACCTGGCTCCATGTCTGCCCACATGCTTTCATCTCCTCTTCACATGACCTCCTCCAAGTCATCCTTGCACTGACGACCAACTCGCCGCTTTCCTTTCGGGTTCCACTGGAGCAATGGTTCGTCTAGTGATGTCACTTGATGGTTTTTTTCTTCAGAGTATGGCCAATTTAGCTCCATTTCTTCCTGCTTCTTTGCTGTACAATTGGTTCCTGCTGGGTTGGTTAGCTCATTGCCTGTTGCTGATCTTTTATGGCCAGCCATCTGATCTTGAATGAACCTGAGCGAAGACAGCTGTTGATGAAGGTCTGCAGTTTATTTGAGGTGCTCTTCATGACGCGCCAAGTCTCTGATCCATATAGTAAGTAGCACTGACTTCACATTGGAGTTGAAAGTCCAGATCTTATTTTTGATACTGAGTAGTGCTGTTGACCTCCACACACACTTGAGGGAAATGAAAGCTGGCCTTGCTTTCACGATCCTCGCTTTGATATCCTCATCAGTTACGTCCACCTGTAGTTGAAACGATGCTTCCCAGGGAGGTGGGTAAGTAAAGGAGGTTGTTTCTTTCAGGTTCCTCTTATTTATGCTGGTTGTTGTCTGTTGTTGTCGCTGTTGGTGGTGTTGCTCAGGAATTTTCATCATCTCTGTCTTCTCTATGTTTACCTGAAGTCCTATCTTTGATGCTTCTTCTGCCAACTTGTTGCTTTTCGCTTGGATATCTTCCAGTTTGTGAGAAATCATTCCACAAAGTCAAGACCCTTCAGTGTCGTTTTGTCAGTCTAACGTATCATTTTGTTTTCGTCACACACCATTGTTTGTTGCTTGATACAGTCTCTCCAGATTCGAAATATTATTAGTGATAGTTGGCAGCCGTTTCTTACTCATGTCTTCTCTTCAGAGGACTTGCCGATCTTTTTTTTGTGAATTATCTGGCATGTACCATCGTCATGTAGAAGTTAAGTGTGGTTAGTAAAGGTTAGCCAAACACACTTCATTGTGTTGAAGAAATTTCCAAATCATTTCGTATTCAGCACAACCGTTGGCCTTTTTAGAGTGTTGACTGTCATTCTCAGAACCTAAATGCATCTTTATAAAATATTCACAAAATAATAAAGCAGTTGAAAGTTTTGAAAAAAGGTTATTTATTCAAAATCAAATTTTGAAATTTTACAAGAGAGGAGCAAAGATTCCTTAGATATGCTAAAATTTGCCTCAGCTGTGTACCATCTGTAATTTAGACAAAACGATAAACTAAGATCCTTTGTGAAGACAGTTCACCTCAGTTAGTTAACCACAATCAGGGAATTTCGGCATATCAGAAATCGCGGAAGCATAATTCTGTTTATTCTAAGCCAACAAACTTTCTGTAACTAGCTATCCGACCTTTTAAAATAAAATAAAACTTCCGCTACTCAATTTTCAAAGCTCAGAGTTGGACATTGGAGTCGGTAACCAAAAACAAAATTTGACGCTTATAACTTTGAAGTCATTATTTTTTTTCTCAAATTGAAATTATTTTATTACATTACTATTTGTTACATAATTACTGTCCCTTGTGTTTTCTTTTTTCAATATTCCGAGCGTTACATATATTTTTGTAAAATCACTGTTCACAAAAACAGCAAAATCGAAATGGGAACAGTTAGACAGTATTTCGGCCTCGGTGCACTTTGATTTGATATGAAATGATGGCATAACTATTAAAACATTATAAATTATTTACCCAAGTATGACGTAATTGATTGAAATTAAGAAAATTTCCTGTCAAAACAGCACCGCTAAATTGTTTTTCTCCTTCCTGACTGTTCATAGACTGGATGGAAGGTAACATTTATCACTAATTTCACATGGATAGAATTCAAACATTCAGCCATTGTTTGTCTAACTGGATGTGATTTTTATGATTAATGGAAACTCTGGTTCTCATTATCAGCTTTGATTGCTATCAAATATTGTCGGTGTTGGATTATAGTTACGGGGGAAATGACTTCCTCTGACAAGTGTGAGTATAGTCGTATGATTAAGCGATTTCCTTAGATAGTTGTCATGTCTGAGAACGGATATATTTTGATGAAAACACTGGGTAATTCAAATAAAAACATTGGGGTACGGGAAATTACTGAGAAGTTTTTTGTTGCTCTGATGATGTAATATTTTAGCTGATGCATGTGAAAATTTATTTTGTTTTGAGGTCGATATACTGTTGTTTGACTGTGTCGAATTTGTCGAATTAGTTTCAACTACTCAAGAAGTGTATAATCCCTATCCAGGCAATAATGCAAACAAAACACGTAGATCAGCGAAGAGTCTCCTTTCGGCGAGTTCATTTTCTTAACTGTACAATCGCAAATATGTATGTGTTATTTTATATGTATGTGCACATTAAGTTTTTCAAACAAAAATACAGTTGGTTATAGTTATTTTAACTAAACAGGTGAAGATTGGTAATTGGACTTACGTAATACAAAATCAGTCAAGAAAATTAAGTGTTAGTGAAATTAGAGTAGTAACAAAGGTGATGAGTTGTCACAAACAGTTGTTAAAAAAGAAGTTATGTAATAATATGAATAGTTTGGTGAGTGAGTTTTACTCAGGATGCACATAGGAACCAAGTAGAGAATACGAAATGATGTAAGAGTTTTAAATGAATAGAAGAATTATAAGCAATTGAAGAAACAGGCAAAGAAACTAAATTAAGCCATCAAAAATCAACAAAGTTGTCACCATGACAGTAGAAGTGGTTGAGTAATTCTCTTTCGTATGCACAGCTCCAGGTTTTCCATGTGAATGGCCAGAGCTTCAGCGATACAAAGAAGGCGAAACCGTATTTCCTTTGGTGGTAGGTTATTCTTGACTCTGTAGATTACTTTGAAGCAGGAGGCGTTTGTTGAAATGGAATGATCAGTGTTAACCAGGTGTTCAATTATCGCACTCCTTATTGCACCACTATTACTTTTTCGCAACCATGCTGGATAATGTTCATGAATCCTCTTGGATAGGGTGCGCGTCGAACGACCGATATACCTGGCTCCACAGCAGCAGGTGGACTGAGAAATGTACATAGAAGTGGACAGATGCGGGATCTTGTCCTTGAGGCTTCTGCAGATCAGTGTGCGACTGGAGAACACTATTCTTAGCATTGCTGCAAGGAATGTTCTTCTCAGAGATGATGTGATCCTTCTCTTGAGAATATCACTTGCTAAATCTTCCTTAATATCCAGGTTCATGTAGATTTTCTTTTTTGGCGCAATTAAAGTTTCATTTCTCCGAATTTTTGGTTTGATGTTTTTGTCGATGAATCTTACTGGGTATCCATTTTGGATGAAAATTTCATTTCTCCGAGAAATTTTCGTTTTACATAATGGCCAGCTGGGGCAGTATTTTGTCATTTATTTCACCGCCTGCCAGTTGTTTCTTATTGCATGATATTTTTTCCCGACTGGTCATGTGATCTTCAGTACCAAACCACTGGAGATAGTTGCTGATGAGAACCTGTCGAAGACTGTTGGAACCGCTTTTAGTGAGGTTCCCACAAAGTCATTCGATCATATAAAATCAATAAATTGACATTAATATTGGAAATTCCAATCTGGCTTCTCTACTGTATGTGCTGTGAATGTTTGTTCGCTGATTTCAGAGTTCTGAACCATCGGTTCTCAGTATAACAGTCTTTGAATCTAACACATTTTACCCTACAAACACTTGTGACATTCAGCTGGCTTTGTGTGGCACAGCGGTTAGGACTCTCGCCAACCATGCACATGGTTCGGGGTTCGATCCTCTGCCGAGGCACACCTGATATCTATGGTCGGTCTGCAAAATTTGGGCTACCGATATCACATGCTGAAAATTCCATACCTGTACCAAAAAATACGGTGTTGAGTCAAGCTGTAATCGAAATAAAAAAAACCACACATGTCCATATCACGTTTCGATTGTATAATCTATCGAATTCAATATTATTTTAAGTCAAGCCATTCTCTAAACATTATTATTAGAAGATTTTAATTTCCGTTCCCATCTTTTATTTCTTAAACTGAAATCGCATAACGAGGTCAGCAAGTTTATGCACACATACACAACGCAGAGTTCTTCATGTAATGCATATCTCTGTATTGAAAAAGAATTAACTGTTTGTACAAGATGTCGAGGTAAAATAATGATCGATATTAGATCATGTAACACAGTTCTATTTTTAATCCGAAGCAATATTCGCTTCTATAGTCTAATGTTTTTTATCCCAATTCCCTCCCGAACAATATATAGGATTAATTTGAATGCTATTTAAAAGGACTTTATTGAATACGTGATGCCATGGGAATAAGTAAATTTCATCGATTGAAACTTTATGAATAGAAGTTAGGTTGATTTACTGTGATAAATGGAAATTTAGCTAACCTCCTAGTGATATAAGCTTCCCTTTGAGGATAACACACAGTTTCGTGTTTCACTGTCTGACCACTGAAACTTTTCAATAGAATGGTTACAGGATTTCATCATGAGCTGACGTCGTCGGCTACAGAATCATTGGAAAACCACCTAGGAGTACTGGACAGCTGTTTTGTCCTAGTTTGAGACTCTTCACAGTACGTGGGAACGCAGGACCGGGTTCGAACCCTGGCGAAACAACTGTCTGTCTAGTACGCCCAGGTGGTTTTCCAATGGTTCTCTAATCGATGATGTCAGCTCATGATGAAATCGCGTAACCAATCAATCAAATTCCTACAACCCAATACTTGAATTAACAATAGTTTGCTGGAAATATTCAATTCGCCTACTCTGACTGGCATTTAAGGAGAAGCCGATTTCTTGGGTCTAGTCCTCGGTGTCGGTGTAGACTAAAGTCTGTTACAGTCACAGTGTTTTGTTTGTTGGCCCACTTCAGCAAAGAGTATCTACAACCTTGAAGGAAGTCGTACCCATCGCCACCTAGCTTGGTACTCAGTTTGTAAACTTAACTGGTAGAATCCAGTCTCCACTAGCACGGAGGATTAAAGGCACTACTACTACAGGACGTCATCAGTCGTGAGATCGAATGGCTCAACACTAATATCTCTGAATACACCATTCGATGGCACCTGTTCAAACCACAGAGGGGATGCGGGTGCATTTAAGGTTGCAGATATGCCTTGCTCACGACTGCTGACAAGCATGAAATCTAGGTCAGCCAGGGCTTCCTGCTGATTTCCCACAGGCATCTAACACATCGGCTTTTTAATGGCAATCAGTTTAGCTGAAGAATTTGCAATCATTATCGAAGTTTGACGTATTAATCTTCACTGTTCTCAGTAAGTTAGCATTAATAACCACTACTGACTAAACAAGGAAACTCCCGCATGAAACACTTTAATAGAAGGTTAGTTATTAGCTTAATATGAACTAATATTTCAGATTTACTGACGCTTCACATGACCTTTGACAAATTCTATTCATCTATTCAGTATAAACATGGAATTATGAAAATCGTAGATTCCCTAAACTCTCTTTTCCCCTGAATACTTAACTGATAAAATCTGTCAATTCAGTAGTATATGTCGCCAGCTCTGCTGTCAGGAGGATTATACGTTTCTTCAGAGTAGTATGTATGTCATGCTGTGTAACACCAGCTACGATACTTATATCAGGAAGAGATTTATCCTGACTGGTTGCCAAACAGAGAAGACGCCACTCTCCATCATCACTTTCGGCTCTTCTTCAGTTGCTTACGAACTAAGAAAATGTAACTTGTATGTTTCAAAAATTTGCAGATTAAGTAATCTTTGGATTTAAGTGCAAGGTAAAAGTTTATAAAGCAATTGGACAGCGGTCAGCACTCTCGCTGACCATGCACATGGTTCGGGGTTCGATCCCCAGCTGACGCACACCTGGCATCAACGGATGGACTGTAAAATTTGGGCTACTGATATCACTTGCTGAAAATTACATTCTCGTACCAAAATACGGTGTGGAATCAAGTTATAATTAAAAATAACCCAAAAATAGGATGAAGGAAAGTTTAACGGGAAATTAACCCAATGATGACAGAAACATTACTGATAGAAGCCAGAACACACTACGGAAATCCCATCTTGAGAATAAGAAGAAGAAGAATAGAGGAGAGGAACCTATGAGCCTAAATTTTACTGCTAGTCATCGCCAACCGGAATAAAAGTTCAGTTTCCAGTAATATACCTATCGCACAGCAGGTAGCTTTCATGGTTCACTGGCAAGATGAGTAATGCTGTATCGTTTAAAACATCTCGTGCTGGTTTCGAGTCTCACTAGGAACACTGTTACTTACTGGGAATGCAGGTACCTCCTTTTAACGAGTTTCAAATAAGATGAATCGCACACCATCATCACATTACTATCCACTACCAAAACGAGTAGTTTCAAGTTCATAATGCCACAGTCCATATGTCAAAATAAGGCTGACCAATTCAATCCGCCTACATACATCAATGAGAAATCACGAACACGAATAGACAGTTTTCTATGGGATCTGTGGGGTTTGGACTAATTTAATCCCGAATGTTAGATATATCAATGTGTAAATCTCCAGCTCACTGTTGCCTATTAAATGGATGTCCGAAAACTGTACTAAGAAGTCGTGACCAGTGGTGTTCACGATGTGTTCAGTTGAATTCGATTCTCACAGAAAGCAGTGCATGACAAAGTTATAATTCACTGTTCATTCCATTCTCGTCCAATTGTCTCAGTGGTGAGCTATCTTAGTCTCGTCACCTGAAGGTTCCAGGTTCAATCTTTGGGGAGGGTGGGGAGTTTCATGGGTGCGAAAACGTGGTAGTCCGAAATCAGGACGAAACAGCCATCCAGTTCTTCCTGGTGATTTTCAATGACCATTTATTATCAGAGCTATATTGGTTTTGAATAGAATTAAAAATTTAGGGGCAGTTAAGCGTGAATCTGAATGACTGATTAATGCCTACTGTTGGTTAATTAATCGCCTTATCAAAACAGCGGTTGTAATTTATTTGCCGAATAATATTTGTAGACGGAATAGGGAAGAATAGTTGGCTAATCTATTGAGCTAGTTTAATTTTTGATTAATTTAACTTATAAGTTGCTGTTTTTCCATTCAAGTGAAGAGAAATCTATCCGAGCCACGGTTTTTTGTTTGATAATGTCTAGGGAGAAAAGGAGTCGTTTAATTTCGGAATCACTAAATAAAATTTTTTCTGAAAAAAAGCTCCAGCGGTGAATGAAACGTATCTGTTTTTTTAAAAATCGAATTTGTATTTCGACTTGATTGATTATGCCGAACGGAAATGCTCGATCACTGTCGACAACAAGCCGGCTCCTAGTAAAAATGTTTTCATAATTTTCAGGGATTAAAATGAAATTATTTCAGTTGTTGTAGACAAGCACTGAAGTATAGGATGCGCATTTTAGTCATATCAGAGATTCAGCCCATCCAGAATGGGTAAATATGGATATAAGGACAAAACTTGGGCACTGTGGTAGATTATAACTCTATTATGGAAAGAGTTTTATTTTCTTAATATCACATAGTGTAGTGTTACACAGTAATATTTACTGATGACCACGTTTCGAACACATTTTATTACTACTGCTCATAATCATATCAAGGCATTACACACTCACACAACATTCTTGCTTTATTTACATACATGAGTAAGAATTGATGACGAGACTTTTGAATAAAATCAATATAAGATTAAGTACATTCGGAAATAATCGATACAGTGGAACGAAATCAACAATTCAACCTGAGAAAACAAACAACAGCCGACACCTGTTACACAAAAGGCGGCTGTCATCGCTAAAGTGATCTAGCAGATAATGACCTGCCTTCAGGATTTCATCATGAGCAGACCTCGGTTAAAAAAACTGTTGGAAAACCAGCAAAGAGTACTGAACAGCTGTTTCGTCCGACTTTGGGACACTTCATCCACACACACAAACCTCACTGAGGCGAGTTCGTAGACCATTAGGCCACTCCATGAATTCTTACTTCTGCTAATTCACGATTTAGCGCGACTGCTCGTTAATGTCACTGCTGGCGAGTATTTATCCTCACACCCGACCTTTTATACCCTAATGGTGACGAACCCAGGTAACTAACTACCTGAATAGGGTCAGTCACTAATAAGCATCAGATAGATACCCAAGTGTTGGTTTGTAGGGATTTCATATCGGTTACAGAACCACTGGAGAACCAACAGGGAGTACCCGACAGCTGTTTCCCTCTAGTTTGGGACTCTTCGTCACTACGCACCCGCGGGAAGTTGGGACTCATGGTCTGGCCACTTAATGGGGTTCCGATAGCCTAATGGACTAAGAGCTCACCTTGCAGCCGGAAGGTCTTGCGTTCAAACCACGGTGGGTGCGTACTGCTTAAGAGTCCAAAACTAGGACGAAAGAGATGTTCAGTACTCCCTGCAGGTCAGTTCATGATGAAATCTTGAAACCAGTCAAATACCTGCAAACCAAAACTTGAATAATAACCTGACATCTAAGACGATGGATGTTGCATCTGAGTCTCTGTAGGAAAACCCCCATTCACTGTGGTCTGCAGACACCTCCAGTGAAAGAGTCCCAAACAGGACGGAATACCAATCTTCCATTCTCTTTCTGAATGGAAAATACTTCTTTAAACCCACTATTTATAGCTCCAAGGTAAATAATATCAACGTGAAAAACAAAGTATCGATATATTATAGTAGTAATCATCCAGATTCTCAATAAACTTACAGAGACTAGTCCGTTATTTCTTTTCTCTCAGTAATATAGGAAGTATCAATATTAGTGTAACAATACATGTGTTCATTCAAGCATTTGAGAAGAATAGGAAAAGAGAGAGGGAGAGAAAAAGATGAAGAGAGAAAAAACAAACAACATTCCACTGAAATGAAACATCTCACTAATAAAATATGTTTTATTTAATGCATAAACGTTTTTGGGAGAACCTGTCAAAACTAAGTGGTATTCAATTGTGTTTCATAGAGGATAGTAGAAATATAATTGAAAAATAATTGAGATTGTCATGGTTTTATTAGTAGTGGTATCTACTCTCTGTCTCACTCTCTGTATGAAGAAAATGTCTCTTTACTCTTCATTACTGATATAATCTATATGTCAATTAGTTCCGAAATGAGTTTGTAAATAAGGGACGGAGGGTTGCGGTGTCCCTCATCTTTACTTTTGACATATAACTCTTTCAATACAAGGATGAATAGTTCTATAGGGAAGGATTTAGCATTAGGAAAATGTCCCTGTTTTCAGGGTGAGGCAAAAGAAATGTTGACATACGTTGACTTTTATGCCTAAATATGTTATTGGATAACGCTTTGAAGTTTGAAATGAGGGCTACCGAGTTCCAGTCCCATTAGGAACATAATCGCCAAAAAGGAGTTAGCAATTTCCAAAAAGAATGTGTTGCGTGTCGTGAATCACGCTGCTTGGCACCATCAGCTGAACGATATTGTCGTAGAAGATATTTAAAATTAGGAGCAATAATGCCAAAATTTTTAAAATGAATTTAATATAAAATTCAATCTAGAAGTACCTGAAGTTTTAAATAAATATTCATTTTAATTCCATTGAGGATGAAATTTATTTTGATAAAATCTCACAGTGGTGTTATAAGGTGATATTTACTGATGACGACGTTTCGAGGGGAATTTATTGCCACTCATAATCGTATCAGGTTACTCACACAACTGTAAACAACTATCCTATTAAATTCATTGGGAAGATCAAAAAAGATCCAAAACAAAACAAAACTAGTGGTGAAATTAATAATGATAATATCAATAAGAGACAGTATGCGTCATCTACAGTTTTAATACAGAATGAGGGGACATATAAGATCCTACGTAGGATTCTGAATAAAGCAGGGATTAGGGTGACATTTAAACTTATAAACTCACTCACATAGGACAAGCGCTGTAGGCTAATGGACCCCTGTATGTTAACCCAATATGACAAAATAATATAATTTACACAATACCTTGCAATGACTGTCAGTGGGTCAACTACATACGTCAAACTAGTAGGTTGGGCGGGAGTATTCAGACTGTTAGGACATAAGAATTTACTAGTTAACTATAGAATGACTGACCCCGTGAAGATACGTGATTTAGAAAGAGGAACTCATCAATTACACTGCATGCATTAACATACAATCATACAATAGAGTGGGAAGGGATTAAAATGCTAAAATGTAATATAGGTAGGTGGAGAGGTGGTTGATTACTGAATACTTGTTCATCGAATAATCGAAAATTTGATCAGATCCCAGTGCTTAATAGTTTACGAGCTCGCCTTGTAACTAGAAGGTCCTGAGTTCAAAACCCGGTGAGTTCGCACTGATGAAGGGTCCCAAACTAGGACGAAACAACTGTCCAGTACCCCTAGGTCCAACAGCAAAAGAAGGTAAAATTAATAACATTTACAAAATAAATTGCACGTAACAGACATTAAATCGGCCAAAGTGGGCGTCCCATTCGAATCAGAATCTAGGAACACAAATCAGCCGTGAGAAGACATGATATATATTCATTCATATCAATGCATATAGATAATTGTAGACGTCAATCTAATTGTGATAATGTCAAAATTTTAAATAGAGGAAACATGAAAAGTGCCAGAGAATTCCTGGAAGCCTGGTACTCAAGTGAATATGAGATTTACAAACATGTTTATAATAAGTAAATCATGTGACCAGAAAGTTTAAAATGCAAGTCAATAAAAAACGATTAGTAGATTTGTAAATCGACCAGTACTTATGAAGATGGTTACCAGGGCACACAATTCTATCATTCTTGGAGAATTTAAATCGGTTCATTTTATGCTAAAACATCTGCTGAAGATGTTGTCTTCATGGGGAACGACATAAGCTCTTCAATTAAACCAACCAGCTTAGAGAACACAACGAATTGCAAATAACACATTATATAAGTCACATTACCTGATTAAGGGATAGTCAGTCGGTTTCTGCTTACTGGAGTTATAGCTTGAATTATTGTCTGAAATACTGTTAATCATTCCAGAATCATGTTATATGACTAGGTATGTGGCGTATGTTTGCTTTAGTCATCAGATGATCCTAATTCGCCCAAAATTGCATGTAAATGCCTTCATGGTAGAATTAAGATCAATGTTAACTACATGACTTATCTAAGGTTTCAATAGACAAACATCATGACAGTAACAACTGCTTTATTCTGGAAAAAGTATTTACACACTCTTCAAAAATTTTTACAGTTTTTATTGCATGATATTTGCTTTTCGTATGAGAACTTTAGTTAAAATAGTTAGTAATTGGCAAGATTTCGAGTGCCATATTGTCATTCTAACTGAAACAACAAACGTATCCTCAACAGTGTATTTTCTTCATCGCTTCTCTTGATAAATGTACACCAAAAGGTTGAAGATTAACTGCCTAAATTCGCCTCTTCCATGTCTATCTGTCAGTTTGTCAGTGGTGTTGAAGACACAGCGTGTTTCTCGTCGGATTTTTGAACACCATCCTGCATAGTGGCTAAGTAAAAGACAAACAAAATCTATTCGCACCACTATTCTATCCCATCTTGTGGATACAGAACACAAGATTGATGTCAACGAGGCAGTTTTCAAAGTCATTTACCGCATACCAACTTATTTTAACTTTGCCTTAGGAGTTCATTTACTAAATATTGCTGAGGCCGTTGGAATCCACATTAGGTAGCCTAATTTATGTGTCCAATATAAGAAGTTGGTTCAGACACCGTCCTTACCTTGGCCATCTAGGTTCGAATAATCCTCAATTTTTTGTAGTAATTTCCTCATTTTTTTCTGATATTCTATTTGCTATTGTTTTTATTGTTATTATTATAATTTAAGCATCTTTAGTGAATTGTGGTAATTCCATTGATCTTACTTTACAAATCGATATCATTTAAAAAATACTAATATCGTTATTGACTAGTATTCCAGAATATTCTATGTATATATAAATGTAGAGCCAGAAGAGGAATTTATCGAAAGGATATTCTTTGCTCAATTATTTTTCAAAATATTATTACTGCTCCTTTGGGTTCCGAGTGGGACACATCTCTACTTCAACGTATTCACTGCGTCCCTCTTTAGCTGACCTTACAATTACCCACAGTCTCTCATCTTTTATTTGCTACACTCAGACGCTCAACTTGGTAGGTTCTTTCCCAGAGTTTCCTGTCGATAATTCTTTGTGGTCAGCCGCCTGATCTTCAGTATTGAACTAGCGTAGGCAGCTGTTGATAAGAGTCTGAAACCTTTTGAGAATACACTACGTGACGCTAGCACCACATTTCTGACTTATTTAGAGGAACCGACTTAAAATTTGTCTAGAATAACCAAATCTTGTTTTTTTCTTTATAGTAAGTGCAGGAGATTTCCAAATTCATTTCAGACTGATGAAGGTCTGTTTTGTCCTCGTTTTGACATCCTCAACCATGCCTCCTGTGGCTGAAACGATGCTGCCTAAATAAGTAAGGTGGCATCTTTCAAGTTTCTCCAGTTGATATTGATAGTTGCTTGGTGTTGTTGGTTGATTGGTTGGCTGTCTTCACCACCTTCATCTTTTCAATGTCCTGCCTTCACTATCAACGCCTTATTCCATCTTGTTTGGTTTTTGCTTGTAAGTCTTCGTGTTTATGTGACACTGAGCATAAATGGTCCGCTAATTCCAGGTGTTCTAGAGTCTTTTCATCGGTCCTGCCTTCTTGCTAACTACAGTGCGTGTGTGCCTAATCCAGTCCACCATACCCAAAGCTGATACAATCTATACTGTCAATGGAAAAATTGTGACATAAAGGATTAGAAGTAGAGCAGTTGATATTAATAAACACAGGGGCTACTCTACCGCCACGCCTTTCTGATTCAAATTATGTTATATCTATTTAACTAAATTGTTGTCATAGTGATGGTGCAACAAAGTCTTTTGTATGAGTAGAACACTGGCATTTCAATGCCCTTTTTTACAGATATTAGAGATTGATGATAGTCTACTTTATTAGGCAGAAATTTGAACTTTTAGGTAACAACTTTGAGGAGAGTCATACGACTCATATTTTAGTGCTCACTGCCTGCCACAGTGACATTTTCACTTCAATTTTTGAGGATCATTTAACTCAATAGATCGAAAAGATTTTAGAAAATGGCATGACTGTAGATAATACGTCTGAAAGACATCACTGACGGATTCAAACAAGAACGTATAGGAGCCAATCAAATCAGTATGTCGTCTAATGGGAGACAGCATTCCGATAACTCAAAGTTAAAGCAGGCCTTCATATGATTCAGCCCAGTCTGTGAGCCACTTTGCATGCGCATCGCGTTTCGGTCGGTGTGATCCACTCTGCTGTAGCACAGACATGGTCGCGTAGCATACCACTGTTAACTCTTGCAAAGAATCAAACGAAACATTAGGGCCCAAGGTCAGCGCCACTTTCAGGGATCTTCCTCTCTACCAACAAGTGATAACTATTTAGTATATAGTTCAGTTTTGACGACTTTCCACTGGTGCCTCAACTATTAGCGTCTACCACATTCACAGTCAACCTGGCCTTTCCGGCAATGTGTAGCAGATACTGACCAAACTTTCCTCAAGCACAACCTTTGTACAAAACAAGGTTTGCAGCAATGAAGTCTCCAGCTCTGTGGATTTGACTGTAGCCCAGGTTCTATATCCCCATGATGGTGCTGAATAGTAACTGGTTGCACTCTGCTCCACAGGACAGCAGTCGATTAATGTCATCCAATAAATGCTTAGTATGGCCAGGGGTGAAATAAAAGCACATCCAGTCTAGGAAATCATTGAATGATGGTCTGTTCCTCGAGTATACAGCGATTCCTGTCCCACCAAAGTAGAACCCCATCGTTTTTACTGGCTTTCTCGCCAGTAGTGATAGTAGTCAGCTAAGGTTCCGTAGGTATTATTATTTGAGGTTCAAGTGGGATCAGCTTAATTAAATTTAGAATAATTTAAAATCATTTTTCAATACTACTGAATAATATAAGTAGTTAAATAACATCCACTGTGTGTGTGTTTTAACTTTTTATTATATACTACTGAGTTTATGAATGTTCTATTTTGAAGGAGAACAGTATTCACAACAAAAAATGAGCTGTATTAATTGAGATTTTTTATCCCAAATAATATAATAAATATATATACATATACATTTATAAATGAAATTTACACGTGACTAGCAACATTTCCTTTAAATGTTACATATCTGGGTTTGTTATATGTTTATGACATTTTATTGTGAACATTTTGTATACATTGAAAATGATGCTTGTGAAAAAGTAGGCTATGAGAGAGGGAAACATAGTCGTATATAACTACGTTGTCCAGTAGAAGTCTAATTATTATTATCATCAGTATTGGGATGTTGAAGACTTACGGGTGAAGACCAACTAGCTAGCTGGCAGAAGACGTCAGCAGCGAATACACAACTTGAAGATGATGAAGATAACCAGCCGACAACCACCACATGGAGCTTTCACTATCTACGGGATAAATGTGAAAGAAATCACTTCCCTTATTTATCTAAGAAGCATCGTTTCAAATACAGGTGGCATGAATACGGATATCAAAACCGGATGGAATCGGGAAGGCAAGGTAGGTGTTGATCACTCTGAAATCATTTTGGAAGTCTTCCACACTAACGGTGAACAACAAAATTCGGATTTTCAACACCAGTATTATGGATTAGAAACTTGGCGTTAGCGTCACGAAAAGTACTTCCAACGGCCTTCACACCGTGCTGAAGATCAGATAGTAGATCAGTAGTAGTTAGCAACAAGGAACTCTGGGAGTGAGCTAATCAAGAAACTATTGCTCAGCCATCTAATTTACCAATAAATATGAGGATATATCGGGCAAAGGATGAGGATAACATTGAAGGACATGGACGGCCAAGCTGGTCCTTGAGTGGAACCCAAAGTGGAGTCACTTCAAGGGTGACATGGAGGAGATCATGTAAAGCGTATATGAGATATCATGCTCAGTAATGTATTCAGCTGAAGAGGACTGAAGACAATAGGAAAAAAATCGAAAACTTCTGTTGAATTCCTGTGTTTTACTTGGGATCCAAGGGAATAATAACGATAAAACTGGGATGTCGGCATAAGACAAAGAAAGTGATTATTTAAGTATTGGTTTGTAGGGATTTGACTGATGGGTTACAGGATTTCATCATGAGCTGACATTAGCTAGAGAACCATTGGAAAACCAGCGGTGAGTACTGGACGGACAGATGATTCGTCCTAGTTATGGGCTCTTCATCAGTACGTACCCACCGCTAGGTTTCAAACTCAGGACCTTCTGGTGACAAGCCCAGCGAGCTCCTAGATCATTAAGGCACTGGAAACCGACATAATGGCCCATGAATTCTAACTTCTGCCAATTCACGACATGTCGCAACCACTAAGCGATGTCTATTTCTATGAGTCTGAGAAGGTTTCGACTTCTGCTTTTTTATTCCTCTACGTTTCCAGTGGAAAATACGGCTTCAAGAACACATCTGTTATTTATCATCAGTTTAAGCTGGCTCTACATCCACTCACAAACTTTCATTTCCCTCTGGAATGGTCGCCTCCATGCTACACTAAAATAAATACCTCATTGATTCCCCCTTGGACTTCACTCAAGGGCCTGGTGTGTGATTTCACTCAGTAATCTTCTCAGCGTAATTTCAATTCAACAGGATATTCGGCGATTTTCTGCCACAGTCCCTAGCTGTTTTATTCTTTCAATCTGATCAACTGACATTCAGTATCGAGACAGTGAAGGCGGCATTTGTTGACGTGCGCCTGCAGTAGCTTGCTTGCTTGAAATGATTTTTATGACATAAGTTAAAAAATTCGGATTTCTTCTTCATTGTTGTGAATGTTGTAGATCTCCATACTAACTGTAGAGTAATCAACACCAGTCTTTGTTTTCCGATCCTAATTTTGACATTTTCGTCTAAACCTCCTGTAGTTGAAATCATTCTATCTAGGGGGGGGGTTGGATTGGGTGACTTTCCTTAGATTTCTGCCACTGGTATTGACTGGTACTTGCTGTTGATTAGGTAACTGCAAAGGACAGAAACAGTTATTTTATCCTCTGTGTTTAAAAGAAGGAGAGGTAGATAGAAGGAGACAAGTGAGAGTCGAAGAGGAGCTTTTTGTTGAAAAAATCAATAAAGATACTAAACATTTGGTTCACACCAGCCAGGCTTATGAAATATGAATCCCATTACCTCACATGATTGATATATTGACTTTTTATGCTGTCCAGTGAAATTATTCAGAATGTTTAGACATTTAGCTGTAATTCAGCTTTGAAATAAGAGGTAGAGGATGATGGTAATTTACCCAGTGAAAGCATTCTCATCAGCAGTCTAACTCTGTTGATTTCAAAGGTAATTTCATCACCTACCAACATCAGTTAAGGATTTAATAGAAACCAAGTGGTACTGGACAGCAGTTTAATCCTAGTTTGGGACTGTTCCGTGGTGCTCACTCACAGTTCCCCCCCAGAGATCGGATACAGGACTTTCAAATGAATAGGCCAGTTGATTAACCATCCAAGAGCTGGCTTAGAATTCAGTGACCCATGATTCTCCTAACTTCTCTCAATTCATGACAAAGCGTTGTTGCTAAACAATGCCACTGCTATGCATCAAATACATCGTGACATGGTTGGCCTTATTTGGTATCCGCAAATGACCTGAAGATTAATATTCATATTGTGAGTTTTGTTAGGAATCGAATTATTTCCAAAGGAGATTACGTCAAAAGCTGACGTAATTTAGGGAATCTTTGAAAAGCAGAATTACTGAATAGTTGTTTCCTTCTGGTTTGCGTCTTTGTAGTCGTGTATACGCAAGATTTTTATATCTTCCAAATTCCTAACTAGATACTACTGTAGATGCATAAACTAACGTGTGAAACATTCCATCACAATTACTTTGGTTTCCAGTTTCTTAATAAAATAAAAACCCATTTGTCCTGAAATCAGTTTTATCCAAACATATTTGATACTTTTTCATTTTTCATTTATCGCTACAAATAATTTCGGAGGAATTTCTTACACGTAAACCCTTTCATAAAATTTGTGCAAAATCTGGTTCATCAAATTTCCTCGATATATTTTTTATTCAGCTGTTTAAAACCTGAAAACTTAACATACTGTGGTTTCAGGATTTCATCATGAACTGACATCGATTCGAGAATCATCGGAAAACCACCAGTCAGTACTGGACAGCTGTTTCATCCTAGTTTTTTTACTCTTCATCACAACACACCTACCGTCAGGGTTCGAAACCAGAACCTTCCGGCTACAAGACGACCTCGTAAACTGTTAAGCCACTGGGATCCGATCCAACCTCTGTCAGTTCACGGCAAATGTCATCTGCGAGATGGGATTCATGGACTGGTCATTGGATTGGGTCCCAGGAACTTCATGGTCTACGTGATCACCTTGTAATCGGAAAGTCCTGGGTGCGAACCGCAGGGGGCACGTGTCTCTGATGAATCTAAAACTTGAACGAAAAATCTGTTCAGTACTGTCTGATAGTTTTCAGTGATCATTTAATGGATGTCAGTTTATGATGAAATTCTGAAACCAATATATTACCTGCGAACTGACACTTGAATACTGTAGTTAACTAAAGATAAAAATATCGAACAAGAATTTTGAATGATCAAAGTAGATAGATGAATCAAAACGCCAAGTTAGTAAAATATAAAGCAGTAAAGAAACTGGAAGGAGTTCACTTTGTTCACTTATCTAGGGAGTACTGTTTCAACTACAAGCAGTCGAAACGGATGGGAATGTCAAGACCAGGATCCCCAGGGCATGACAGACTTTCACCACTCTGAAATCAGTTTAGAAATCTTCCACACTCCAAAGCAAAAAGAACAAGATTCTTATTTTCAACACCAATTTCAGGTCAGTAAATTCTTCTATATGGGTTAAATACTCAGCGCTAGCCTCAGGAAAACTATTTTCAACAGGCTACTTGAGACTCTTATTGGTCACTGGTAACTAGTGTGATGTGTCTAGTCCTCTCTTTGGTGCAAACTTAATTCTATCAGCCAGGTTTGCAATGTAGTCACCATTCTAGGTAGCTCGCCATTCAGGGGTAAACATTGATTTGATGATATTAAATGGGTGGAGGCAATCGGCAGGAAGCCCCGCCTGACCTAGGTTTCGTGCTAGTTGGCACTCGTCAGTTAGGCATATCTGTAACCGCGAAGGAACTCATATCCCTTCTGACATTCGAACCCGCGTCACCCAGTGCCACCTGAAGTCAGAGACGTTACCACTGAACCAGCTATTCGAGCTCGCTATTGACTTCCTGTAGGACTGTTTTGGGTACTTTGATTGGACACTAGTGACTATTGTGATGTGTGCAGTCCTTTCTTTGATGCGGACTGAATTCTTTCAGTCTGGTTTCCTGCCAATTGTCTCCAACCATCAAATACATGAAACGTTTATCAACATCTGCCTTCCTACGACACTAAAGGCCAAGAGTAGCAATAAGATATTGGTATGTATAAATTATAAGACTATGCAAATTATTAGAAAACTGTTGGTAAACAAAATTAAATTTGCAAAACAATCCTGTGAGTTAAGCTCATTTAATCAGGCATCAGACATATGCAGCACAACGTTTAATAAAATGATGACGTAACTAAGTAAGAGTGAAGAGAAATCAAAATTTTCCTCTGGGAAAAGATGACATAATCAATCTGGATTAAAAAAACATGCTTTGTTATTGTGTTTTTTTTCAAATTCACTAAAGGCAATTCGTGTATGACATTCCTAAATGATGTGTGAAAAGGGTGTGAATATAAGCTGAAGAGACATTCAAGTGGCATTACAATCCAGACTGGTTTTTCAAATAGGAACTGACGAGTTGGCCATGTGTCCGAGTGTGACAGTGGAGAAGATAATGGAGAGAGGAGCTGAATGCTTACGGCTAGTCGTGGGGTCAACTGAAAGCAAAGTTATAAAATCGAGTGTCGTAGACATTCATTCACCAGTGAGGATGTGTTCTGTCTCGGAACCTAAGGAAAGAATGATTTGATAAAAGTAATGATAATATGCGATTTTCCAAAGTGAGATAAGTTGAAATTATGTTGATCTAACGAACGGGACCGAGTGTTTGTCACCAGTCAAGACTAGACTTCAAATTTTCAGGTGGTCAGTCAGTGACTTCATGGAAAGTTGAAATAACTGATAGTAGGATATTAGAGACATAAATACAGGAAATATAGCAGAACTTGACGGATGTTTCAACCTATTTTGGGACTCTTCAAAAATAATCATCCTGCAAATCAGCATCTGAAAATTAATCAGGTCCTCACTTGTGATTGAAACAACACACAGTTGCCTGGATTTCTGCTGAAAAGTTGTGACCTCCTGGGTGCACTAGGTTGGGTGTAAGGATACATACTCACTGGAAGACGCTGTCTAACGGTGCTGCTAAAAGACACAAATCGACTTAAGTCAGGATTCATTGGCCAACTAATGAATCGAGTCCCAATGGCTCTATGGTCACGGAACTCTCCTTGTAATCAGCAGGTCCTTTCTTCGGCCCCGGTAGATCGGTACTGTCTTAAAGTCCCAGACAAGGACGAAATAGCTATCCAGTACTATCAAGTTTTCAACGGTTGTCTAACTGATCAAAGCTTGAAATAAATTTAAGAGCCAAATTACCAGGTTGTAACCACTTGATGGCAATGGGCACTAAAAACTTTGTAAAGCTTCACTTTCCTTATTTTCTTATTATCTTAAAGAAATTTGAGTGGTTTACCCAGTGTCTTGAATACAAAACAAAGACATGTCATGAGAGGATTGAACATACTGTCAGAAGATGGACAACTCAAAATTTAGTCTGTGTTAACTTTGAGTTAGAGTTAGAATGACAGATGACCTTTTTAGAAAATGTCTATCATCTCACCTCCGACTTAAAAACAGTTTTCTGTTTTCTGAGTTGTCTGGCTCATAATTCAGCTCAGTGGTGTGAAATTGCTTTTTTCCTACTCAGGTGAGAGTGTTTTCTTCATGTGAATTGGCTGGCTAGTTGTGGAGGCGAGGTAGAGACTCGCTAGAGCTTTATTTTGAATATATATATGAATATATATAAATCAGGTTATCTCGTTCTTTGCTGTATGTATTCCCCCCTTCTCCCTGTGTCTCTCCGTTATTAACTTTTCTAGTGATATACAAATAAACATCCCTTTTCTGAAACTGTTACCTGGCATACTACTGATATTGCTTTTCAAGTAGTACATTCCTTTTGTTTTCCTCGTGGAACACAGGGCTTCAAGCTAGAGCTATGAATTCTCAGTAGTGGTTGTGTTTTTTCATAAGGGAGGGATTGTTACCGAGCTTATCACCATATAAACGAAGTTTAGGAGTTCTTTGACCACTTGACAACTTGGAGAGAATTCTACTACCAAACCCCTAATGCGCAACATTTCACCTAAGAATCAACTTAATTATGCCATCAAAAAGTAAAACAAATGTTAAATTAAAATAGCTTGTTTTTCTCCCTTCCTGCTGTTAAAAAGCACAGGTATAATTAATCTATCTAATGTAGTTTAACATAGTTGGCGCCAACAGATTTGAGAAATAATAGATTTTTATTAAAAACTGTGTGTGTCGAAATAACCTGTCTGATATATGCATATATTCAGTTCATTTATGATGGACATTTTGCTGGGATTAAATATAACTGTTATTATCAAGGCATCAGTCAACAGGAAGGCAAGATAGATAGATAGATGGATAGATAGATAGACAGACAGACAGATAGATAGATAAATAGATAGGTAGATAGATAGATAGACAGATAATAGGTAGATAGATAGATAGACAGATAGATAGATAGACAGACAGACAGATAGATAGGTAGATAGGTAGATAGACAGACAGACAGACAGATAGATAGAGAGATAGATAGATAGACAGACAGACAGATAGATAGATAGACAGACAGACAGATAGATAGGTAGATAGACAGACAGACAGATAGATAGATAGACAGACAGACAGATAGATGGATAGACAGATAGATAGATAGATAGACAGACAGACAGATAGATAGATAGATAGGTACATTCCAGCACATATACCTCTGAAAACTTCCCAAAATTGTTTGTTTCCCTAAGTTTTAATACTAAAAAACTCAACACAGTCAATCTACATAAGTCCATCGTGGTAAAACCAACCAACGAAATACTGCTCGTTGGTCGTTTTGGAAAGTTGTTTGACAGTAAAATGATGCGTCAGTGAGACTTCCAAAGCTGCATATAGTCAAGCAAACCGGCTCACTGTCTGTCTCATGCTTTCTCTCTGTCTCTCTCACTGTCGCTGTTTCACTCTTAAATCAAATCTCAAAAACAATTAACCTTCTGGAATAACCAAAGAAAAATAACAACCACACCACCACCACCAACAACAACAGAGATTCAGTAATCTATCACTTTCAGTCTGATTAAACAAAACGCGGATTGAGTCAGATTGAAACTTCTCTGACAAGATTCATTATTTTTACATTTATCCTAAATCATTTTGTCATTGTTATTATTATTATTTTCGTCATTGTTATTTATTATGGTTATGATATAAACGACGACGTAAACGCGGTTGTAATTCTTGTCTGAATAAGCTAACCCTAGAGAAAACAATCACTGGGTCATAAATTACTGACATAAGGACAAAACTTGAGCATTGTAGTAGAGCATAGTACTAATGTTAATAAAATTTATTTAGATAAAGTCTCACAGTGTTTGTTGTACAGTAATATTTACCGATGACCACGTTTCGAGCACAATTTATTGCTACTGCTCATAATCATATCAAAGTACTCACCCACACAACTTTCCAACTTCGTTTATATCATTCCACTATTTCTCATCTCTTGATTTGATGATTGGTAGTAATAGTTCCCATATTTCTGGTATGACTCATGAGTCATTCTTATGGAATGTGTTCCGTGTAGATTACTCGATGAACGAAGATTCGGTAATCAACCTGCCACTCTTTCCCACCTACCTATATTATATTTTAGAATTTTGAACCTCTCCAACTCTGTCGTGTGATTGTGTGTTAATGCATGCAGTGTAATCGCCGAGTATCTCTTTCTAAATTAATTGTCTTCGTGTGGCCAATTATTCTGCGCTTAGCTAAATTCTTGTGTTCTGACAATCTGACGACTCCACGCGACCTACTAGTTTGACCTATGTAGGTGACCCCACATTATTTTATCTAATTAAGTTCATCGGGTCATTTAATCTACAGTACTTGTCTCTGAGTGAATTTGTAGATTTAAATACCACCCTAATTCCTGCTTCATTTAAGAATCCTACGTAGGATCTCAGATGTCCCCTGCTTGTATGGGGAAGCTGTAGTGCCTTATATTCTTTCTTGTTTACAATATCATTATTAGTTTCACCACTTTTACTTTGCTTTTGATCTTTTTGGATCATCCTAGTGAATTTTAAAGGATATTTATTTAACACCAACGGTTTTTCTGTTCAATTTCATTATTTAGGTCTTTTGTTGTACTACTTTGTGCTATTGCTCGGTTTGTTAGACTGACTTCACGGAGAGATTACGGATGAGATGAATTGAAATCCAAATATCTACTAGCAGAATGCGTTGGCTTTTATAAACGCTAGTGTGCAGTCTGCATTCTTCTATTCGTTTTATTTTACGATCTAGCTTCATAGCTAATTCTCCTTGTTCATTTCCCGATTCAAATGTGAATTTTATTCCTTTTACTAGTGAATTTATGTGTGTGTGTCAAGAAGCTAGAGATAGATATGTTCTACTTTCAACACTGTATGTGAAAGTGTTATCCACATATCTCCATCATGTTTTTGCGGTAGGATTAAATGTTGTGTTATGAGCAATATTTTCCCAGCTGTCCGTAAAGTTATCTGCTACGATAGGGGATATTGGTGATATATATATATATATATATTTTGACCTGGAATTTAAAGACAGTAAATGCGAGGCATAACTGAATTCCTAAAATAATTTTCTCAATAGGTAGTTTTGTCCTGTGACTAAGTTCGGGATCAGCAGCCAGTTGTCTTTTAATTGCTTTTAAGGCTATACTGATTGGTATTATTTCACACATTCCCACTGTTCAGTAGTGCATTGGCAACAGAATACCATATATAGGTATTTTGACAATCTATTTCATGTCGTTTAATGTAAACCAAAATCACACACTGAGTGATTGGTTAAAGAATATAAAACTGCAAATACATAAATAGTGGTTTGACCACTTGAAAATACACCTTCGCTTCCGTGTCTTGCCTTTTACTGTTAAATTATAAATAGCAACTAAGAAACCACGGATAATTTGATGATGTTAAACATAGTCCACTGAATAATTCAATAAAAATGGAAGCCTGTACTGTATGGTAGTCACAGGGGAGGTAATATAAGCACAGGCGGGAGGTTTTTCGTATTTACAGTTGATACTAACCGAGTACACCACCACTAAAGAGCCTTTCAGCAAACGAGAGGATTAACCATCCGGGCTTTTCTTTTCCTTCATGTTCCCAATGGAACATAGGGCTTCAAGCTAGGGGCTTGACGTTTCTGTAGCAGCGTTGCTAGCCTTATGCCCAACATTGCCTCTCTACCGGCTTTTTATTACTGGTTTGGTGAGGTAAAGAAGGGTGCCGGTCGGGGACCAAACTCCGGACCACGTGCACGGTCGGCGAGCGTCCTAACCATTGTGCCACCAACGCATCCGGGCTTTTAGATCTCTTCAGTCTGTCTAGTAGGTATTCCTTCTTGTTGTGAGCAGTTTACAACAGCTCATATTAATCTGTATTTGCATACCATAGAGAAAGACTTATTAATATTATATTTTTATAGATTGTCATTAGTCGGAATTGAAAAAAAGTGTCCACTACCGAAAATAAAACAAAAACTCAAATAAAATTCATTCATCTCACTACTGATTCTTTAATTAAGTCTCTTTCTTTCCGGAGAGTAGAATATATACGCACTTTTATTATTATTTTGTTTCTTTTCCTACTAAAAAAGCAAAGCGTTTTACCGCTAAAAATTGCAGCGCAAAACTGCTTAAATTGGACTTGCTTTTCTCGGATTTTTCAGTGCTTTTCAAAAACTCTTTATACCATGAAAAGGTGTACATTATTTGGATGAGTAGAATCTAGGTAAATCTAGGATTCAACTGAATGCGACAGTAATACCTACTTTAAGCTTCTATGAGCATGCTGGAGAACACACACACATATATGAAGGGACAGAAGAGGTGCTTAAAATTATGCTGTATTGTGTATGACTTTTCTTCTTTTAGACTCAGTGGGATAACTTAATAAAAATGTAGTGAAACTTAGATGTACATACCCAAACATCTCTGGTTAACACGTGTGTTTCGAGGTTCGATCCCAGGCCGACGCGCTCGGAAACCTTGCCTAGTTTACTGGACGATAGTAATGCAGGAACAGAAGGGGCGTTTGGATGGGAGGCCAGAAACCACCTCACACACTTTAAACCCAGTACCACGGCTACTAAGACTTCAGTGCTGATGCTTGAAATGCTGTATTACACTCGAAGCGGAGAGGAATATAAATTGTACACACTTCTTATCAATGGGTCACGTGGTTGTGTTGATAAATCGTGCTCCGAATGTCGTCCATTACCAATATGGTATGTTAAATGGAATTATAGTCTACCCCAGTTCGATATTTTAACACTAAAGGGGAATCGTTATTCTGCGTGACCGCCTGACAAATGGTGTTCAACGATCCCTCAACTAATATGCGATGCTCCACGAAATCTACGCTGGAATTAATCAAAATTGAGGTAAATCGCCGAAAGTCACAAAGAAATGGATCGTTGGTTTCTGCTAGGGACTGCCTAACTGATTGTAGGCATATAGAATGACAGTAAAGCAATGCAATAAATTGTCTCTTTAAAAACCTGAGTAATCTTTATAGCTGAATTTTATGACAGAAGGTCACTGATATCTTCAGAAGGAGAATAAACAAATCCATTTGGGCATAAATGTAACGACTAAGGCGTACATTATACTTGAATGTTATCAGTTCATAGATTATGAAGAGTGTTATGTGAACGGATTGCTGTGTTTTATCACCACCCGCAGTCATCACTGAAAATTATATCTTCAGCGATGTGTAAAGGTTTATCTACAGGTCCATGAAATTCGAAACGGATGTCTAACCATAGTGCGTTTTAGCCTCTCTCTCAATAAGCAGATTTAGTGAATGGAGCAGCACAAACGAAGATAAAGATAACTAAATAAAATGACGTTTCTACTGGAATCTGTTTTTACAACTACTATCATTCCCTTGGGTTTCGAGTGTAATACAGGGCCTCAGTAGAACACCTCCACTTCACTTTCTTCTCTACAATCTTCACTAGTTGATTTCACGAGTGCCTACTACCCCAATTATCTCTTTATGTGATCATCTCAGTGTCACACCTAAAAACATGGCCAACCCTTTGTTACCCACTAAGGTTCTACTCGAATGTCTACCAGGCTATTAATATCACTTAACGGCTTCCTCAATGTATGTCCAATCCACCTCCATCTCTTTCTATTCGTTTTCAAGCAACAGGTTCTTGGTTAGTTCATTGCCTGTCAGAGTTCCTTGTTGCCTCTCCTTTCTGACTGGCTGATCATCACATCTTCATTATCGACATGATGAAGGCAGGTATATTGACAAAAGTTACTACGGATTAAAGAAGGTCTGTTTTGCTTTTTTAATTCTCACTATGTTTGACATCATCGTCCATCAATGGTTCAGTGATAAAGTACTCGCCATGCACTCTGGAGGTTCAAGTATGATTCTTAGTCAACGCACTCGCATAATTTACCACCTAACAATGAGCCCAGAAAAAAAGAAGGCTTGGAGTGAGGCTAATAATCCATCTCGTGAGTATTACAAATTAAAATAAGTCGTGAAAGTCAATAAACTGTAGACATCTGAAAAAACTCAAAGGGAAGACGTGCTGATCTTCTGTAGAATATTTCAAACAAGTCATTTTGTTATGAAATATTCAAAAAGCTTACTTTCAGCTCAAAATACATGTGATGATATGCATAGACCAAGGTGTATTATCCACTCACGTGACAGTAAGGGTCTTCCCTGAGCTGGTAACTGCAGTGAAGTGGTGAGTTGGTTGGCAGTTGGATTTGTGATTCAACTTGAACAGCTCTGGGTTAGTACAATTCGGAAGTGTGCGGTTTCAAATCCTGCTGTACGACATCCAGATGTTCATTTCACCTTCAATTATCACTCATTACATAAGTGGGATGGTGTATGCTACTGATAAGAGTATGTAAGTAGTAAATTGTGTCTGTAGGCGTCTTCTGCAAGAGTACTGAATAGCGGAACGATAGAATTAGTGGCAAGCAGGTGAAATGGAATATTCTTGTGAAATAATTTAGCATTCATGAAAAATCCCCATCCAGACGTTAATGAAGACTAAACGCGTAGTTCAGAGAAGGCACTCTTTTTCGGCAAATTCATTTACTTTAGGTGGACAACCGAATTTATATACAAATTTTCATGAAAGATGGTAGTAACTAAAGTGGTGAGTTGTCATAATGAAAGTTTTTTAATGTTAGTCAATGCATAAGAGCAGTAGAATATGTGTATTACAGTTACGTAATAAGTTTATGAAGGAATTGTAATCAGGATGCACAGAGAAACGAAGAAAAACACGGAATTATGTAAGAGCTGTAGAGAAATACAAGGGCTATGCGGAGTTACAAAAACAAGCAAACTCAAACCAGGTCAGTAGAAATCAACAAGATTGTTACCATGGTAGTAGAGGCAGTTGAATAATTTTCTTTTGAATGTGTAACTCCGATTTCTCAAAGGGGATGTACGAGCATTGCCTTTGGCAGGTTATTCTCCCCCTGATAGATTACTTTTTAGGAGGCATTTGTTGAGATGGAATGATTAGTCTTGACAAGGCATTCGATTGTCACACTCTTTGTAGAGCTCCTACTATCTTTTTGCAGACACCCGCATGGTTCCACTACGAATAAATTAGTCGCGTGCTTCTACTTCCTTATCACTTCATACCTTCTAAACTGAGTGAATGTTTTTTAAACTACTTTTCTTTCTGTAGTTTCGCGCATCGGTTATCTATTCGAGGTCTGTTGGAGGACTTTATCATCAGCTGACATCAGTCATAGAGACACTGGAAAACCATCTCGGAGTACTGGACACCTGTTTCCTTTTAGTTTGGAACCCTTCATCAGTACGCAGTAGCTTAATGCTCTATGAGTTCTCCTTGTTACCAGAAAGTCCTGGGTTTGAACCCTGGTAGTGAGTGTCTACTGATGAAGAGTCTCGAACTAGGTCGAAACGGCTATCCAGTACTTCCTGGTGGCTTTCCAATGCTTCTCTGTTTGTTGTCAGCCCATGACAAATTCCTCCAAGCAATCAAACAAAATTCCCTACAAAACCAATACTTGAATAATCAGGATATCTTGTGGGGGATGTTACATAACACATTACTTACAAATTCCTGTTAGTACACACCATAGGTGCACTGTCTTAGGACCTCAGATAACTGAAAGCAGGCTGCTGTCTATAATACGAATGATTATAATATAAATAACTGCTTTCGTTGACGATGACTGGCAATCGAATCGAGTATGCGCATTTCGTCCTCTTCGGGCCTCGTCATCTAGATATAACTGCACTACCAGCAGGTGATAACTGATGTTCCTACTGCGCCCATCATTTAATAAACTAAAGCATTATCCTCTGCGTCAAGAAGGACACGTCATTACTCACAGGGATGGCGAGATCATCAATTTGACGAGTCCTAAATAGGACGAGATGCGCTGGTCACCGACAAACAAAATAACTTCACTCTATTTCCTAAGACATCATCCAAGCGTCTGTGCTTGCAGCCAATGTATCCATAGAAACTGAGGATCCCAGTCTAAAGTATTCAGTCGGCGGGAAATACAAATCATCTATAACCTAAAAGCAAATTATAAAGCCAACCATTAACCTTGAAAATGTTTCGTCTAAATGCCACAAAACCAACCAACTTTAAATCTCTCTTCAATCATCAGTTAATCTCCCCCAAAGGGTTTAAGTTGGGTAATTAAAACGAAATTAAATGTGAACATTTAACTGTTCAGTAAGTCAATCAATATTTGTTTTTCTTTTCTTCATAGTTCCCCTGTCTGTATTCCTATTTCTTTAAAACTGTTTAAGTGATTTGAGCAAGAAAGCGGTTCAAAACTAATAATTACATTTTATTTATTTACTACTATATATTTTTCTGTCTTTTGTTTTCATAATTTCGCAAAAATTGTCTTTCAGTGTCAGGACACACACACACACACAAACCATCCTTCTTCGTCTCATTGAGCAAAATAGCTGTATGAAAAGTTAACTCAACCGGTTTCTTCTCGTTCGAAGAAAGTACGCATTTTGATTTAGTTCTCCATGGATAATTGTGGGTTACAGGTTAGATAAATAGTTGACATCAGTTATAAAACCATTGCAGACCATCACAAAGTACTGAAAAGGTGTTTTTTGTCCCATATAGGGAGGGATTCTTCATCTACAAACACGCACACAGGACCTTCTGATTATGGAGTGAACTTGTAGACCATTCAGCCCGTGGGACCGGATCCGGTGGTCAGTCCATAAAATGCCAACTTCGGGTAATTTGCGATATTTGCCTCAACCACCAAACTCTTGTTATAAATGACTGGTTGATCTCTTAACTAACTTGGTGAACCCCGTTGTGGTAGTCTGTACTAAAAATCCCAGGAATAGTTATCTCATGTATTGGGAGATATTGCCACCTACGATAATGATTTTCCCCAAGTTAAGTAGAAAATTGTATTTCAACTGATTAAAATGCCCATTAAAATTTTCAAAACAATGGATACTGAACAAAGAGTACTCTTTTCGATAACTTCATCACCAGGCTATACAGTTATATATACATTATAGTGAATGAATGAATTAGTGTTATGAACGACATTAATGTTTAAATAACATCAAATCAATAATATTGATAGATTACAGCTGAACAGCATCAACATAAAATAAGCTGAATGTCATAAAAATTAGGAAAGATTATAATGCAAATTCATGAGTTTATAGTCTCTACTGAAGGCCAGGGTAGTAGTAAGGGCTGGACTTGTTTCTTTTAAACACAGAGCACTGGTTGTTTGAGGTGAATTGCTATAATCTCTGCCGTTTGAAGCATGTGGTGCTTCGATGATTTTGGAAATTTATTGGGCACCCGGTAGATTATAGAGAGGGATTCTTACACACTGTCTTTGTGGCCAGTTTGCACCAGATGGTCCAGTATCGAACCTTTAATGGTTTTCACTACACCTTTACTTAGCCATAGTGGGAGGTGTTTTCGAGAGAGCACGAAAAATCAAGTTCTTAGAGCAACGACCAATATAACTCGCTCTACCACAAGCGCAATTGAATTGGTAGATACAATTTGAAGTGGCTAGCTAAACTAGGTACTTCATCTTTCAGTCGAGGTAGAACCATCGGTCATGTAGAGAATAATACGTGTAGTTCGCCAGCATTAAAAGTTCTTTGAACGGATTTTCTTAATTTCCTCGTAATTATCTCACTTGGTATTTCAGCAGGATGTAGATATGTTAAATACTTGCGAGAGTAAACAACATCACTAAAGGTTATATTCTGAAAGATTCAAACAAAGTGAACAGGAGGGTTTCTGGTAGCCCATGTTTTAAGCAGACTGCCGTAGTAATTGATGTCGGCTTTATCTAGAAATCGTCTTCGATGAACAGAAATCAAAAAGTTTTATGTATTTACAGTATGTTTAGAAGTCTGAATGAACTGATGCTATTTCTGACTTTTAGTAGATATCAGTAGCATGTATTTTTAACTTTGAAATAATGAACTGCCTAAATGATTGCAAAATAATGACGCTGGTTAAACCTTTGATAACTTCAGTGGTCACATTGGAATTGTTGGTTCCCCCTATGTGTATTTACGTCTTAAGAACAAGCTAATTAATGGCTAAAATAATCCTCTCAGCACTTGTTTCTAGCCTCTCCAGATGTGAATTTCTAAAAAAAACAACGCAGCAATATTTCCTCAGAAGGATGCTTTACGCTAATTCTTTGCATTCAAGGTGGAACATAAGGTTTCCAGCTTTGACGTTTCAGTAATGATTGTGTACTTTCATTTCACAGGGTAGGGTTACAAACCTCAAAATAAACTTTTCCCCTTCTCCATGCCTCATACAGGCTGATAAACACCAGAAGTGATTTAAGAGTGCATCGGCCAAGAACTGAAATCGAAGCTACCGCCATGGTTGGTGTGCTATCTTTTATATGTAATTGCGCTTTGATAACAGCCGACAGTCTGCAATGTTTGAAGTCACTGAATAATTAATACGAAGCACTGAAATGTTTAAAAATACATAAGTTTTAGAAGTAAATTAAACATTGCTCTCTCTTATTAATTTTCAACGGTGAAATGCAATTCATTACATAAATAAAAAGTTATACAGTATTCTTTGAAGTGGGCAGAGGATATATTTACTTAGACTAAAAAGTAGGTGTGCATTTATTCATGTGTATGAAATTGTCAGCTGTCCCAAACATCGCTTAAGTTACGTCTATCGGTAACTGAATACTTTTGAAGATAATATCACTTACTTGTTATTTAAAACTTCATTCACTGTAAAAGACATCGAAGTCATTCAAAACAACAATAATTTGCTTAAATGACTGACATCAGTTAAAGACTCCCTAAAAATTAGAAAGCTTTGGAAAAATATTTCTGCCCAGTCTGTGACTCTTTATTGGTATGCATCCGCCGTTGGCAGTTGACCTATATGAGGGAACAGAACAATTCGAAATTCATGAAACCATGGATGCAAACTCAATTTATGGTTGATAAGTGCATCCGGCTGATATCCTCGTGGCCCTGAGTTAGACTCTCATTAGAATCATAAGTGCGTACTGTTGAAGACACCCAAACCAAAGGAAACTATGGCGAAACTTCACCTAGCTGTGTGCAGTTTTAAAAATTTTTAACTGTGACTCAATATATTCCTAGTTCGTGCTTATAATTAATCGTAAAATAGGAGATTTGAACTGATTCGTTTCTCTGGATTGTGTTAAACTACGTAAACCGGTGACGAGCTCGGAGCTAAACGAGAGAACCAGCATACTCTGTTTGAATCACTTCGATCTGTCTAGCAGTCATCAGTGGTTTATTTGACTGGTACACAACTACCCATTTCAATCGATTGGTAGTATGGCAAGAACAACAGTGGAGGTTTGTGCAGAATAAGATGATGGTATCATAATTGTTTATTTCGTCGGCTTTTCATCATCTGCTTACAGTCTAAAAGAAATTGAGTTTATGGACAGAAAAGTTTTAACACACTTGAAAATTTTACATAATGCCAGTCGATGGCAGGTTCCGAATTTAGTGAACAGTGCTCGGGAAATTACACCTATATAGTATTTGCACATGGAGTTCAAGTTCAAACAAAGTAAATTTATGCATACAATGGTAAAGAAGTCGTGTTATAAAGACGAGAGTTTCGTAAGATGATAAGTAACTAACCGATTGGGCAACAACGTACTGAGTTCAACTCAAATCATAGAAACAAGAGACAAGCAGAATTACATCATATCAAGGGAGGTGAGGTTAAAGCCAAAGATTACTTATTCAAATGAAGGAGAGAATAAAGACATCCAGGCACCGGGATGGACAAGGAAAGACTGATAACTGCTTGTTTCTGAGCACATAAATCAGGTTTCAGGAGTTCGATAGAGACTGCTTCGACAAACTTAAGGAGAATTGAGCTTTCTTTATCTATTGATAGTTTGAATGGATTTCGCGACGTCTACCACATGACTCGTATCATGGAGATGCCTGCAAATGGCACTGTTGCATTGGTATTACATGATTTTGTGAAGTTATTCTTGCTTTCTTGAATTATTTTTCATACTATGAGGTAGATCACGTGTTACGGTGTTCTGAATAATTTCAATAGAAAGTTATTGTGTGAACTGTTTTAACCATATTTTCCTACAGAATGTGGTCACTTAGGAAATAACTAAAAACAACGGAGCTCTCAGTTCATTATTTTGTACTAGGCTGGAGCACTACATAATGTTCCTAACATATTGCCACTTTGCTATTTGGTCAGAATTTAGAAACACGTGTTTTTCAGTATCTATTACTGCTTCTCACACAGTCTAAGACCCGATGGTGTACCATGCGTTTTGCTCCAAAAGTGTGCTGAGAGTTTGTGTTATCTTCTTTCTTAAATCTTTAATGCATCGTTTCACAGGGATACAGTACCTGTTGCCTGTAAAGAAATAAAGATGGTGCTTGTATCAAAGTCATTTTCTGGATCAATTCTAAGGTTAAGGCCAACTGCCATCATATTTCCGTTTTTGAAAACTATGGAGAAACTTCTTTTGCATGTTTTTAAACCTTCTTCGAAATCTGTTGATGACCCAAATCAGTTTTCTTAAAAATGCTGTAGTTTTACTCCACAACAATACTGTTTCAATTCTTGATCAATGTTTAGAGTTTATTCGAGTCTTCTTTTTAAACTACACTGCTACTTTTGACTCTATTACTAAGGCACTTTTACTAGGCAAGTTAATTTTAACAAACAATGAGTCCTGGGTCACAAGGCTGCTGTCTTCTTATCTTTCGGGAAGAAAACAAAGTAATATTTCAAATTGACAGCGCTCCACTTCATTACTAACAGAAACTGGTGTGAATCAAGACGCTGCTGTACTCTCTCCATTCCTTTTTTCTATCTTTCCTTTTCATGACCTTCTGTATTCTTCCAAAGTTAACTTCGTCATATATTCCGGAGATCTAAACATTTCTATCTCAGTTGTTTTTGTTTCACATTGTTCTTATATGAATAGTCAGAACTTTGTCTGAAGTTAACAAATGGTCTCACCTAAATGATCTCAAACTAAATCCATCTAACTGTCATACTGTTTGTTGATTTTAGTTTCAGGTGTGATAAAGACTTGCCCTGGCTGAATCATTCCCATGATTCCTGTAAAATTGATTGCTCTCCTTTATTATTCACCAGTATTCTTTCCTGGACTTCTCAAAAATGACCAGATCACATTACGCAAAACACTGACGATTCTGAGTAGGGTTAGTGATTTGTGTGCCTTTGACTCAGCTGTCTGACATCATTGTCAACAGGTACTTCTATTCTTGAGTGACTATGTTTCTTCCTTGAAACTTAATGCCTATGGGCTTGACTCTTCACGGAGTTGTAGTAGCATTCAGGTGACAATCTGTAACTTCCAATGATACGTTAATGAAAGTCCAATGTGTATTAGAACTGTCATCGATTCCTGATAAAGTATATTCCGCCTACCCATCGGAATCCAATCAGTGAAGGTTATTCAAAACTATAATACCGTTTCCAGTACATGAATCCGGACATTGTATTGAAAAAAAATATTAACGGTGAAATATTCTCGTTTATGAGTAGTATTTAAAAGAGGTTCTAGCTGTTGCGTAAGTAGCAAGTCGCAAAATTGAGAATTTCTTCCAAAATACTGGCAGCCCCTCTCCCCAAGTAGTTAGCCAGAATTCGAATAGCTTCAACCGATTCCGCTCTCTGAACTGATTAAAACTAGATACACTGCCGATAATTTTGACCATGAGAGACCAAAATGCTCTTGCATCACTTTTATCGGGCTGACTAGCAAGCACTACTTATTTGTGCTGCCAGTAGTATCGAACTACCCATGTCAGTCAGTCAGTGGTAAATGCACAAAAATGTTTAAAATCTCAAATTTAGAATAACGCTAATCATTTAAGAGAAAGATTATTTGCCTTTTTAATACTATATAACTAGGAAGACAACGCGATAATATAATTTGTCAATCTTTTTGAAGCTCATCTGAAATTCGAGGGTAAAAAATTTGTTTGATATTATAGAAAATTTATCCCAGTCGTTAGAAAATATTAACGCTTGAACAGGGAAATTTCATTACTGATTAGATAACGAACAAAGTGTCAAAATGTTGTCAAATTATACTGGTTTGTATCAGATTAGTACTGCACTGAAACTAGGTAAATTAACTTTGGCTTAAATGAAAAACTATTTAGCGTACAAATAACAAATTTTTTCTTCATATTATTCTTTTTGCTTTCCAAGTGGAACGTGTGGCTTCAAGTTCCAATTTCGAAATTTTAGTAGTGCTGGTATTTCTTCACGGGGTGGGTGCTCTATTCTCACATCCAACCTTCTCTTTATGTCCGGCTTACAACCGGCTAGCGTACGTTATTGTATGAGCCAGCTGGAGATCAACCTCCAAACCTCGTGCATGGTTGCCACTCTTCCGTTGAGCCACCAATGCACATATATAAATATGCTCAGGGATTGTTCTGTTGCCAGGAAATATCTCTTTGACTTAGAATATGCAGATGACACAGTCCTTCTAGGTGAGGACGCTGAAAAAATAGAGCAGAGTCTTCTGAATACCTTGAAATGCAATCTCCGAATGTTTGGCATGCGATTCTCTCCCGCCAAATGTAAGATGATGCCACAGGACTGGACTACATCGACTCATAGCTTAAAGATAGTCGATAATAAAGTGGTAGGGTGTGTTGATCAGTTCACCCATTTAGAAGGTTTTATGAGACATGGACAATGAGAGTGGAAGACATGAAAATCTAGACTAGCTGTCTTTGATCATCAGTGCCTGCGTTATATCGCCCGTGTATGTTGAGTGGTATAATAGGGTTAGCGATATTGAGTTTAGGCATCCGTCGAGTGCTAGGTAAAGGGGGGAAATCAATCAACTAAACTGTGGAGCTAGATCAGCTGAGATAGTTAGGACATCTGTTACGCATGCCTAACCATCGCCTTCCTCGACGGGCAATGTTACTGACATAGGGTCAGGTTGGAAAAGAGGCAGTGGCGGTCAAACAAAAACATGGCATCAGTCAACGAAATCCACAACAACTAGTTTTAGCCACGTAGGAAGGTGTAGAATTCCTGGTTGGGGTCCTCAGGACGGTACACATCAATGGCTGGAGAGCATTGGTGATATGGTTGCAAATCGTACTCAGTGATGGCTGGCGCAGATGCATCCAGTCCTCCTGACTTATAACAACCAATAAAACTATGTTGTTCTTTGATATTCTTTTTGCCTTATATCTTTATTTACTGTCTCTATTTTGCATTGCCTTATACTTTGTTCTCTTGCTCTCAGCGCTACACGGAGTATGGCAAATCGAACTGCTGCACATAGGTGTAAACTTCTATGTCGAAACCAGTCAGTCAGAATATGTAAATAGTTATTATGTATGATATCCAACTATCAAACAAAATAATATCATGACTGATTTCATCACCAGTCGAAATCACCATGAAATATCACTTATAACTCAACCAGCATTACACGACTGTCTAATTCTCTGAAATCCGAAATTCCCAACCAATTTCTACCCATGATGCTGTGGTATTACCACTAATTTCTCGCAGTTTTATAGGTTCTACATAGTTCAAAAAGTCTACAGCGTTAGGAAGAACAGAGTGAACTGTGTATTAGACTATAGGATTTGTGGGAATTCCGGATTGTAGTAGGAATTAGTGACAGTTGGTGTTCACTATGTGTCAAGGTGTGAAGTAGACGCCCATCGATGGCAATGGTGAGGTCGGCTCTATATTGCGAGCTAGGAAAATAAGAATGCACTGGTCATCGAATTTAAGTATTAGTGGTTGTAAAGTCAACGAACTTAATCAAGTAGTCTGAAGCTGCCTCTTTTCGATTCGTAGCAGCGTCATGGTGCGCTCTGGTAAAGAGTATCAAAATAGAACAAAAGAGCTGTCCAGTACTGTCTGGTTTTTAGTGAGTTCTCTGCCTGGTGTTGGCTCTTCCTTCATATACATATGTATATAAACGGTGTTTTTTGATGAGATATCGAATGGACTACGCGTGACACAGCTCATCAAGTGGTACATGGCAGTAATTTCGTTCTAACGTCAGGCTCTGATGCAGCTGAAGTATACTGCTCAACTAAGAAGCAAGCAAAATCTCATCAAACTGGCTAACAGATATCATCTTTTGACGAATGATACTATGAAACTTGTCAAATCTTTACCAGTATATATATATATATATGCGTATATACTCTTACATTCAATCTGTTTTTGTTATGACTGCGAATAGTGGGGACAAGTTGAATTCTGTTATTTTCATCTTACACAGTGATAAACACCTAAAACTTTGAATACAATTTTTCAAATATTTATCAACTCACTTAACATGATTCCTAGTAAACAAAAAGTGTCAAAAACACGTGTTATCTCGAAATCTACGTTTAACAAGAAGTTCGCTTATGAAAGAGTCAATAAGTAAAAACAAGTAGTTTCCGTGCTGTTTGTTTCTAAACTTGAAATTTATTTTCTCCCGTGTAATAAGATAGTGTGATTGCATATTGTTTTTTTGGTGGGAAAAATAGAGATTCAAAAGACTGATATGATTGGTGAAAAAAGAACTTGACTTTTCAATAACTTCATAATTTATTTTATTATTCTCATGGGTTCCTAGTGAAACATAGGGCTTCAACTGCACGCCTCCACTTGCTTCTGTCTTCTGCTGTACTTTTCACCTGCATCCATGTTAGTCCATACTGTTTCAGTTCCTCTTTGCACGATCTCCTCCATGTCACCCTTGCACGTCCCACTCGCCGCTTCCCTTTTGGGTTCCACTCGAGCTATGGCCTGACGCGCGATGCCACCCAGCGGCCTCCTCAGCGAGTGTCCAATCCATCTCCACTTTCTCCTGCATATTTGTTGGTTGGCGATTGGTTCTTGTTTTGTTCGTTCCCATATAGTTTCTTGTTGGTGATTCTTTCCGGCCATCTGATCTTCAGTATAGGGCGAAGACAGTTAGTTGTTGATAAAGGTCTGCAACAGGCTGTTGGAAATATTCTTCGTGACCCACCAAGTTTCTGATCCGTATAGAAGAACTGACTGACTTGACGTTTGTATTGAAAATCCGAGTTTTGTTGTTGATGCAGGCTGAGTGACGAAGATTTCCAGATTGGTTTGAGGTTGATGAATGTGTTTCTCGCCTTCCCGATTCTCGATTTGGCATCCTCGTCCATTTCTGCTGTAGTTGAGACAATGGTCCCTAGATAAGTGAATGAAGTAACCTCTTTCAAATCCCTCCCCCGGTTGATGGTGATTGGCGCTGGATGTTGCCGCTGTTGTTGTTTTTGGTTATTTTCATAACCTCTGTCTTGTCTATGTTCACCTGTAGTCCTGTCTTTGCTGCTTCTTCGATCAGTATTTTTTAAATAATGTCAATATTTTACACATCTGACACTGCGTCGGTGGCACAGCGATAGAATGCTCGCCTACCTTGTATGTGGCTCTGGGTTCGATCCGCGGTCGCTAGTTCACTCGTTTACTTCTCTAAGCCAGTAATAAGACTGGTAAAGAGGAGGGAGATTGGTCTGGGCATGAGTCTAGAAACGTCTTACTGCTACCAAAATTTCAGAGCTCTATCTTGAAGCCTAACGTTCCACTAGGAACGTAAATGGGTAAAAGAAAATATAAAAAGTAGCAGATAAAATTAAGAAGAAAATTTAAACGACAATTGACGATAGTTAGAACGCTGATGACCAAGGTAAGGAAAGCGTCTGATCAAACTCCTTCTGAATACATAAGCTGCGCTTCTTAATGTGGATTCCGATGGCTTCTGCATTATTTAACAGACAAACGTGTAAGCTAAAATTAATATTAGTCAGAATGCAGAAAATAGTTTTGAAAGCCTTATTGACACAATTTTTATATTCTGTATCCATGAGACAGGGTTCAAATAGAGCTAAGAATGGACTCTGTTTGTCCCTTTCTTACCCACCCAGGATGATGTCCAGATATCCGATGATAAACATGCCTAATTGTACGCCCTATGTGACTGGCTCCATAGAAGCAATCGCACTGATGAATTAATATACGCGGAATAGGTGAAAATAGGTAGTTTAACTCCCGAACAGAAAATAAGTGTGTCTGAGCAGAAGCTGTTTGCTTCAGCGGTATTGAATGCTCTTTCTTACCACATTTCTTTATTGTTATGTTATTATTCCACTGGTGTTATCATCAAACAACTAAAGTTCTCGGAACAAGGTCTTTTTCACGACTGTCGATACTTCAACCTGCCTTAGTTTTCAGTTCATATTCTTGTCAATAAACTTCTGTGGGTAATCATCTCCACTCAGGTAACTGTTTCATAATATTGAACTCTTCATGAAGACATTCTGTGGAGCAGATTCATCTTGCTCCGTAGACCTAACGCTTTATCAGACTAAGTTCATATTTCAAGCGTCTGAAGTTCATTTTTTACTCTGACGAAATTTACTATTATTTCAGTAAACAAAAGTGTTGACAAGTAAATTATGGAAAAAGGCAGTTGTTTTTCCCCTGTTTTTCTTCTCTGAATAATTATCTAGTCTAGTCTTTCGTGACTTTTTTCTTCCATCACACAGTTATTGTTTTTATATCAATTCTAATCATAGTTGTTGAGTAAATTTATTTAATTATTATTATTTTTTGTTTAAATTTTTTTCAACTCAGTGACTGAAATAAATGTATTTCTCGTGTTATTTTTCTCTCAGACCAATTAGCTGATTCTCAGAGTTGATTAATAATAATTTGTGTAGTAAAAGGGGGAGATTTGAACCTGTCGTCTTCTAACTACTATATGACTGGTTATTTATTCCAAAGATCCATCCAAAACAATGTGCGTCGGTGGCACAGCGATTAGGACGCTTGCCGATCATGCAAAAGGTCCGGGGTTCGATCCGCGGCCGACGCACTCCTTCACCTCGCTAAGCCAGTAATAGAACTGGCAAAGTGGGAAGGTTGGGCATGAGGCTAGCAACCCCATCCTGTAAAAATAAACACTGCTACAAAAACTTCAAGCCTGTACCTTGAAGCCCTATGTTCCACTGGGAACGTGAAGGAATATAAAAAAATCCAAAAGATTGAATTGTATTTTGCTTGCACACTAGTAACTAGTGTGTTGTGTCTGGCTAGTCTGGTGCAGACTGAATTCTATCAGTCAGGTTTGCAATGTGGCCACCATTCTAGGTAGGTCGCCATCACTGTGCACATTGATTTGATGAAATTTGATACTTGGAGGCAATCGGCAGGAACTCTTGGACCTAGGTTTCGTGCTAGTTGGCACTCACCAGTCAGTCAGCAAGGCGTGTCTGCAACCTTTAAGGAATTCATATCTCTTCTGAGATTCGAACCCGCGTCACCCAGCGCTGCCTGCAGTCAGAGACGTTACCGCTGAGCCAGCTATTCGGGCTAGTGATTGAGCTCCTGTAGGACTGTAGTAAGTATTTTGATTGGACACTAGTAACTAGTGTGACGTGTCTAGTCCTTTCTTTGGTGCAGACTGAATTCTATCAGTCAGGTATTTGCAATGTGGCTGATGAGTGCCAACTAGCACGAAACCTAGGTCAGGCTTGGCTTCCTGCCGATTGCCTCCAACTATCAGATTGAATTGTTTTTGACTAAAGTGAAACGAAAACTTCATCAACAACTGGATCTTTCAGTGGATTCAGTATAGCTTTAGGCTAGTAGTCCGACCATACTACGACCCAATAGTGCGTCGGTGGCACAGCGGTAGAACGTCCACCACAGACGCATGTAGTCAGGGGTCCGATTCACGGCCGACGCACTCCTACGCCTCACTAAGCCATTAATAAGACTGGTAAAGAAGGAAGGTTGAACATGAGACGGGCTAGCAACCCCATCCTGTAAAAATAAACATCACTGCTACCAAAACTTCAGAGCTTTAGCTTGAAAACCCTATGTTCCACTGGGAATGTGAAGGAAATAAAAAAAGAAAGACCTAATCTCTCCTTTCAACTTCTGTTATTATTCTCTTAAAACATAGTACAGTTATTCTTCAAATTTAATAGGTTTAGTCCTTTAAATGAAGGCTGAACAGCTTTGCTGTATGGGATCTTCTTACTGCTGACTTTTCAAATCTCTCAACTAAACGAGACCAGCTGATCGTCGTGTTCATTCATGTTTTCATTTGTTTATCCTGAAGTGATGAGTTTTGTGCATGGGTATTACTGAGGTGGCCAAAAAATATTTTTCCTATTGAGTCTAATGATCACAGGATTTTCATCATTAGCTGACATTAGTTAGAGAACCATTGGAAAACCTGCAGGGAGTACTGTACAGCCAGCTGTTTCGTCCTAGTTTGGGACTCTTCACAGTACGCACCCACCGGGATTCGAACCCAGGACCTTCTGGTTCACAAGGCGAGCTGGTATACCATCAGGCCACTGGGACTTGATCCAATGGCCCATGAATTCTTACTTCATTTAATGATGGCCTAGGTATGGAAAGTTACTGTACGAATTTTATTCTGAACATACAGCTCCAGCTTCTCAAATGTAGATTCTGACTATGTGAGATCTATCTTGTCGAAGAACTGCCATTCTAAACAATACACCAATCACAATCGGTCAAATTATTAAACATCCTAGTATTGGTATTGCGTCAAGGCTCACGTGTTAATTAAAAACTTATAGTTTGAATGTTACTCTCCCTCTCGTTGTCTCTATTATTTTTTCACTTTATACTGAAAACGTTATTTTACACGCATCATTAGTTATAAGAATAATGTCCAGAAAATGAAACAGGCAGTGAACAGTTTTCAAAAGTCGTAAGTAAATTCTATAAACCCATTCAACCACTAACTCATTCAGTCAGAAATTTAACTTTCTATCTACTAATATCTATTATAAGTATTTCCTTGAGTTCTGTCCTCTTCAGCTGGGTCCACGGTTAACCAAACTCTCTTATCTCCTCCTCACACGATCTACTCCACGTCACACTGGCACCAACGACCCACTAGTCACTTCTCATTTGAATTCTACTCGAGCAATGACCTGGCGCGCGATGTTATTAGACGGTCTCCGCATTGTATGCCCGATCCATCTCTGTTTTCTACTACATATATATTTGTAGAGCACTCAGTTTTTGGTTGGTTTGTTGCCACCTTCTTATTTATATTTATATTATTTATTGTATTTTATTCCTTTACTTTCCAAGTGGAACATAGGGCTTCAAGCCTGAATTCTTTTCGATAGCAGGAGTTTTTATTTTTATGGGATGGTATTGCTAACCTCATGCTCAGCCCAAATTTCCCTCTTTTAAGCAGTATTTTTACCTGCTTAAAGACGTAAAGGAGTGTGTTAGCGGTGGGGGATCAACCCTCGGATCACATTAAGCGTGGTTGGTGAACATTATACCGCTATGCCACTGATGCACTTATAAGTCAGAAAAAATAATGTGTGCATGGATAGGTGCGGTAGAATGGTCGCCGATCACGCCTCATGTGGTCCGAGGTTCGATCCTCGGCCGCCAACGCACTCCTCCGTTACCTCGCTAAACCAGCAGTAAGACTGGTAAAGAGGGAAGGTTGGGCTGGGCGAAAAAGTAAACACCACTGCTACAGAAACTTCAGGTCTCTAGTTTGAAGCACTGTGTTCCACCGGGAATTTAAAGGAATAAAAAATACATAGATAGATACAGGAGTGGGAGCTTCAGAGAGGGAGAGAGAGTAAAAGCGATTCAGACTTCCAGTCAACCAGCCAGCCAGTCAGTCAGTCAGTCAGTTAGTCAGTGAATTAATCAACCCACTGTTGTTCTCTTTAGTCTAGTAAAGGACAAAAGCGACGACAAAGTTATGAATGAAAAAAAGAACTCTTAATTCTCCTACTGACGATTCCAACTCTAAATGTAACATTTTAAAGATATTTAGACAATATGTGAATGTAAAAATCAAAAAAACATTTGTTGCAAAAATATCGTTACATTTTGGTTGTGTTGTTGTTAGTTAGTTTGTTTGCTTCTTTGCTTGTTTTTTGTTGTCATATTGAGAGGAGTTTTTTATTATTATTCACAATCGCTTACACTTTCATACCAGTAGATTGTGTCTTTCCTATTTATTTTCTTTCTTCTGATTTTTCACAATTTTGATTTCCACACTTCGTAGTACAAAATAAAAGCAAATGTTTACAATTAATAATAGTAAGGAAATATAAAATACGATGGGAAGGAAGTCAGTAGAGGAAATTGAACGAAGTAAGCAAAAACACGAAAACGAAACAAAACAAAACAAAATATGGACTGTTTGTCGTTGATGTTTGTTGTTTACGGTCAGTAAACAAAAACAGAGAGAGAAAGAGAGTAAAAACGAGCAAATCAACCGTCACGGTAGTTGGTTGGGTGAGATGGGTGGAGAAGTAGGCAGAGGGAATAATCGCGTAACACACAATGCTCAGTGTTGAACAGATCGTTATCGTATATTTATTGCGTGTGCTTTCTTTTATCACATTCAAAACATTTCGTGTGTTATTATTTCTATTATTAATCTTTTCGAGTTTGACCATTGAAAGACCAGCATTGAATTACTGGACACCCGGCGGTTTCATCAGCCTAGTTTGCGAATCTTCGGCAGTTGGTGGTCGCGCTAAATTCACTAACTGGTAGAAGTTAGAATTCATGGGCTGGTCATTGGATCGGGTTCCAGTAGCTGAATAGTTTGCGAACTTGCCTTGTAACCGGAGGGTCCTGGGTTAAAACCGAGGATTCTGAGAGAACAAGTATCCTTTCATTACCTTCTTAAGGCCCTATAGAAACAAATCCATGAATATTAGAATACAACAGCTAGCCAGTAAAAGCATATGAAAATTATTTCAGGAACTTGATCGTAGCTCCTTGCGAAGATGAATCGACGATGTCTGAGGTGGATGATGACTACCAGTGGAATCTACCAGGGTGCGTAGTTCGTCATACTCGGGACTCATCAGCTGGGTGTACCCCCGGTGGTGTTCCCACCGAGGCTCAAACCCAGCACTTCGCTCTAGCCAGTCAACATTAAGGTCCTAATTGAATTAAACAATAGCTTATACCCGCTGAACAAGAGGTTGCCGTTGTGGTCAAAGTGGTCGAGTGAATAACAATTCGGTGATTGTTCGAACCTTAGTGGGGACATCACCAAAACTCAGTGATAAATGTAGGTACATTCACACGACGATTCCTGAGTAGGATGAAGCGTGCATCCTTATGGATTTAACTGCTAATCACTATCCACCAAAGATGAAATGATACTCCGTTTATTAAATATTGTCAGTTAACTGCACATAAAATGCACAGTCATTAGGAACGTGAGATAACATGTGAATACATACAGTTTACAAAATAGTTCATAAAGTTTGTAGAGCTCGAAGAGGAGGAGGAGGAGGTATGTGTTGAAACAATAAGACTAGTAGGCGACAAGCGGATTTGACAGCACTGCAAACAATGTTTTATTGAATTAACTAAACTCGAAGGTGACAAGTGACAAGAAATTGTTCATAGTGAAGCTTATATTAACAATCAACGTAATGACTGAATTACTGGATAAACAAAACAAAAAAATAAGCAGGGCAAACGTAAGAACAAGAATTATAACAGTTTAGCGTGCACAGATTAGGGACATGAAAGAAGAAGTGGTTGAAAAAACCTCTAGCTTTTTTATTTCGATGACCAATGCTTCAGCAATACAGAGGAATTGAATACGTATTTGTTTCAGCAGGTGATTTTTTTAGCCTTACAGATAACCTTCAAAGAAAAGGTTATAGAGATAAGGTGACCAGCATCGTCCACATGTTCAGTTACTTCACTTCTTATAGTTCCATTTCCAGCTCATCGCAGCTACTCAGGATAGCGTTTTTACACCCTATTGGACAAAACTTGAATCGAACAGCGCATACACCTAGCGTCACAGAAACAGCTGAAATGATTGGACAATAACGGTTGACTGGAAAACGCTATTCTCAACGATGCTGCGTGAATGTCTTTCTCGTGGACTGGTAGATCCTTCTTTTAGAGATGTCAGCAGGTAAATTACATCTGTGAATAGACAATGAACTAACACGGCCGTGTATTTATAATTATAAATTTATATTCATTATTGTGATAGAAATGAAAGTTAGAGAGACGACAGATAATAAATCTAATTATGAAATAAAGTGGTGTTGCTATACCCTTATTACTTCCTTCAACATAACTTACTACAAACCATTATTATCATTATTATTTGTCAACCCTTCGATTTATATTAACCCTAACATTTCTCTAGTATTTGATTACAGATCACCCCTTTATTAGGATCATTACATTTGGTATCTGTCATCCCTTGAAATGACTTCCAGAGTGCCTCATCACTTCATATGTGTTTCCTGCTATTCAAGTACTGGTTTGCAGGAATTTGACTTGAGAACACATACTTGTCTATGACACTGGCTGGCTGGGCCACTGGATCGCGTCCCATTGGATGAGTGGTCTACGAGCTCACCTTGTAACTGGAAGGTCCTGAGTTCCAGCCCCAGTGGGTGCGTACTTCTGAGGAGTCCGTAAAATACGATAAATCGGATTTCAATTACTCTTAGATTTTCCGATAGTTCTCTAACTGATGTCAAATCTTTATTCACATTTTTTCACACCACTGAATATAACTCATCACTTATCACCGCCGTCCCCCCCCGCGTCAAATTGAAACTTAAATTCAGTTGACTATAAATACATTAGTATGTCACCCAACTACCCATTCACATTTCATTCCGTTGACAATGTTAACTAACACACTACTATCATTCCTTCTTATACTTGTACACCCCAACACTGTTTCTGATATAATTTTCATATTTGCATTTAGCAGTAGACTTTGTATGCGAAAAACTCATAAGACGAAACATCGATGTTGACATTCCTATATCTTTCATAAAATACCTTCTCTTGAAATGCACAATGAATGTCAACGTTTTATTTAATAAGGAGCTATATAGACGAATCGATGGTGTGGCGATGGGGTCACCCCTAGGACCCATTCTAGCGGACATTTCCCTTGCGAAACTAGAAAATGTCCTTTGAAAGATGCAATTGATAAACTTGAATTCTATTGTCGGTACATAGATGATACATTTTGATTATGTAAAATGAGAAGGAAACCAAAAACATCCTGAATAAATTTAACTAGGTTCATCCTGCAATATATTTTACTATTGAGAAAGAAAAAGACTGTAGTATTTCATTTCTAGAAGTCCTTATGACTAGAAAAGAGGACGCTACAATAAAAAGAAGTGTATATAGAAAACCTACATAAACGGGTCAGTATAGTCGTTTTTTCAGCTTTGTGCCCTTGAAATACAAACGCAATCTGATAAAGTGCTTGGTTCATAGAACAAGAGCAATCTGCTCCGATGAATGTCTTGATGAGGAACCTAATGCTATTAAACTGTTGCTGAGTGAAAACGGTTATCCAGAAAAGTTTATTGATTAGAGTATGAATCTAGAATCAAAGCAGCCCAAAGTACCACCAGTTTCGAAAAAGGAAGGCCTCATTCATACAAATATAGTTCCTCGGAGATAACATTAGTGAGATACTGACAGAACGCATTAGGAATGCAGTAAAACGAAGAGCAACCCCTGCTGCTGAATTACTCTGTGTCTTCAAAACCACTTCTAATTTGCTTTCGGAAGTTAAGGATAAACTGCTTAATTTCGCCTTTTCCATGTGTATCTACCAATTTAGCTTCTGCTGTGGAGCCAGTTGCATAGGCCGTACAATTAGGCGTGTTTCTCGTCAAATTCCCGAACATCACCCTGCATAGTGGTTAAGTAAAGGACAAACAAAATCTATTCGCAGCGCTATTCTATCTCATCTTGTGGAGATAGAACACAAGATTGACGTTAATCATGCTTTCAGGGTCGTTTACCGCATACCAACTAATCTCAATTTCTCCTTAACAGTTCAACTAATAAATATTGCTGAGGCTAGCTGTTGAGATCCACATTAAGAAGCCTAATTTGTGCGTCCAAAAGAAGTTAGTTGAGATATTATCATTACCTTGGCCATCTAGGTTTGAATGATCCTCAATTTGTTGTGAAAGTTTTCTAATTTTAGTTGATATTCTATTAGCTACTATATTTTTATTATTATTATAATTTAAACATCTTTAATAAACTCTAATTCCGTTGATTTTAATTTACAAATCGATATTATTTAAAAAGCACTAATATTATTATTGACTACTAATCTAGAATATTCTATGTATATAAGCATATATATAGTTGTAGAGGCAGAAAAGGAATTTATCGATGTCTTCATGGATTCATAAGTCTAACAACTGAGGAAACATTTACGGATGAAAATAATTTTTTTCTGATTGTTTTTTTATTTTATGTTTATTTTGTCAAAATAAACAGTAATCATAGTAAGAAGTGATAAAATTAATGTATCTGCATAGCGCTGTAGGCATTTTTTCAAAATTTTGGCGATGAAATGGAATTATCTAATTCGGGGATACCATGTTGAAAAACAGAAAGTATCTTTTTTCCTTGAGGATAAATCAAATTTAACACGAACATTGTAGAATGGTGCCTGAAATCTGAGATCACTCAAAAGTTTCAAGTAACTGGACGTAATCCACTCAGAGAGAGAAAAAAACAAAACAACTAGATTCCTTATTTGAAAAACAGTTTTTAAATATTTCCCAACAAATGAAAAACAAAACGACATCGTTTTTTTGAATAAAGCATGAAAAAAGTGGAGGTTTGTGCAGAAAAAGATCATGGTATCAACACTGTGTATTTCGTTGGCTTCTCATTAGCTCAGTTACTTACAGCCTAAATAAATTATGAGATTTATGTACAGAAAAGTTTTAACACAATTGCAAATTTTCCATAATGTCAGTTGACAGGAGTTTACAGAGTTAGTGAACAGTGCTCAGGAAATCCCATTTACATAGATTTACATAGGCATTTCAAGTTTAAACTAAGCAAATATGTGCTTACAATGGTGAAGGAGTTACGTAACTAATAAATTGGGTAACAATGTACTGAGTTCAACTCGAGTCATAGAAACGGGAGACAAGCAAAATTACACCATATCAAGGGAGGTGAGGTTGAAGCCGAAGATTACCTAATCAAATGAAAGAGAGAATAAAGACATCTTGGCACCGGGATGGGCAAGGAAAGAATGATAACTGTTTCTTTCTGAACGCATAAATCGGGTTTTAGGGGTTTGACAGAGATTGCTTACGCAAACTTGCGGAGAACTGAGCTTTTTTGTCTGTGAATGATTTCAAAGGACTTTGCGATTTCCACGTCATTACTGGTATCAAGGTGATGCCTGCTAATGGCATTATTGTAAGTGTTTGTTCCCATGAGATGTAGATATTTTGGTGCATGTTCAGAAAATTGGAGGTGTCGGTGCCCTTCCTTCTAATCTACCGGTGTAACTGCTCCCTCAGATACACGTAAATTTGTAAACACAATTAGACTTAACATGACCGTCGGCTTTTCACTACATCAAGGAGAATGTTTTCCGATAGACGGAAACCAACTTAGATGGAGGATTGGCTCTGGCTGGTAACGTATTCCATCTTCTGTTGACTATTGTTGCAGGATCTTCACCTTCAAAATAGAGTTGAATGAAGACAGGCTTTTACTCAACCAGAATTTGCAAAATCACAGCTTTCACCAACAGTAACTTAAGCATACTTCTTCTTTACGGAGAAATTTTTACATTATCGAGTAGATATGACTCGGCAAAGGTAACAAATCATGTACAGACTATTTGATTTGATGACTATAGTGAACAGCCGTTTCGTTCTAGCTTGGAGCTCTTCGATGGCACACATCCACTGGGATTCGAACCTGGAATCTTCCTATTACATGGCTATTTCGTATTTTATTTAGCCAGCGGAACTTCTCATCCAATGGTCCATGAATTCTAACTTTCATCAGTTCATGATTTTAGCGCGACTATGGGCATGTGCGTTGGTGGCACAGTGGTTTGGACTCTCGCCGACCATGCACATAATCCGGGGTCCGATCCCCTACCGACGCACACCTGATATTAATGGTCGGCCTAGGAAATTCGGGCTACCGATATCACACGCTGAAAATTCCATACTTGTACCAAAAATACAGTGTGGAATCAAGCCATAATAAAAAAAACATTATCTAAAAATCATGATCAAGGTCACTAGACCGACAGAAGTTGATCAGTAAAGCTCTTTACATCCTCCCTTTCTCCACTGTGTAATACACCATTGCAGCATATGCTCTCATATTTGTGTGGAAAGCATTGTCCTAAATAAGAAAAGGTATGCCAACTAAAGAGAACGTCGTCTATAAACTTTTGAAACATAACTTGGAAGTATGTAGAAGTATAATCTACCGAAAGAATTCTTCGTCATGTAATGCATCAGTATCTCAAAGTGGGTATAGTAAATTCATATCTAAGACATTACCAATGTCAATAAAAATGAAATAAACATCCCGCATACAATAATTTGCGTTGTCCATTCATCTATCCTCTTTGATGATAATCAATTTTATTTAAAACTCTCATCTCTTGGAATTTTCTCCCCACTCACTCTCATCTCCCATTCTCTTTCTCATTCCCTTCAGTTACCTCTGTTGTTTTTATATCTTATAAAGAAATAGAAAGCCGCTTGTAAGAAGACAAATGCCCGTATTCACTTTTAAACTTCACCGAAATATAATCACAAATAATTCATTTTCCCATTTGAAAAAAAGGAACGGTTTCATTGAATAAAATGCTGAATAGAACATGATCCTACCCATCAATTCTCCCTACTCTTACTCACTGATTTCTCTGTTTACTGAACTGACTTTTATGTGTTCATTATAAAAAGAAATAAGGGAGTGTCTCTTTTTGATGTGTGCGGTTTTACTGAATTAAAAATGTTTCAACAGGGCAATTGAAAGTTTAGTTTCAATCAACTTTCTTAATGTTGATTTATTAATAGTGTTATTGTTATCGTTCTAGTTTCTTTTCAAACATCTAGGGGAAACGTGTTAAAAGATATCTTGTATATGCCTGTCAAATGAGTGAGTTTTACTCACTCAGAGGATTTAACTAGTCTTATGGTGATAGAGCACTATCACTGATTAATAGAAGTTGACAAGTAGCAAACAAGCCATAGGGGTGTGACTGGTTCAGTTGGATGAAAGCAAATATGCTTCCCTTGTATTATTATTATTCCCTCGGGTTCCGAGTGGAACATAGGGCTTCAACAACACATCTCCACATTGTTCTGTTTTCTGCCTTCCTGTTCAGCTGGGTCGAAGATTGACCACAATCTCTCACCTCCTCCTTCAACTCACATGATCTCCTCCATGTCATGCTGGCACTGATGACCCAATCGTCGCTTCACATTTGGATTCCAGTCGAGCAATGGCCTGGCGCGTGATGTCAGTCGACGGTTTCCTCAATGTATCCTCAATCTACCTTCATTTTCTTCTACATATTTGCTGAGCGATAGGCTCTTCGTTGGATTGTTCCCAGACACAGTTTCTTGTTGCTTATTCTTTCTGGCTGTTTGGTTAGCCATTTAATCTTCTGTATGGAGCCGGCGAAGAGGGCAGCTGTTTAAAATCCTTTCCGTTACACGCCAAGTTTCCAACCCGTATAGAAGGATCGACTTAACATTGGTGTTGAAAATGAAAACCTTGTTCCTTATGATGACTGCAGAAGATTTCCAAACTGGTTTCAAGTTGGTAAAGGAGGTATCTTGGCTTTCCGGTTCTGACTGCCTTTGACATCTTCATCCGCTCTGTCTTTAGTTGAAACGATGCTTCCTAGATAAGTGAAGGAGGTAACCCCTGTTAAATCTCTCCCGTTGATGGTGATAGGTGCTGGTTGTTGTTGTTATGCCTCGTTGGATATCTTCATCACCTCCGTCTCCATCTTCTCTGTTTCCACCTGGATGATGGTCTGAGCCTACATCTGCTCCTCTTCTCTACTTTGCATACAGCAGACTATCTGCGTCTGTACTTCCTTGAGCAGCATTGAGATTAAGCCCAACTGGTTCGGGGTGTGTCTGTAAGGCAAACTCCACGTTGCTTTGTATATATCCTCCAATCACCAAATCATTGAAAGAGCAGAAGTCTTCGCATAATTCTCTGTTCTCATTCATTTCCCGGAGTGAGAGCCTCTCGACCCATGATGATTACTCTTCCTGTATCATCCGCTCCCAGTTCTACTGGCATTCATATCGCCCATGAGGATTTTAATTTCTCGATTCGGGATGTTGTCCAATACTGTTTGCAGTTGTCTATAAAAATCTTCCTTCTTCTCTTGTTTCGCGTTGTTTGTAGGTGTGTAGCATTATATAATTGTGACCTTGCTTTCTGCCTTTTGATTTGAATCTTGCTGTCATGATCCTGGACGAAACTGGTTATCACTGCATTAGGACTTTGGTTGCCACTGGTGACATCATGATAGCCACTCCCTCAGTGTGTTCGTGGTTGTCGTCTGGGTGACCTGAGTAGATTATTGACTCTCCAGTTGGCAATTTTGATAATCCGCATCCATTCCATCTGTGTCATAACTTCTCATTTCTTTGGATACCTGGGCAGCCTTCTCGTACATTGTACGAACATTCCACGTCTCCATTCTTATTCTTGCTTTCATCGAGAGAAGACACATCGGTTGGCTGACTGGATTCCTGAAGGAGGGCTTTCACCTCATCCCTGTGTCATAGCCTGAAACCATTGAGTAATATGTATCAACGATTATACCAAAGGTCGGACCCAGGACATTCAGGCTATGTCATCAGATAGTGGACTATTCTTAACACTGATTTGAAATTAAATGATATGTGAATTCTAACCCCTCGTGGTTTGTTCTATATTGCCACTGGAGTGAATGATCACAGTGTCACAAACTGGGATGAAACAACTATCCAAATACTCCCTGGTTCGTGTTTTAACTAGCAGACTAATTGAACACGTGATGTTTAAACACCTTTTGAATTATCTCTAGATGTAAAACTAATCTAAAATATTACACTAATGATATTATAGATTTTGGAGTATTTCAAGAACTTAGGTCAAAGAAGGCTCTTCTAATGTTCCAACAAGTTTCTTATACAAAATAAAAATCCAGAAACTGTTGCATGATAAAAATGAGTATAAGTGTATGTCGCATACAGTTCAAGACTCTTCAGCACAGAACTCACCTACGACTCCTCTGCCGGCTATTGGACTCCAGATTTTCAGTACACTAGGCCAAGCTGTTAAGAAGCACTTCAATGGATTATAAACTACGGTTTCTAAGAATAATCCGTGAGCCAATTTGAAACCAATGAAATCCCTACAAACTAACACTTGAAAATTCACCTGATTCTTACTAGTGACTGAGTGCAAAGTGAAATTGCTTGGAATTCAGACGGGAAGTTGTGACTAATGGGGTCATTTGGGTCGTCGGGTGTGAGGACAAACGCTCACCAATGACACTGGCTGGTGGTAGAGCTAAAGTCGTTAATTGACAAAAGTTGAAATGCACGGATCACTGAATTTTTAACCGGGGGGATGAATGGTTAATGCGCCTGTCCTTATAACACATAGGTCCTCGGTTCGTGCCCAGGTGTCGTCGTCGGTTGGTACTAACAGAAAGTCTCCAACCTAGCGTGAAATAGCTCTTCAGTACTCCAAACTGATTCCAAGTCGTTGTCTAACTGATATCAATCCATGCTCAGTGCCTAATCAAATCAAATAGGTAAAAACTAAATCTTCAAAATTCAGGACTGGTAAGTTGTTTGAATTGGGGAATAACACCTAAGATGTTTACTTGGCACTAGAGGTTTTATAACATACTTTAACAATGACGCCTACTGTGGTATTTATGCGTTTACATAACGCCATGTGCAATATATTACCAAGATATTTGATATAAAATTATGGGTTGGTAAAGTGTTTAAGAGGTTTTTTTGGACAACTTCGGAGTTCTTGCCAGTCTGTGACAGTAGTTACATGTCGGCTTGAGGCTTCAGTATTAAATATGAACAACTCCCATTGGATAGAGTTCTTGAAGCTGCAGTGGATAGTCGTGACCAGTTGAGTTCACCATGTCAATCTGAAGTGAATACTCATCTAAGGCCTTGGTATATGGTAGCTCTATATCACGAGTTGACAAAGTTGGTATTGGACAACTGTTTTGTTCTAGTCTCTTGAAACTCTTCATCAGTACGCATCCAACAGGATTAGAACCCAGGCTCTTCGGGCTACGAGGCGAGCTGATAGACAATAAAGCCGCTGAGACCCGATCCAAATTCCGCCAATTAATGCAACTGCCAGCTGATGTCACGGGAGAGTAACTGTCCTCTTGCCTGACTTGTTGCAGGCCGCTGGTTACTTCTTCTCATCAGAATTTCAGGCACCTCCTGAATAGGACCAGTCTCTAGTGAATATCAGATTAATTATTGTCTTAGTTTGTAGCGCATGGAGGTTGAGCTCAACACATAACATGAATTGTCAGAAGTTAGAATTCATGGATTGGTCACTGGATTAAGTCACAGTGGCTCAATTGTCTCCGAGCTTGCCTCGTAGCCGGAAGGTCTTGGGTTTCACCCTCGTTGTGTGGGAGTGTTCTGATAGAGAGTCCTCAACTAGGACGAAGCAGCTGCCAAGTACTCCCCAGTGGCTCCCAATGGTTCTTCAACAAATGTCAGATCGTGGTCGATCCTGTAGCCAATCAAATCCTTGCAAATCGACATTTGATAAAGTCAGAATTCGTGGGTCATTAAATTTCGACTCAAGCGGCTGAATTTTCAAGGAACTTAGTCTTGCAACCCCGGGTTCTATTTCTGGTGGGAACATGGGTATGCATAACTCATCAGTCTCAAAATCGGGAAGAAACAACCGACCACTGGCCTCCCGTTTTCAATGATCTGTCTAACTCACGTCGATTACTGACGATAATTTGACAACTGAAGTATAAAATTGCTTTTTCATGATATTGTATTCAGCCTATCGCAATAAGAAGGTTTCGTTTTCACTTGTGTCTGACAAGGTGCATTTTCAAAATGGGAATATTTAGGCTCTGTCATGTCATCATTCATTCAAACTATGGATAAAAGTTGTTTAGAGCGCTTCCAGTTTGTCACCAGGCTAGGTATAAGCTTCAGTATGACCTTCTCATTAAGTCATCTTCTCTATTTACCTTGAATGTCTGTAATTTCGGTCAACAGTTTCATTCTAATAATAAACTAAACATAATCTAGAAAATTTTTTTTTCGGTGAACATGAAATTTAATTAAAAATTAGATTTTTCAAAAAAAGAACATCTCCACAGTTTTCTTTTTTCCTTGAATCACAAAACGACAATTTTACTGTCTCATTGCGTGCTTAGTTGGTTAGAAAATGAACTAAATTTTGAATCTAATGGCTTATATTCTTTCTTCTTTTGAATGTATGTTGTTGTTAATCTTTTCAACAGTTATTCATGCTCCTTCAGATTTTCTACTTCATTTTCCAAGAAAGGCAAAGACTTTTTGATGAGGATGTTGATGTTTTAAAACTAAATAAATTAAATTTGATGTTTAGTCATGTGAATAAAATGTTTCGGTTATTTGAGAATGGTCTCTATCTGTTACAGGTAATCCAAGATTTATCGGTATTTCCTGACTATTTATCACAGTAGAGTGAAATGCACAGTGTCTGTTAAAATGTCGACTGCCATCATAGACGTGTCGATGACGATTGACGATTAACATGATGTTAACTGATTGAGGATGGTTGACGGAAGAACTCAGGATGATCACTTCGTCCTTTTGAAGACTCTGAAGCTGGATGTATCGTCATCCCAAGTGAGAGATGATATACTCAGTGAAACTGGAGCTCAGCATCCATCGTTTCAAACGTTAACTTGTTACAACGTTATTATTCTCTTCATTCCCAAGTGGAGCCTCCCTTCCTCTGAATTCCTCTTTTGCTGAACCCACGACTGAATATTAGCTTCTGTCTCCTCTTCACATGACCCTCTCGATGTCACACCCGAAGCAACGCTTGGGTTCTACTCAAGTGATTGCCTGGTGCACGATGTCACCAATCCGTTTACATATTTCTTGAACAGTAGGTTCTTGTTAAGTTCGTTCCCAGAGTTTCTTGTTGTTAATTGTTTCTATCTGGCCGTCAGTATAGAGCCAAGGAAGGCTGATTCTGATAAAAGTTTGCATTAACCTGTTGAGAATGCCTTTCATGACTCTAGAGGAATTGACATAATTGACATTGGTGTTTGATAGAGATTGCTGGTTATTGTGGTTGGTTGACCATCCTCCTTACCTTCATGTTCCCTATGTTTAATTGAATCCCACCTTAGCTGCCTGCCTCCCCTGTCAACTTGTTGGTTTTTGCCTGTAATTCTTCAAATTTGCATGACACTGAACGTAAATCTTCCACGAAGTCAAGTTCCTCTAGAGTCTTCTTATCAATCCAGCGTATTCATGTCTTCTTACTCCACATAGTGCACCACACAATCCAATCCACTATCTTCACCGTTATCACTTCCAAGGCTTTGATGTGGATCACCTGACATGTGGAAGTGTTATATAGCTGTTGAATGAAGTTAATAAAGATTTCAGGTACTCCATATTGTTGAAGTAGTTTCCAAATTACTTCGAGGTCAACGTTAACGAAACCATTTTCGAAATCGATGAGGCTGAAGTGAAGATTTAACCATCATTCTATTCTCTGTTCTATGATGTTGCGTAGAGGTGCAATTTGATTCGAACATGATTATTCAAAGTGCGTTTTAACAAAGAATAAATGTGCATTCTAGACTCCGTCGCTATCCATGATCAACCAGCTTAAATTTTATATAATGCATGCTGACTAGCAGCGAGATTCAGGTTACAAATTTCACCCCACTTTGAATTCGTCAACTGAGTGCACCCGCAACTCCTAGTGGCTGATGGATAGTGTTCCTGTTGAGACTCAAACAAAACAAATTAACTCATTTTTAATTAGCTGGAGTATTTCATCATGAGCTGGCATCGATTAGAGACCCATCAGAAAACCTTGGGAGAGTACTGGACAGCTGTTTCGTCAGCCTTGTTCGGGACTTTGCCTTCGCAGTACGTACCCACTGCCAAGGTTTAAACTCAGGACCTTCTGGTTACATGGGTATTTCGTTGACTATGAAGCCACTGTAACCCTATCCAATGTCCAATGCATGAATTCTAACTTCTACCAATTCACGACTTCACAACGTATGTCTTTTAAATCAAAATGTTTCTTGTCTTCCTTCAAGTTTTATTTATTATTATTGTTATTCTGTTTTCCCATTCGTTTAGGTAAGAATATACTTTATTGTCAAGCAACAGTGAATTCAATTCATCAGTGTTGGCCGCCTACATTAGCTGGGCATATTGCAAAACTACCTTGTCCAGCCAATATCACTGGTTTACGTTATGATAAAAATGGTAAGTTGGCGGTGAATTAATTCTACGTGGTTTTGTTTTCTCAAAAATGCATGTTCACAGATATGTTTAAACTTGGGGTTTGATGTTAAGCTATCTGCATGGCAAAATAATATTGTGACTGCATGTAAAAAGATTTTGATAAACACATGTGGTCTTGTTTATGAATAGATTGATCAAGAAATGTCTACATATAAAAATAAGTTGGATTTTTCGCCTTAGATTTCAAGAAATCTGTGAGGGAAACTTTGACGTTTCAAGGGCACTCAATTAGTAATAATGTCCTTATTGCTTTAGCCGTTGTTCTCTCAGTTAAGTCACAGTTTAAAGGCTAAGCTTCCATTGTCTTTTAGGCAACATTTTCAGTTAGATACTTCAGCTTGAAGTGAGCTTCCAGTATTCTCTACGAGTTAATTAGTCATCACTCTTGGTAACTTCAATCAGGATTAGTTATTTCTTTCTGGTTGCTTTCTCTCCCTGTAGTCCAATTACATTAATACAGAGCATATTACAGAATGTTCCTCATAACCCAAAGGTCACTGGTTCGATAGAAGGTGAGGTCATGGGTGCGTGCAGTCGAAGAATCTTACCCTGGGACGAAGCATCTGTCTAGTAGGATGTCTGGTGACTTACGATGGCTGCCTAATTGATATCAATCCGTGGTTATACATGCATAGAAATAAGTTAACTCCATTTCAGAAAGTTGACCATCAGTACAGACATCACTTCAAGGACTTCTCTAGATGGCTGAGTTCCTATGAATTAGAATAAATTTGGTACATTCTGTTGTATAGAGAATCACATAGCTCCCAGTGATATAAGAAAGTCACTATCGCTAAGCAGCGAGCTTTTGAAATCAAAAACGTCCACTGTATCAATTCGTATTGCTATTATGCATCTAGTTCCAGTTATACAGCCAACTGATGAGCAAAACATAGACGCGCATCGATTTTAAAGTAAAGTACTCTGTCTATTAAACTACAGCCAGTTAAAATAGAATTATGCTAGTCATTATGTAATCACTAAAAATGAACTCAGCATATTTACAAAGTTTTTTCTGGATATTCCATTGAGTTAGCCACAGTTACTACTGAAGAATTTATTCAGAGAAAAAAATCTAGTTTTGATTTTTCTAAACACTCTTGGGATTGTTTAAAATCCTCCCTCTTTTTTTAATGATTCAATCAGACTCAGGGATGAAATTATTCCAGGGAGCTTGAAATATCTATAGTTTGACTATTAATATAACTTTACACAACTGTGGATTGAATGATAAATCACTATTTACATCTATGTACGATATTCTCAGGGGAAAAGTGATTAATATCTGAATTTGTGAAAGTAATTTTATTCTCGTTTTGTTTCGTATTAATCAAGTCCAGTAATTTTACAAATTGTATAGTTCAAAAAGATGATTATTTGATCGGATACTAGGTGGTAGTATCTAATGTCATGTGTCGAGTCCTTCGTTTAGTACAGATTGAATTCTGTCATTCAAGTTTGCATTGTGGCCACCATGCTACTAGGTGGCTTGCCATCATGGTGTACTGTGAATTGCTGTTAGGGTGATGAAAGCAGTCGGTAGTGGAAGTCCTTGACCTAGATTGCGTGTTTTTTGGAACTCACCAGTCAACAAGGTGTATCGACCGCCTTGAAGGAACTCAGGTCCCCTCGGAAACTTTAACCTGTGTTAAACATTGCTGCTGTTAGAGCTATTGCCACTGCGCTAATAGCACTAGCATTTCAACTCCCGTAAGATTGTATTAAATAATTTTGATTGAACACTAGATATCAAGTAACTGATGTCGTGCATCTCATACTACGTTTGCAGCAGACTGAATTCTACATTCAAGTTTGCAGTGTAGTCACCATGCTTGATAGCTCGCCATCTTCAATGTTGAAGGACCTCATATCCCTCCTGAGATTCGAAATCGAGTTACTCGGATTGTAGATACACCTTGCTGACGAGTGCCAACAAGCACGAATCCAAGATTCAAGGCCTCCTGACGCTTTCATCCAACTTTATGATAATACAGATGATTGTATGAGATGCGTATGAGGAAAATCCTAGGGCAAATGCTCACCAAATAGCATAAATTTGGAAGATATGATGACAGATTTATCACCTTTAGATGCGATCACTGTGACATCTGGATTGAGTTCGTACTCTTCATCATCGTTGGTTCTTTTTCCATGAGGTTTACAGAGGTCATTCTTATTTCAACGAACTTAGATGACTGTAGGTTGTAGATGATCTTTCTTCAAATACCTTACTTCAGGTCATTCACACTGATGACAGCAAATGGGGTTAGCGAATCCTCACCCTTATTCATGATTAGCTTAAGATGTCGGAGTCGGGAATTCAAATATACTAATGGTGCTATCACATGAATTTCGTGACATCTGACTTTCGAAGCAAAAAAGACACTTTTCAAGAATCATTCTGACCATCAACAATTTAATTAGCAACTGTCTTTAAAGCATCTGAACCATAGTGGAGTTTAGTAATCCTATTACCAGTTCCATTCACTGAATAAGTTGTTAAAGCTAGAGTAGCACTAGATTCTCCTACATGGGAATTTCTATTTGTTGCAGAAGGAATCCATCTATCATCGATGTGTAAGAGTTAGACTTGACTTAAGTTAGACCTAAATTAGCAACTGTTACAAAAACTTCTCCGCTTTATCACCTTAGTTGTACTCTGCCTAATGTGCAAATACTAACGAACGGAATCAAGGTAAAAAGACTTGAGATGACAAGTGTGACTGGAACAGAGTTATATTTACACAAAAGCGATATGAGATTTGATAAAAAATGAGAGGTTATACACTTATCTGCAGTCGTGACGGTGGTAAGCTCGGAGAGTGTGCTGGATGGAAGTACAACGAGGGAGCGAACCAAAACCGTACAGGAGTTTCACGAATCGAAAGAGGAAGTGGTGCTAAATGTCAGGTGAGTCCGTTCAAACAAAAGTTCGAAGGTTCAGTGTACACTGCAGATGAATCCAACTAGCATTACTGTAACCACTGCTACATTTCATTAATTTGTGATTTGTTAGAGAGCCACGCAGACGTGTATGTTCAAGACAATCACAGGTATCATTTATTTACTGCAATTGTGGCACAACTACTGGCTGGCTTCCTCAGACGCTAGTTAACTAAGAATATTCTCCGAGATGGCGTAGGAAGTGCTAGTATTTAGGGGAAGTATAATACTACTAATAATAGCTTTATGCCGAAAAAAATGAGTTTTATACAAAAGACAGAATTTTTAGGAAGTTTCTTATTGCAAAGTATCTTCAAGTAATACAAAAAAAACTTTCAGTAGTTGGTTTGTAAGGATTAGATATGTTTTTACGAGTTGACCACGGATTGATATCAGTTAGAGAACTATTGAAAACCAGAACTGGAGTACTGGATAGTCAACTGTTTCACCCTGGTTTGGGAATCATCAGTAGTACTCACTCACTGCCATGGTTCGAACCCAGAATCTCCTGGTTACAAGGCAAGCTCGTATACCATTCAGTTACTGGGACTCGGTTCAGTGGCCACTCCATGAATTCTAACTTCTACTAACTCGTGATTTACCGCGACTGGTACCAACCAATGTCATCGATGGGGTATCCATCCTCACAAGTGACTGGATGAGCCTCACTGGACTCGACTTCTCAGTGGAACTCCAGGAAACTCCGTCCTGTGATCAGTCACTAGCGAGCATCAGATTAATTTTCTATAGATGATTTGTAAGGATTAAATCTAATAACTCGTAAAAAGAAATCTAATATGGTGACTTGCTACAGGACGGAGTTTCCTGGAGTTTCACTGAGAAGTCGTGACCAGTGAGGCCCATTCAGTCAAGTGTGTAGATGGATGTCCAATCGCTGACATTGTTTGGTGCCAGTCTAGCTAAATCACGAATTGCTAGAAGTTAGAATTCACTGGCTTGCCATTGAAGAGTCGGGTCCCAGTGGCTGAATGGTATACGAGCTTGCCTTATAACCGAGATGTCCTGGGTTCGAATCCTGGTGGTGGATGCGTACTGCCGATGATTCTCAAGCTAGGCTGTCAAAACAGCTGTCTAGTAATCCAGTGCTGGTTCTCAATGGTTCTCCAACTGATATCAATCCGTGATCAAATCGTAAAAATATAATAAACGACAATGTGTCAACTGAAGTAATATCGTTATATCTGAGGTAGGCCCCAATAATCCATGACTTTTCTCCCTCACTTTCAACACAGAGCTCATATTAATAGCTGGAAGTCTATATATGTAAATATGCCTGAGTATACAGTGAAATTCATGGACATGATTGTTTGATTAAGACAGAATTATGTTTTGTAAATAATGACTTATTATTACGATTATTATTAGGAAATAATAATAATAATGGTAACAGTAATGTAGGCAATAACACAAATATAATGATAACATTGAAAAAAGGAGCATTAGGAGTCAGCTGGGCAAATGTGACGTAAGGAGAAATTATTAAAATTATTATTTTCTTTCTTAGAATATTATCAGATGTTAATGTTTAATTAACCATGTGATGGTAACAGTAAGATGGCGAGCCTAACTGACTAAATAACCAGCTAACTAACTTACCTCTGGCTATATAAAACGTAATTGAATAAGACTTGTGAAATGCGTAGAAGGCGCGCTACTTGTCTACTGACTAGTTGAGACAAATAAACATTTGACTGAGACAAATAAACGTAGGAAATGCAACATCACAAAACGGATATCTATCTAGGCAATTTTATATTTTGTTTTCGTTTTGTTTTGTCGAAACTTTCGCATACACATTTCCGTTGTCACATTTAGCTCAGTAAAACGTCAACATGCCTCTGTTATTTTTTGTGTTTTCTTATCATTTCATATCAAAAGAACTCTCACGTTGCATGGCATGCGTAAATAACTTCTTGCATACATATGTATGTGTAAATATCTTATCACCATGGTGACAGTTTGATAACCGCCTATTTGTATTACTTTTAGGAGTTTTTGTAGAAGTACTCTTGGTTACATTATTTGCTCCTTCTTTCGTTCATTCCTTTGTGTTGGAAGTGAAATATACGACTCCAAGCCCTCGCTTTCAATCTTTTGTGAGTTGGATTTGTGTGCCTCATCTCCAACCTTCCCTCCTTAAATGGCGTACACAGCCATCTAAGCGAGGCTAAATGGAGTGCACGGGACGGAAAAAGAACCTACGACCATCTGTGTTTTTTTAAAGACACAAAATTAACAATTTATGACTGATCTTGTTGGAAAGCAAAGCTTCAATGGAAAGTCTTTCTTTCTGAAACATCTGGGAAGAAAAGAGAAAGTAGTATTGAATGTTCATGCCAATTATGACTTTTCTGTTGACTGGTTTGAACTAAATTGTTGGCTTCTAGGACTGACGCTCCGACGATTTCTGAGGATTAACATGAAGTGATTAGTTAGATGATTACTAATGTGGAATCTAGGATGCTCATTTCATCCTTTTTGGAACTCGTCGGGAGCTAAACATTCCAGTCCAGTAACTGAATGGGGAAATCAAAACTAATGTAAACGAATTGTAGCTGATCTCTTTTTTGTCACTAGTGCTTTTTATGGCTCAAGTGGTCCAGTGGATAACAGTTTGACGTTTTGAATGAAGGGCACAGTGTCAGAGTCGCATAAAGAGAATATCCTCGCCCATTGGGGATTGCAGATGCATCCAGCTGATGACTCGCATTCGCCAAAGTATTACTGAAGACAATAATTTAATATGAAAGCAACGTTTACTGTTTGTAAATCACTGGTTAACTATTGTTCAAGTCGACAGTCCCTACTGACATCTCACTGCATATTTAGGGAATAAGTTTGAATTCCCTTTATCTATTTGATATGTGTCCACCTACATCACCACTTGCCTTATTGGTTATCCTTCTGTTAGGTTGGGAAGCCGAACTAAGCATTCCCTTGGATGTCAGGATGAACCTTGACTGATACAGAAACTAACTAAATCATGTATAAGCCGAAAAATGGAATATTTATGAAGAATCCCTTCTAAAGTTTCTTGTTTGGTTGAAGCTTGCAATAGAATCCCGTGTAATGACAAAAACCTCAGTATTTTTAATTTATGGATGTGTCTGAATGCAAGAAACGAATGTATGCAATCTCCTGAATAGCTTGCCAAACTTTCAGGATTTACACGAAGCTCAGATTACCTATTACTATTGATTTGGGTTCCGATTGGAACATAGGGCTTCAACAGCACATCTGCATTTTTTCTTGCTCACTGCGGTCCTCTTTAGTTGGCTGTAGTATCACCAATGGACTCTCGTCTCCTCCACATACGATCTCCTCGTTGTTACACTCAAATTCTTAACCAATCCCTGGAGCGAGATGTCTCCTCAGCCTACGTCCGTTCCACCTCCTTTTTCTTCTACACATTTTTTGAGCATCAGGTGATTGGTTGGTTCATTCTCAGAGTTTCTTGTTGCTGATTCTTTCTGGCTGGCCGTCTGATCTTCTGTATTGAGCCTGAGAAGACAGCTGTAGATGAAAGTCTGCAATAACCCATTGGAAATGCTTTATATGGCATGTGCACCATATATGTGATCCATCTCCAAAAACTGACTTAAAGATACTGCTGAGAATCAGAATATTGTTGCTTATGCTGAGTGAGGAAGATTTCCAAGCTGACTTCAGAGTGAAAAAGGTCTGTCTTGCCTTTCCAATCCTGGTTTTGACATCCTCATCGTTCAGATTGCCTGTAGCTGAAACGATAAGTGAAAGAAGTGGTCTTTTTTCAAATTTTTCTCGTCGATGGTAACTGGTTCTTGTTATTTTTGTTGTTTGGTTATCTTCATCACCTACGTCTTCTTTGTGTTCATTCAAAGTCCTGTCTTTACTGCTTTTGTTCGAAACTGTATTTCAACAATATCAAAAACACACTGATGTGATAGAGGCTATGGTACTCTATTATGGATAAGATTTTATTTTGATAAGTCACACAGTGTTACACAATAATATTTACTGATGACCACGTTTCGAGCACAAATTATTGCTCATAATCATATCAAGTTACTCACACACACAACTTTTTACTTCATTTATATACATGAGTGAAATTGATGATTAGACATTAGAACAAAAATCAATATGTGATAATGTACATTCAGAAATAATAAAATGAGTGTTATTGATCCATCACAATCAGAAGGGAAATAAGACGAGTGTTTTTATAGTCATAATAAATAACTTGTTAGAAAGTTGTCCGTGAAGTGAAATGATGAATTAGAACAGATAGAAGAAGCGTTGGTGTTAAATAACTATCCTATAAAATTCATTAGAAAGATCGAAAAAGGCCAAAAGCGAAATAAAAATGATTGTTTAACCAGTAGTAATAACATAAATTAGAGAGAATATAAGTCATCTACTGTTATACTATATAAGGAGAAGCCATCTGAGACCCTACGTAGGATTCCTAATAAAGTAGGAATTAGGGTGGCATTCAAAACTACAAACTCACTCAGAGACAAGCTCTGAAGGCTAAAAGACCTGGTGGACCCAATTGAAGAAAATAATATACTATACAAAATACCCTGCAATGACTGTGAAGACAACTATATAGGTCGAACTAGTAGATCGGGGTAATCAAATTGTCGGAACATAAGAATTTAGCTTAGGTCAGAATGGTTGAATTACCCGCGAAGATGAGTAATTTAGAAAAGAGCTCAGCAACTACACTACATGCATTAACACACAACCACACAATAGGTTAGGAGAGGGTTTAAATTCTAAGAAATAATCTATGTAGATGGAGAGAGAGGTTGATTACTGAATCCTGGTTCATCGAGTCTACTGCATCCAACACATACAACAGAAATGACTCAATGAAAATACCAGAAATATGGAAGATACTATTACCACCAGTGAGTCAAATCAGAGGAGGATAATAAATAATCTATAAATTCTACTTCAATTCAAGCAAATCACAACATTCTAACAAGTTACTTATTATGACTATAAAAACACTCATCTTATTTCCCATCTGATTGTAATTGATCAATAACACTCATATTATTATTTCTGAATGCACATTATCCTATAGTCAATTCGACACATGTATATAAATGAAGGAAAGAAGTTGTGTGAGTAACTTGATATGATTATGAATAGCAATAATTTGTGCTTGAAATGTCATCAGTTAATATCACTGTGTAACACTGTGTGACTTATCAAAATAAAATCTTATCTATAATGCAGCTATTCTCTACCACAGACTCTAAACTTTATACTTATATCAATCTATGGTACTATTCAAGAACACTGACAACATATGAAAATCACAAAACTACCTCAACAATGCTGTCCTGAATCTAAATAGTACAAACATCTCTCAGTCATAAAATCAATAGGAATATTCCCAGCAAGTTAGATTCAAAACATTGTCTTCAAGAATCATACGGAACAAAACACATTCTCCATGAGCAGTTCATGGTCAAGCAATCGCTTCATAATACAACAGCCAATTCACTCAAACATCACCAGACAACAGCAAAGTTTGTTGATCATCTCTGTGCATAGTATAGTCATTTATTGAAGCCTGAATTAAGCCACTAAGCCTCTTCTTATGATTAGACATAGCGTCTATCTCTCATTTCTGCTTCTTCTTCTATCAATTTTCGTATTTTTCTACTTTTAAGGAGTTTAAGTATGAGATAATATTTTTGGAGTACACTGTCTCCACTTATGTTTATCGGGATAGTTAAAAAAATTCTTTCGTCATCAGTGTAGATGAAATGACTACAAAAAGAGAAAGAAATGCAATACAGCAAAAGGCTGAATAAATAAGTACTCTTATAGAATATTCTCTTTTAAGGAAGTCAAGTATTCTTATCAGAATGGTTATTAGACTGTCTCATAATACCCATTAATTGATGTATATATATATATATATATATATACGAATATTTGTATGCGTCGACATATGAAGTGGAATTCCTCGAACAAAGTCTGTGAACTATACGCATAGTGAGTAAATATTTGAGAAAATAAAGACAGTAGACTGAAGAAACAGTGTATAAGTAAGTGTTTGTGCAAAAACAGTCGAGATAGGAAACAATCTGTCAAGTGTTCACTTGTAAAAAGATTTTATTTATTTCAATATTGACTTAGTCACGAGCTGATAACCCATGGGAAAAAAATTATCCATTTCTGATTGGCGATAGACTACGGGGAAGAATTTTTCGAGTTTCATTTAGAAGTCAGTATAAGTGAGGTCCAAAAAGTTGAATACAAGGACAGATAGATGCCTGCTGTTGACAATGAAGATTGGTGGCGTAAAATCACGTGGGTTGCCGGGTTATTGAATTCCAATCAGGTTGTTAAAAGACGAACAGGGTTGCACCGCAAACTGAAGGTATTAAGTTCAATCTTCCGAGGTGTCATATGTGCGCTTTCCTGAACGCTCCTAAAAACAGGACGAAGTAGTCGTCCAATACTCCCTGGTTTTCAATAGCTCTCTAAATTATGTTGGTTCCAGACTAACGTCGCAACCAAAGCTGATATGTTGTGTCATCTAAACTCGTACATCGATGGCACAGCTGTAGAATGTTAACCAACCATTCAGGTAGTTCGGGGTTCAATCCCTGGCCACCAATGCAATCCGTTGCCTCAGTGAGCCAGTAATAAGACCGGTAATGAGGGAAGGTTGAGTGATTGGCTAGCGATCCCGCAACAAAAGGAAAGTTATTTAACGAAAATAACATATCGAAAACTAAACATTACCTCAGCGATGCCGTTAGACAACTATACAGATCCAGTAGTTTCTCAGGTACAAATCAGGCACTGCACAACAAAATCAACTGGGAGAAGTATCTGAGAATCAAGCAGAATATTTCTAACAAGGTAATATCGAAACCCTGTTGGCGATGGGAATTAAACACACTAAACATTTCCCGTAGACAATCCAAGTTCAAAATCCCCACAACCAACCTTGACTTCATCAGAAGAAAATCACAGTAGTAAGACAAAACATACTAAATACCATTACAAAATGCAAACGGATGCATTTCAATGGTCCTTTAACCGATATCAGATCATGATGAAATCCTGTAACCAACCAATCAAATCCTCACAAACCAATACACGAAAATCACCGGCGACTGTCCCGATCCAGGTAAGTAGTTACCTGGGGTCCTAGTGGGAGATCGTGGCCAGTAGGATGCAGCAGGTCGGGCGTGAGGACGAATACTCGCCGAAGGCATTAGCTAGAGGTCGCACTATATCGTGAATTGGCAGGAGTTGGAATTCATAAACTGGACATTGGATCGGGTCACAGTATCTTAATGGTCTACGAGTTCGCTAGCCTTGTAACCAGAAGTTCCTGAGTTCGAACGCTTGCGGTGGGTGCATACTGCTGAAGGTCCCCAAACTATGTTGACGAAACAGCTGTCCAGTACCCTCAGGCTTTCCAATGGTCAGCTCATGATAAAATCCTGTAGCCAATCAATTAAATCCATATCAACCAATATTTGAGAAGCATTCCAATTAGAGATTAAACTAGAACAAAGACCAGTAACTTTAATCAAGTTAAAAGGTTATATGCAGACATCAGAACAACGGTATAAAATCAGGGAAAAATTAGGATAATAATTGCAAAATAAGTTGAAATATTCAAATAAAGAAGAATTTTTTTTTTAAATGAATACTTCAGGAGGATTTTTACAAAGAATTATTCCTCCACAGTAACCAAATCCGTTGGTATAACTTGTAGATTATGATGGCTAGAACGACCTAAAGGCAGGACAAGTGGTTTCCAAACTGATTGTCCTCTAACCCACCAGTAACCATGTAATCTATGTTAAACAATTCTTCATAACCGGTAGCTGCGAAAGTTGAGCAATCAATATGATATTCATTGGTGAAGGGGAAACTAATCTAAGGGAAATCATATAATTCGCCATTCCGATAGATCGCTTATATATAATCGTGTTTCTCATTTTACATCAGTTTTTTCCAAGAAAAAATGCTCAGCGAGCGTTTAAGTTAATGCACGAGCTTCCTATGAAGAGGTACCTGTATTTCAAGGAGCAGTTCTCTCATTCAGTCGTATTTCTACTCAGCCTTGATGCTCAACATTGAAGAAAGATAACTGACAGTCGGAATCCGTACATTTCGCATTAACGGCGATCAATTTACTCCTCAATGTAATATGGGACATTTCAAATTCTAAAGTGGCTTATAAGTTCAACTGTCATTGAAAGTAGCACCATAACAGAAACAGATTCATCGCCCTGATGAGTTATACGATCAACTTGAACAAAGTGAGAATGGAAAATGTGTACTACGATAACATTTTGTGCTCATCTTTGATTATTATTTCGAGGATTCCCCTGTTGGATGCCTACAACCAGAAGAACATAACAAATATAAGATACAGTAAAGAGTTTGAACATTTGAGCATTCTTTTTCCGTGGTGACAAAGACTAATTGACAGTACTATAAATAATTCCGGAATGATGCAGTTTGTTAAATAATTAAGAGTTAGAAGGATTGACTATTTATAGAATAATCAGACCAATATACTCTTGAGAATAGACTTTAAAAAATTCCTAATTAGAAACATAGTTTAACAAGAAAGCGTACAACAGTTATCATAAGTTATGTAACTATAGAAAGTATGTTTTTATAAAATAGCCAAGATGGAGTGAGGAAATTGGTCATATTGTGGACAGTCTGAAGGCATTTAAAATAATCACTAGGCAGCAGAAACTCAGCTTACTACGTTTGCCTAAGGCAATCATGACCAAACCGTTAAAAGCAAATCTTTTTTTTGACACAGAAAGAGACAGTGCTGAATCTTACACTACTTTGCTAATCGAACTTACACAGCGAAGTAGACGATTTTATTATCCTATGTATTCGCTTATATTGGCTGTTCTGTTTAGAAAATTAATTTTCAAAAGAATAGACACGGAACAAAGAGTACTCTTTTCGATAAATTCATCATCAGGTTCTACAATTATATATACATCGTAATGAATGAATGAATTAGTCTTATGAACGACATTAATGTTTAAATAACATCAAATCAATAATATTGATAAGTTACAGCTGAACAGCATCAACATAAAATAAACTGAATGTCAGAAGAATTAGGAAAGATAATAATACAAATTCATGAGTTTATAGTCTCTACTGAGGGCCAGGGCAGTAGTAGGGGCTGGACTTGTTTCTTTTGGACACAGAGCACTGGTTGTTTGAGGCGAATTGCAATAGCTTCTTCTGTTTGGAGTATGCAGTGCTTCGATGATTTTGGTAGTTTGTTAGGCGCCCGGTATATTATGCAGAAGGATTCTTCTACGCTGGCTTTGTGACCGGTTTGCACTAGATGGTCTAATATCGAACTTTTAATAGTTTTTACTACACATTCACTTAGCCATAGTGGGATATTGATATAAGTATAAAACTTGGGCACTGTGGTAGAGTATAACTCCATAATGGTTAAGATTTTATTTTGATAAATCACACAGTGTTGTACAGTTATATTAACTGATGACGTTTCGAGCACAAACTATTGCTCATAATCACATCAAGTTGATATGATTATGAGCAATAGTTTGTGCTCGAAACGTCATCAGTTACCATAGTGGGATATGTTCTCGAGTGAGCACGAAAAATCAAGTTCCTAGAGCAACGGTCAACATAACTCTCTCCACAAGCGCAGTTGAACTGATAAATACAATTTGAAGTGGCTAGTCTAGGTACTTCATCTTTCAGTTGAGGTAGCACCATCGGTCGTGTAGAGAATAATACGTGTAGTTTGCCAGCGTTGAAATTTCTTTGAACTGATTTTCTCAATTTCTTCGTAATTATCTCGCTTGGTATATCGCCCACGAATTGTAGTCGTATATAAAGTGGCTTCTTGTTTGCAGATAGTGGGTAGTCCTTTTCGGCTTTCTTTGTCATGTGTTTCTTGATAAATTTGTCAGGATAACCGTTTTCGATTAAAGTATCATATATACCATGCTTAATTCATCTTTAATTACTTCTTCAGGGCATATAGCTCTAACTCTGTGGCTAAGGGTCTTCACTTAATTCCTTTTGTAATTGATGGGAACGAAGCTGTGAAAGTGTGTATATTGTCCTGTTCAAGTGCTTTTTCTATGCAAATTTCTTTTTATGCTACCATCTGGTTTTCTTGTAAGTAGGACATCCAGGAAGGCAATTCTCTCTTGGGATTCCTCTTCGCATGTGAATTGTTTCATCTGAACACTAGTCATTCTACCCTTTTTATTAGTTATTTGATAAAAACACGTCTTCTGCAGTAACGCTGCTTATGTTATTATTAAACGCCTTCTAGTAAAACTTTGTCTCTACTCAGAAATTTTCAACTCTATTGTCAAGAGTATATTCGTGTATTATTCTATTAATAGTCAATCTTTCCAACTGCTAATTATTTACCAACTTACTTCATTCCAGAGTTATTCATATTACCCTTAGCTTCAGCCAATTATTCTTTTGTCATAACGGAAGAAGTGTGTTCAAATGTTCAAACCCTTTAATTTATATCTTATATAATAATAAAAGATGAGCTCACAGTATTGTCCTGATACACGTTTGTCGTGCTTGTTTCGTTCGTATTTGTAAATGGGAATAACTGTGTATGAAATTCATATTAATAGTACGATGAAAAGCACGTTCATGAACTTACGTAGGTTATAGACCATTGAAAACGAGGGAGCACCAGTGTTGGTTTGTGATGTAATGCACACACTGTAATTAATTCCAACCCCAACAAAGCTGCATCATCTGAATAAATATCAGATCTCTAGTTCATCGATGGCTAATTGGTGGACAATCTGAAGCTATGTTGGCGTGAATTCGTTACCACTGGAATCCACCGATGTCAAAATCAAGTGGATACTAGTCGAACGCATTGGTTAATGGATAGAAAAGTATCATAAATTTTCAAGAGTTGGTTTGTAAGGAATAGATTTGTTTTCACGAGTTGATCATGGATTGATATCAGTTAGAGAGTCATCGAAAACCAGGGAGTTTGGGAATAATCGGTAGTACGCACCCACCTCCAGAGTTCGAACCCAAGAGCTTCCGATTACAAGGCAAACTAACTCGTATACCATTCAGCCACTGCTGGGACCCAACTCTTCAATGGTCAGCCCATGAATTCTAACTTCTACTAATTCGTGATTTTAGTGTGACTGGCACCAACCAATATCATCGGTGGGAAATCCATCCTTACACTTGACTGGTTGAACCTCACTGGTCACAAATTCACACCTGAACTCCAGGAAACACCGTCCTGTAGTCACTCAATAGCGTGTAAAAGATTAATTTTCAATAAATTGACAAAATATGGAATTCTGGTCGAAGTGATTTACTGACCAACTAGCTTGATCTTGTAATTTGAAGATTGTGGATTCAATTCCTCATGTTTTTATGAGTAAGCACTGCCGAAGGGTCCCAAAATAGGATAAGATAGCTGTCTGGTGTTACAACTGGCGCTGATTCATGACGAAATCAATCCAATCAATGCATAAGAAAACCCATAAGCCAAATAATTTATTCTAGGCAATTGATGGATGCTGACTACCAGTGGAAACCATCAGTATGTGCATTTCGTCCTATCTTGGACTCGCCAATTGGATGTACCTGCATTCCCCAGTGAGTAAAGCTGTTTTCACCGACGCTCGAACTCGTTGCCCATAGCTTAAGACGTCAAAGCGTTATCCACTAGACCTCTTGGGCAACGACAGCCAACTCTAGTGCAACCCGTCTTATTAATTACTTAATTCAGTTTAGATTTTCCCGTCGACTGACTGGACCGAAATGTTTAGGAATGCAGTTGCATCCAGTTGGTGAGTCCCGAATAAGACGAAATGTGCATGCTGGTGGATTGCACTGCTAGTCACCATCCACCAGCTGACTTCAAGTTACACGACCGGACATCGCCGAAGCGTCTGCGCAAGGAGCCAACAGGTCAACCTGAGGCCGAGCACATTGGTTCAGTCAATCGACAGGAAAATTTAAATAAAATAAAATAAATTATTCTAGAATTTAAAGGACTGATGAATTGATAATAATTAGTGTCTTTCGGTAAATTCGTCATCAGGTTCTACATTTATATGTCAGCAATAACCGAAAAATTATTGCGAATATCAACACTGACTACTATTTTTATTATTGTACTCTTGGGTTCCTAGTGGAACATAGGGCTTCAGCTGCACGCCTCAACCTGCTTCTGTCTTCTGCTGTACTTTTCACCTGCATCCATGTTAGTCCATACTGTTTCAACTCCTCTTCACACGATCTCCTCAATGTCACACTTGGATAGCCCACTCGCCTCTTTCCTTTTGGGTTCCACTCGAGCTGTGGCCTGACGTGCGATGTCACCCAGCGGCCTCCTCATTGAGTGTCCAATCCATCTCCACTTTCTCCTGCATATTTGTTGAGCGATTGATCTTTATTTTGTTTGTTCCCACAGTTCCATGTTTGTGATTCTTTCCGGCCATCTGATCTTCAGTATAGGGCGAAGACAGTTGTTGATAAAGGTCTGCAACAGGCTGTTGGAAATATTCTTGGTGACCCGCCAAGTTTCTGATCCATCCGTATACAAGAACTGACTGACTTGACGTTTGTATTGGAAATGCGATTTCTGTTGTTGATGCTGAGTTGAGTGACGAAGATTTCCAGATTAGTTTCAGGTTGATGAATGTGTTTCTCGCCTTCCCGATTCTCGATTTGACATCCTCGTCCGTCCGTTCCTCCTGTAGTTGACACAATGCTCCCTAGATAAGTGAATGAAGCAACCTCTTTCAAATCACTCCCGTTGATGGTGATTGGCGCTGGATGTTGTTGTTGTTGTTGTTGTTATTGGTTGGTTATTTCCATAATATCCGTCTTGTCTGTGTTCACCTGGAAGTTGTTTCACACTGATGTTGTTTTAAATTACACTGAATCGATAGTATTGATAGGAGATTACATTTCAAAAGCATCAGTTAGATAGATAATATGCAGTTTTATAACCCTTAACTGAAATTTAGGGAAGTACCACAGAATTTATGAATTTTTAGGTTCCACAGAAGGTCAGAGTAGTATTAGTGCCTGGATCTGTCAGTTTTGCACACAGCCCTCAGGTTGATCTAAGTGAGCTTCAGTGGCCTCTCCTATTTAGAATGTTTGGCATCTTGAAGCCTTTGGTAATTCATTTGATACCCAATAGATAACAGAAGATTCTTAAGTACTAGCTTTATAACCTGCTTGAACCAGGTGATCTAGTGTCGAACCGCTGTTTCTTTTTTTTATTTAACCACACTGGAGGGTGTTACCAAGTACCAGAAATTAAACTCATTGAGCAACAGCCAATTTAACTCACTTCACAAGCACAGTTGAACTGATAGATCTAATAAGAGTTGGCTGGGCTGGGTGCTTTGTCTTTCAGTTTCGTAGTCACAACCGATGGTCGTGTGGAAAATACAAAATGCAGTATACCACCAGCAAGTGTTCTATGAGTCAGTTTTCTCAACTGGCTGGTTATAATCTCACTTGATATATCCCCTCTGAATTATAGTCATATATATAGAAGTTTCTTGTTTATAGAAGGACTATTTAGCGATGAGCTTTTAAGTGTGAGTACTTTTCAATTAACATGTCGTGCAAAACTTTAAATTCATCTCCAATCACATCTTTTGAACAAACAAATCTAACACCGTTTGCTACAAACTGTTATCATGCATTCACATCATTATTATTGTATTATTATTATTATTGTTTCCTTTAGTTCCAAGAGGAACATAGGGCTACAGCCGTACGTCCCTAATGCGTTCGGGTCCCTGATAACGTTTTCACCTGGCTCCACGCCTACCGACATGCTTTCAACACTTCTTCACATAACCTCCTTCGTGCCACCGTCGCACTGACGACCAGTTCGCTGCTTCCTGTTCAGGTTCCACTCGAGCAATGGCGTGCCTTGTGATGCCACTTGATAGTTTTTTAGTATGGCCAATCTATGTCCATTTCTTCCTGCCTTTTCTTTGCACAATCGGTTCCTGGTTGATTCGCTCATTTCCAGAGACTACTGTTGCTGATATTTTCTGGCCATCTGATCTTGAGTGGTATTGAGCGGAGACAGATGTTGATGAAGGTGTAGAGTTTGTTTGAAGTGGCCTTCGTGATGCGCGCCAATTTTTTGGTCTCTATAGTAGCACTAACTTCAAATGGTGGTTGAAAATCCGGATCTTATTTTTTATGATGACTAGATTTACACTCTTTGACTGGTTGGAGGATTTCATGAGTTGACCTCAGTTAGAGAATTATTCGAAAACCTGGTAGTACTGGACATCTATTTCGTCTTAGTTTGAGACTCATCATCAGCATGCATCTTTTGTGGTTCGAACCCAGAACCTTCTGGTTACAACACGAGAGAGCTCGTAAACCTGGTCCTGGATTTTAACCCTCATGGCTGCGTACTGCTGAAGCAGAGTCCCAAACTAGGCTGACAAAACAGTTGTCCAGTATTCCCTGCAGGTTTTCCTAAAGGTTCTCTAACTGATGTCAGCTCATGATGAAATTCTCTAACCAATCAAACAAAAAAAATTCCCTACAAAACCAATACTTGAAAATTTACACCCTTTATTTATCACACCTGAAGTGATTTTTCAATGCTTTACTCTAGTTTCACTTTTCATTCTCATTATCTCTTATGACCATTTTGTTTCAATAATAAGCATTTCCGTTTTCAAATTTTATCACATCCAATCTACAGTTGACCTGGTCTTTACTTTTTTTCTCTTTTGATCTGTTACTGGTTTTTTTCACCGTTTCTTGCTCTCTTTTTTGTTTTACTGTTTTGTAAGCGTGACTGACACTTCACCATGTGTGTTCAACTGTAGATGGGAATAATAGAAAAGCATATTAGCTAACTGTGAAACAAAAGAGGCGTGGAGGACACGAGTGATAGACGGTGAGGAGGAAACTCTCTCACACCTTTCGGTCATTAGTTAAAGGGTGGAAAAATAGGGAAAAAAATAATATTCATACTATCACGGAGGTTGAGAAATTCAACAGAAATATTTTGTTTCATACTGACTAGTGAATAGTTGATGTGAAAAGTAGATCATAGAAGAGAAAAACAAGAGGAAATTTCCAGTAGAACACCTCGACATTTGTAAATAACGAGGGGCAAATAATGGGGTTATTTTTTAAGATTATTGACTTTCATCACGAACTAAATGGTTAGTTAGAGAGGCTATTGAAAACTAGGAAGCTTTGAACAGACGTTTTGTCACAGTTTGGATCTCTTCATCGATGCAGACTGCATGACTGCACCAGCAGGGATCCAAGCCAGTATCTTGAGGTAACGAGGTTGAGCTCGTCGACCCCTGTTGGCCATTAGGTTTTGAATTCACTGATTTGTGAATTCTGTCTCTGTCAGTTTGTGAGACAGCCCAACTCTCATCCAGTACCCTCGATGAACATCTACTTCACTTTCACATGGTGAACCACAATGCTCACGACTTCTCAGTGCATCCTCAGGACATTCATCTAGCAGCTGTCAATAAATTAGAGACTGATATCTAGATAGTCGCTTTTTGTGGGGTTCTGAATTAGCTCCAGTGTAGATTTCGCCACAAACCGACATCATTTAAAGAGATCATTGGAGACAATGGAGTACTGGAAAACTGTTCCGTGCTTTATTGGTACTCCTCAGCAATGCACACCTTCGATACCCCAAAACACTGAACTCAAGACCTACACGTTAAGAGGTGGAGCTTACTGATCATTAAGTCACTTGAAATGGAATTCACTGACTCCTGAGTTCTAACTTTGTCAACTCATGATGTAGCGCTACCCTCAAGTAGTGCCTTTCATGTGCATGTACTATACTGTGACAAGATGGACCACACTGGTTACGACTTCTCAGTACCGGTTGAGTGCATCAATCTAGAGTGACTCTAAGCTATAGCAGCCTAAAATGAAACTACCTAATAAAGACCTTGACAAATCTCTATCGACCAATCAGATGCATTCGAAGCAGGAGTGCGTAATTTGAAAAAAAAGACGTTTATGTATAAGTAATGCAACGTTAAAAAGTGGTTACATAGAATGACTTACTTGTATATGTTCCGAGAAAACCACCCAGTTTTTCATGAGAGTCCTCAAATTTAAGTTAAACCAACTTATATGCGTAAATTCTTCGAGATAACTGTAAAGCATCGTGTTTCTTGACTGATTCACCGCTCCGACCCTCTTTTTCAAGCAATTATAGAAACTTTCAATGTAATTTGTGTCAGTCTCATCGAAAGGATTAACGAAATCGTCCGTATTATTGACCACGTTATAAATATAATCCATGGATGCCAGTTGACTACACATTTTTTCCCTTCCAATGGGCTTGTGGTTCAAGCAGTACTTAAATAATAGATCTGAATGAAATTTGGTACATAATTCGTGTACAGCACTCATAATTCCGTCTATATACTGCGGACTAATCTGATTGGTTGCTCAAGGTCATTAATACGCTCACTAGGTTGTTTTGTCTTGGGCTGCTATGGTTTATAGTCACCCTATCTAGCAGCCTTCAGTTAGTTAGAGACTGACATTTAGATTGTGAATTTTTTGGAGAATTCAAGGGTCATTGGATTCCCGCCTAAGTGGCTAAACAGTCAACCTTAAGACCTTGGACTTGATCCCTGGTGGTGTCACTGGTTGCAGTGTCGACGAGTCCCAAACTAGGACATGAGAGGTTTTCAGTGCCCTCTCGTTCCCCAGGATCTCTAACTGGTGTTGATTCGTGATGACATCTACACTGGGATTATATTTGTTTAGTTAACCGTTACCAAATGAGTAGGATTAAAATTTGGTGGAAAGTAAATAGTACTCTGCATTCCAGAGTTGAAGGTATTATTGGCTGAGATGAATTTTCGTAATACTAATAAGGAAACATTTGAAGAATTTTAAAGAAGAGTTTTCCTTATTCTTGGCTTCGTCTTTACCCTCAGTCGTTTAGCTTTCAGGTTGTATGAAGTTTTATTAACAGTTTCATGATATCAGTCCATCCTACTAAGGACTACTCACTCCCAGTGAGTGATGATGCTAAGAATCGAAAGTAGTATTCATTTAAACGATGGGTTCCTAATAGAGTGAAATATACTTCCTAAAATTCGACTCTTCGTCACCACTAAACAAGTGACCTTCAAGTGATAATCATAATGACTTTCACGGATTGGTTCGAAATGGCCCTTCTGTAAAAAGTCCACAAGAAATCAGATATCAGAATAATGAATCGGGGGATTTTGTTATTTTCAGTCATTCAATACATGAGGAGTGCGCTGGTCGTTTAACGCAATCGACCATTCTCATTTCACCGCAGACTATGTAAATTGCTAATTCAATACGCCTAGAAATCGGGTGGTTAGTAATGATTCTCTGATCTTAGCTGAGTCAAAACCGGGTACACCATTGAAAAGATCGGTGGCATAGTGGTTAGGACTCTCGCTGACAATGCACATGGTCCGGGGTTCGATCCCCTGCCGACGCACACCCGATATCAATGGTCGGCCTGCGAAAATTGGGCTACCGATATCCATGCTGAAAATTCCATACTTGTACTGAAAATACGGTGTGGCATCAAGCTGTAATAAAAAAAATGGCAAAATAGCCATTCACCACCAAAATCTCAATAGCAGGCACTACTGCTCTATGTGAGTCGTATACAACTACTCATCCCATTAAATGAGTAGTATCAGGATTTCATTATGAACTGATATCAGTTATAGGATCATTGGAAAGCCTAGCATTACTAAACAGTTGTTTCGTCCTAGTTTGGGACTCTTCAGAATACGCACTCGCCATAGGGGATTCCAATCCAGGACCTTCTGGTTACAAGACTAGCGAGCTCGTTGACCATTAAGACACTGAGACCCGATACAGTAGCCAGTCCATGAATTCCAACTTCTGCCAATTCACAATATGGTGCGACCACTAGCCAATTTCACCGTTGACGTGTATTTGGCCTCACAGCCAACCTGCTGTACTTCTTTGGGCACGACTTCCCACTAGAACCCAGAAGGTACAGCAGGTTTGGTGTGAGGCCTAATACACGCCAACGATGACATTCGCAGGTGGTCGCGCCACATCATGAATTGTCAGAAGTTGAAATTCATGGACTGGCCACTGGATTGGATCCCACTGTCTTAATGGTCTACGAGCTCGCTTGCCCTGTAACCGAAATGCCATGGATTCATACCCCTGTGGTGAGTGCTTACTGATGTAGAGTCCCCAAATATGAAGAAAGTGGGATCTGCAGTACTCCAAGCTTGTTTTCCAATGGTTCTCTAAGAGATGTCAGTTCATGATTAAGTCCTGAAACCAATCAAATTCATGCAAACCAACCCTTGGAAATCAGTAGTATATAAAGTCACGCATTTATTTTTACCTTCTGGATTACCACTTAGTGTATGAAGAAGATAACATATCGTGGTGTAAATAATTTTGGTTTCCAAAGGTAACTGTCATAAAATTTCACCTCCTAAAACTGTGTAATTTACAACATAATGACCAGTTAGTGAAGTAGAATTTTATTTAGTATACAGACTGAAAGAAACAAGTGGGCATTTGTGATACATTTTAAAACTTTCCGGTCACACTACTTCATATACAGTAATTTATTTTTGAAATCTTCGCTTAAGATCACTAGATGAATGAATGGGCTTGCCTCTTAGTCTGAGCACTGTCAGCGTGACTTCGATCGATGCATCATCAGAAAGTAAACCCAGTTGATACAAAAACTTCAGAACAAAGAAAAACTTATAAAATAAAGTTATTTTTCTCTGGAATCATGAAAGCACGATGATTTAGGCTGGTGAAAGCCTTCAAGAAGCCAGTCAGTCAGCCAGCCGATGTGTATTCTTTCAATGAAAGCGCAAATAAGCAATGGAACATATAATACCCTCACGATATTTAAGATTGGCTAGAAAGGCTATCCAGATGACAATCGTGGGACCAGTGAGAATGCAGCTGTGGTGCAGGAGAAAGATCAGATAGGCAGCGAATCAAATAAAAATTTATCTCCTACTCAAGAAATATACGAAAGGAAATGGAGATGGATTGGAGGTTGAGAGGTGTCACTTACCAGGCACATGAGTAGAGCAGGAACACGAAGAGACCATTTGGCCATTTTTTAAATTTTGATTATAGCTTGATTCCACACTGTAGTTTGAGTACAGGTATGCAGTTTTCAGCATGTGATATCGGTAGCCCAAATTTTGAAGGCTGACCACTGATATCGGATGTGCACCGGTAGGGGATCGAACCTCGGACCATGCGCATTGTCGGCGAGAGTCCTAGCGGCTGTGCCACCGACGTAGGTAGAAGATAACAGAAGATTATGGGCAGTCGTGAAATCGGTTAAAAACAGGCTGGAGAAAAAAGACTAAAATGGTGGTGTATTTCCGTGGCCATAGCAATAATAATAACAATAATAATCACCTACAGGATGGAGTTTAACATTTTCAAAAACATTTTTTGTTATTTTCCAGGAGACTCTTTTCGTGAATGTCTATCAAACGGAAGTTGGGCTGAGAAAGCCGATTATTCAAATTGTACTGTCATAAATCCGGTAAGTTTGTCATGCAGCGCTTTTTTGTTTTTGTTTTTTGTTTCATATTTTATAGACATCCGTAACTTACCAATTTTCCTTTGGTCACATTTCTGTCACTCTTGCGCCTTCTACTTCCCTTTCTCATGTTGAATAGACAAAAAGTATTTCAGTAGTGAATTATTATGACTTTTTGGAATATTTTTGGTTTCCTTTATAATGAAAGATATTGCTGTTTTCACTGACGTTTCGCTGTCTGATGTCGCTACCACCAGCTTTATCAAAGTAGTATTAATAAAGCAGAATTTACAAAATCTTAGCTTACATATACAACAATTTAATCACCGTTTATCAGCATTGGATAATTTTTACTCTGCTGTCAAGTTGGCCAGTTAGTAAAGATAATAGAGCCGGGTGTAGATTGTTGTATTTGATAAGCGTATAAAATTATAAAAGCGGTATGTGTTTTCACAATGAAATTGTCAGTTCATGGAGGTAGGATAGGGTATTGCAGCCAGGTCAGATTCTGTTTTAGTCCACCATTCATTCTTATTCAAACAATTTGTATTCCATTTGTTATGAAGTGCTTCTGATGACATGAGACGTTCTTTGTGATTTCTGAGATTTTTCTGGATTATTTCATAATTGTCAAAATGAATTTTGTAGCATGATTCTACCGTAGTGCGTATACCTATTACTAATGATTTTCCTAGCTTTTCTAATTCAACTGAATTTCTCGGTGGCTGAACAGATGCTCTACAGTTTTCACTTTTTCCGATCTTCATTTTTCTCATTATTCCATGCACTTTATTTGTAGACAAAATTAGATTGAGCATCCTCAGAGATTTGGTCTTTTACATGGACAAGATTGCTTTTTGTTGTGTGAGTCTGATGTTTAATAGAAAACTCTGATTTTCTATTTACTGAGTACTTTTCTGATATCGTCTGACGTTTCTTATCTGTATACAATAACAACTGTTGAGGCTCATGTCTTCGGAATGGGTTTTTGATCATATTCAGTGTCGGTGTTGATTTATGTTGATCTCGTTTTAGCACAACGAAAGTATCATCAACATGTCTCAGCCATATTTTAGGCGCGAGTGTGTTTGAAAAGATGTTATCTTCGAGTCTGTTCATGAAATGGTCAGCGACTATTGGATAAACTAGTATACTCATGGCTACACCATTTTTCTGTCTACATAAATTCCCCTTAAATGTAAAATAATTACTTTCCAGACAGAATTTTAAGCTCCTAATTATTTCACTGGTGTTCAGTGGACATTTTTATGTTAGAGTAGTACCTGATTCTAGTAAACTGAAAATGATATTCAGACTTTCTGCGATGGAGATACTAGTATATAATGAGTTAATACCATAGCTTAACATAATGTCTTCTTGGTCAATTTCTCGGTGTTCTATTTCGGATTCGAAATCATATGAATCTTTTATAACATTCTAAGTGTCCTTTCTCAGTGGTTGCAGTATCAGCAATAAGTTTTTGGAGAAGTGGTAGCTCGGGGAGTTGGTAAAATCTACTACTGGAATTAATGGAACTGTGGTTTTATGTATCTTGGGTTGACGGTAGAATCTTGAGGGTACATGAGATTGCGTTTTTAGTTTAAATCAAAGAGAATTTCCAATTTGGCGTTTTAGTTTTTGAAAGAGTCTGCTGGTATTCAGTTTCATTTTGTTGAATTCAGTGGATTTTTTCTTTTCTTCAGTAAGTGTTTACGGTCCTTCGGATAGGTGTTCAGTTGCCTTCCTTTCATAATCAGTCATTTGGTTAAAACAATGCTTTTGTCCTTTCGCTATCTGAATAGAAGTAGGGGCTTCAAGGTTGAGCTTTAAGTTATCAGAAGCAGTTGTGTTGCTTTTACGAGGGGGGATTACAAGCATAATGTTCAACCTTCCTTTTTTACGCGGCCTAACTTCGGCTAAGCGTCGGCTGGGTATCGAAAACCGCCGTCTACTGGCATGACTCTAAAAATTCTATCACTGAACTACCTGTAGAAATGGATAGTTTAGATACTTTAGACAAATTTTAATAGGCTTCTACATAAAAATGTTTCTCAGGTATATTGAATACTTTTCTCTTTACATGATGAAAAAGATTGTAAAACCAACATGAATTTTGATTAGGCTTCATATGAGCACATTGAAACATGAGTTTATGAACTTTCGCCTATCATCTGAAACTATTCCGCTTCGGTTGTGTTCTCTGAGTTAGTTAATTTAACTGTGAAGATCTCAGTGTCCTTCTAGAGAACATCTTCGGTGTAAGCATTAGTATGTAGCGAACTTATTTGAATTCTCCACACGAGTGATATAATTGTATCTCCTGACAGACATTGTCCTGATAGGCTGTTAATTCACATCCATTCCAATTGTTTTATTGACCTGAAATTTGAACTTCTTTGTTACGTGGCTTAAACTTTATTAGTTGGTAAATCTGATCTATAATGAGGAATAAAAAGACAGTTGCAGCGAGGAAAATTTTCTTTTCGACGAAATCATCAACAAGGCTGTACATTCATGTATTTATAATAAATGGGTAGGAAAGTTCCAGAATAATTTCTGGTCAAGGGTCAGATTAATAAAATTACAATTAGAAATTAAAATGCCATAATAAACAGGGGGAGGGAGGGATAAAACTCAAACACTGTAGTACCATAATCACTGAGGAGATTGACAGATTGTGCAATTAGGGTTTAGAAATGTAGAAATAACAAAATAGATAGACAGGATGTTTAGATAAAATATCTAGTGGGATCATAACTAATGTGACGAATAGTTGTTTATGCAATCAGAAATTAAATATGTAGAAATAATAAAATAACAAAATAGGAAGTTCGGATATGAAAATATAGTAGTGTATATAGGGGTTTACACTACCATATTTACACTACCTATTTACACTACTATATTTTCATATCCGAACTTCCTATTTTGTTATTTTATTATTTCTACATATTTAATTTCTGATTGCATAAACAACTATTCGTCACATTAGTTATGATCCCACTAGATATTTTATCTAAACATCCTGTCTATCTATTTTGTTATTTCTACATTTCTAAACCCCAATTGCACAATCTGTCAATCTCCTCAGTGATTATGGTACTACAGTGTTTGAGTTTTATCCCTCCCTCCCCCTGTTTATTATGGCATTTTAATTTCTAATTGTAATTTTATTAATCTGACCCTTGACCAGAAATTATTCTGGAACTTTCCTACCCATTTATTATAAATACATGAATGTACAGCCTTGTTGATGATTTCGTCGAAAAGAAAATTTTCCTCGCTGCAACTGTCTTTTTATTCCCTGTGATCAAATGTGTATATTCTGTGATCGATAATAATGCGTGTTCATTAATTGCGGATTCATCTGAGTGCCAGACTAGTAGAAATTCTATACCATTTTTGATATTTCCTTTGCTAAATGGTTTTGCATTTTCTCAATCAAATTGGTATCGATATGGAAGAGTACATATCGTGTTCTTGGATTCTAATTCAAAGGGGATGCCCACTTAGACCGATTTAGTGTTTATTGCAGTTCATGGGATATAATTTGTAAATGGTATCAATTTTATTTTCTTTTTCTGTCGGGTCTCTTTTCCTGTACAGTATTTAATGAGATGATTGTGTTGGCTTGTGTGATATATCTAATTCAAATGGCCTTTGGGGATGGTTTCTTGTTGGTATTATTATTGTTCCTTTGGGTTCCAAGTGGTACATATGGCTACAACAATACATCTCCACTTTTCCCCATCTTCTGCTCTCATCTTCACCTTAGTCCACGATCGTCCATAATCTCTCATCTCTTCCTCCTCAGAAGGTCTTCTCCATGTCACCCTCGCACTAACGATCCCCTCATCATTTCCCATTCGCATTCTTCTCGACAACCTCCGTGGCGCGCAATACCACCCAATGGTCTCTTTAGCGTATATCCCATCCACCCTTATTTTCTTTGACATATTAATTGAACGGAAAGTTGTTGGTCAGTTTGGTTCTACAGTTTTGTATTGCTAATTCTTTCTCGCCGGCTGTTTGACCTTGAATGTAAAGTGAAGGCAGACGCTGATAAAATTCTACATTAGCCTTTTGGAAATGGGCTTCGTGGCGCGCCAAGTTTCTGACCCCTATAGATAAACTGACTAACTTAACATCTGTTTGAAGATCCAAATCCTGTTGTCTATGTTAAACGTAGAATACTTCCAAGCTGATTTCAGATGGATGAAGGCATATCTTGCCTGCTTGATATCATGAAGAGTAATTAAGAAAGTGAGTATATTGCATAAAACGATATGCTATTAACTGACTGAGGTGCACAGTTGTATACTACCCCTCGATATGTGCATATTGCAGATTGCTAACTAATTTGCAATTAGTGAATCTGATTTATGGTATCACTGGTCGGTCTAAGTAGCTAGACATAAACTTGATGGTTTGAACTGATTATGCTCTCTGAGCTAAGTCCAACCGGGTACACACAGTCGATTAGGTCAGCCCTAGACCAGCGAAATGTTCGTCCAATGTTTAAATCCCTTCTATCTGTCTGGTTGGCAAGCACTACTGGTCGATCCAGGAGGTATACAACACTACTCATCTCTGTAAATCAGTAGTATATGGTTCTAAACAAATGATGAAGAAGTTGTTCAAAAAGTCTTTTCTTCGTTCACTATTGATCAGTCCTTTGTAACTACATCTACTCTTCAGAAATATAAAGCATTCATCATCGCTCATACTGCAGAATAATTAAATTTCCATTTTAGAAAAAGAAAATACGGAAACTGGTTGCTTTTACTTATTGAAAAATCATTTTATTCGAACTTCCTGTCATATGTAGATTTTGCAGATAAATGGTTATTCTTGTTTTGTTTTTTGTACTAAAAACCAAGTTATTTGGTAAACAATTTCTTTCAATTTTAAAAAAAAATTTATAAGTGTTTATTTATGTAGAAGATGAGGAAAACAAAATTCAACTAGTGAATACTACTTTTAGTTAGCGCGAAATTAGACTGAATGTGAAAGCATATACGCATATACATATATATATGTGTTGCTAACGATTTGATAAATTTCATGGTCACTTTCGTCAAGAACTGATATCCGTTTGGTGACTTGATGGGATTTCATTTGCTCCATAGTCGAGTTCTATATATCTGTTGCAAAAGAGTCCCTTGTTAAAACGAAATTAATGTTGTTTACCACCTGAGTATGACTGGTTCGCTTAGTTAACGCGTTCTCGCAATCTACTCATCCTTTATATGTATATATATGGCTTATTGCTAGTATACAAAGAACACACCTGGCGCTGGGTTCAGGATGATCAAGAATATTCTGACCCCTGGTGGAGGCTCAGCATTGCACCTCGGTGGGTTGAAACTCTCGAAGGCCACTAATCTGCTGCTCTCGGGCGTGTAGCGCTTATCACTGGGGAGGCCTCACGGTCCCCCCTTTGTTGTACTTCGGTTTCACAGTGGTTAGGACTCTCGCCGACCAAGCAAATGATCTGGGGTTTGGTCCCCTGCTGACACACACCTGATATCAATGGTCGGCCTGCTAAATTTGGGCTACCGATATCACATGCTGAAAACTTCATACTTGTACCATAAATACGGTGTGGAATCAAGCAATAATCAAAATAAAAAATAAAATAAAAATAATATAGTATATTTCAAATGTTATATTTTCTTCATGCACGAACATTAGCTAGGGGTCATTCAGAACCAGGCAGTACTGGATAATTGTTTCATTCTAGTTTGGAACTCTTCATCGACATGAATCCATGATCCCTACAGGGTACAAATCCAAGCTTGTTGACCAACCAACCAATTGGGCTAGAATTCAACGACCACTGAATTTCACCTTTGTTAACCCATGATGATAGTTCTCTCATCATCATCATTTTATATGAGGATCAATCTTACCCTTACATGATGGACTCCGCTGGCTTCGATTTCCTACTTCAGCCTCAAAACATTCATCATTAAGCAGTGGGCTGGAGACTGATATTCGTACTATAGGATTTGTGGGGATTTTCGATTAATTTCACTTATCAACAGTTGTACTATAATTATTAAAACTCCTTGGAGTTCCCAGTGGAAAAAAGGGCTTCAACAACGTATGTCCACTTTCTTCTATTTTCTAATGACCTCTTCACCTCAGTCGACGATTTCCACTAATCTCACATCTCCTCCCCCTCACATGATCTCCTCCATCCCACCCGCACACTGACAACCCACTCTTCACTTCCCATTCGGGTTCCGCGTGAAAAATGGTGCGTGATATCACTAGTTGGTTTCCTCACTGTGTTTCCCATTCATCTCCATTTTCCCGGTTGTTTTGTTACCATAGTTTCGTGTTCCTAATTCTTTCTGACCGGCCGACCATTAAGTCTTCAATGTAGAAACATTGAAAGCAGCTGCTGATATAAGTCTACGACTTGTTGGAATTCCTTTTCGCGACGCGCACGCAGTACAAATTTCTGACTAGTATAGAAGAACTGACTGACTGACTCCACATTTGTGTCGAACAGAATCCGAATACTGTTCTTTATTCTGGCTAAGTGAGTGAGTGGAGAAGATTTCCAAACTGGTTTCAGGCTGATGAAGACGTTACTCACCTTTCCCATCGTCTTTGGCTAGCTGGCTGGCTTTGACATCTTCATCCGTGATATTATCGTTGGCACCATGATTCCTATCCGGATAAGTGAAGGATGTAACCCCCTGTCAGATCTCTCCTGTTGATGGTGATTGGTGCTGGTTGTTGTTGCTGTTACTGTCAGTTGGCTATCTTCATCATCTCTACCATCTCTATATTCACATGGAGTCCTGTCTCGGTTGCCTGCCTCACCTCTTTTGCTAGTTTGTTAGTTTTCGCCTGCAAGTCTTTTCTAGTTTGCTTTTGTGTTTGACATCAGACATAAACGTAAAACCCCGCCTAATTTACTAGCTCGCTATTTTTCTAGCCGGTCTCAAGCCGGGTAAAGAAGGAGGGTTAGGCGTGGGGCTAGTGAACCTACCACATTAAGCTAATCAAACTACCACAGAAACTTCAACGCCCAATGATAAAATATTTAAAAGAAATACAACAGTTGTACAGTGCTTCTTAAATTTCAGTGATGCCTGTAACTGATATTCATTTTTGACCAGGATGAAGCCCAAAAAACAAAAACCGTCCAGGCTCACTGCTCCCAAGAAACTTCTCTATTTGAATCTAAAATTCAACGGAGGTTCTTCAGCAGAAATACTGGGAAACCGCCTGTGCCGTTCACTGAAGAAAACCTTCTTCGCAGCTGAACCCAGACTAACTTTCTCTACGAAACCAATGATTCGCACGAACGTGAAGGATAAGCTTCCACTGGGGGCCTCATCAGTGTGCATCTACCAATTCACCTGCTCATGTGGAGCTAGTTATGTCGGCCGTACCCAGCGTTTGCTATCCAAACGAATCAGCGAACACTTACCTTCATGGTTTTATAAAAGAGAAAGAAGATCCCCTCGCCACAGCTCTATCATAGAACACTTGATTGAATCCGGACACCAAGCAAACCCACAAAACAACTCAGTTATCTACACAATACGTGGAAAATCTTGCCAAAAGAGTACGAATTAAACTTCTTCAAACTGCAGAAGCGATGGCAATTCACATATTGATTGTCTGTTTCTGAATTGCATTATTTTCTACTCCCAACTTCTATTTAGTCTCTACCCTCATGACGACTGTTGCTAACTCCATTTTCGTTTGTTTTTAAGCGAATTCTACTCAAATTATTAAATTGACTCTCATTCATTTTTCATTGAACCCTTTCAATTTTATTACGTCACCCAACCTACTTTTGTAACTTTATTTTAGTTTCTAACCGATTAACGCCTTCTAAATTACGTAATTTGTTGTCAAAAATTAACAATTGCATTAACACATCTTTGGAAATATTCCTTTTGTTGCCAAGAAAAATTACTATAAATTTGCGGTTTATACAGCTTGAGAATGATATCGCCGAAAAGAGTAACTCTTTGCTGAACGCCTTTTCTTTTCTATGACAGGAAGTAACAGTCAAAATTGATTCAAAATCCCCACGAATTTTATAATCCGATATAAAATACGCCTTATTTTTTCTATCAGTGGACACTGTCTGCACTATGCAGATTCTATAAAACGTCGAGAAAATGACACTATCTCATTAATAATAATAGAAATAATAATTTCTTCAAATGTCGAATGACTGAACTAACCGAAAAAAATTAATTAAAGACTTCAAGAGAGGAAAATTAATTTGGAAAATAATAAATTTTAAAAAAAATTAGTTAAAATTTTCTAACAAAATATTTCACTTTACTGAATGAAGTCTTCTTAATTTAGGCCTGTCAATGCTTGTTTTGAAAGAAAAATGGGATTTAGAAGACGACTAGGCGACAGAAACACAGTCAGCTGTTTGGTTTTTTTCCAGAAATTAAAGGAGATACTTAAATTCATTCAATTATTCAAATTACATGATTTTGCTTTAAGGACTGAGCTGATTGGAATATATTCACTTTATAAGAATGAGCAGAGAAATTTCATTCAGAAGCTGAGTAACTCACTGATAACTTCTTTGACTAATGCGTAGGATGTCCACAGGCCACGTGCGAGGTTCGTGTCCGATTTTCAGCCGAAGGACTCGTAAACCTCTCTTCGTTGGTTGTAAACCTGGAAAAGTGGGAAGGTTGGACCTGAAATTAGCAAGCCTATCCCGCAAAATCAATGCTACTGGAACATCTACGAGCCCTCCTTGTAACCAAAGGGTCCTGGGTTCGAACCCCGGTGGGTGCGTACTGCTGAAGCAGAGTCCCAAACTAGGCTGACGAAGGAGCTGTCCAGTACTCCTAGATGGATTCCCGATGGTTAGCTGACTGATGTCTGCTCATGATGAAATCCTCCAACCAATAAAACAAAAGTCCCTACAAAGCCGATACTTGAAACATAATAGCTTAGGCTCCCACATTCTACTCAGAACAGAAGGGAGTGAAGAAAAATATTTTCTGACTGAAGGATCTGAATTTCAGGTAGGGGATTAAAAGTTCTGAAGATAGATGAGTTTCTTACAGGTTGAAGATATAGCTTAATGACACGTGACAATAGGCTGGTAAATTAAGTAAATGAAACCTGAATTCTGAACTAATATTCACCTATTTTTATAATGAATGTCGCTCCCTTCAGTATAAACAAAAGTGCTTACAGTATCATGGCTCCTTATATCAAACTGTAGTGTGATTAAGTAGCCTTCAACAACATTGTTAGCTTCCTTTTCTTTCGGTGATAAAATGCAGAGAGTGGTGAAAAGCACCATTTAGTGTTTAAAAATTTAAATTCAGTTTATTTGATAAATTTATATCAAGGTCAACTTCAAAAATCACTTTCACAGTTATCTTTAAACTTCGTTCCATTGTCATATTGCTTATAGAGGGATAGTTATCAACTTGCTGACACATAATAGATAGGACTAGTACTGAGAAGAGTTGAAGACTGTCAATCCTATCTGTTGACTATACACAAGTATACCCATCTGGTATACGAGCGATGATGTGATTCGCTGACTGAGTGTCAACATATGCCTTGCACAGAAGTGCAGAAATTCTAGTTACCACACTCTATGTAGCACAAAAAGGTAGAGAAAAGGCAGATTCAGAAGAAATATGCAGGGGAAAGAATAGAAAAATGAGAGTCCAATGAGTCTGGGAGACCACAAAGAGTCAATTTACCTACGCAGTGAGAGCAATTTTGAGCCATATCACCAATAATCTCTAGCCAATGGTGTTTCTGCAGGTCCTAACTCGCCGAAAATTTCGTCTAGATAGACGTCAGACTAAAAGCAATTACCATGATAGTGTAATTCGTTCACAGTAAGATGGAGGTCTGGGGGAGACATCGTACTGCTGCTGACTAAACATGTGGCAACAGTAAGGTGTTCCCCTCAAATAGCCAGCAAACCAGCTATGCCACTTCTCTGCTCTGAAGCGAGGGATTAAAAAAAGTTCATCTTGAAAACTGCACCTACTCACCTATGTTGTGACGTTCCGGAGCCAACAGTAAGATCTTTATTTAGACACAACTTCAAAAACCAATTTAAACACGCCATGTGTGACCAGCCGCAAACAGTTGTTTTTTGACTCTACAGTCATGCAACACTCATGCTCCTTCCCTTTTAGATACGCTTTGTTGGTATAAAATTTCACGGTGTGAGCAGCTGACAGGCAGTAATCCCTAAATTAATCTATGTGTAAAACCTGGCAGCTGCGGTAGTATGCAATTCTACATCAATTTGTTTATTAGATATATCACATACAGGTATTCGGGACAGGTGTTGAATCATTCCTATTAGACGTATTCCCCGTCAGTAGATTCAATAAATAAAGCTTCCGTTTTCCTTTACTATCTCCCTCCCCCATGTTACATTAGATTTTAAAACTGTCATTTTATCTCATCTTATTGTATGGTTGTATGTAATTGTATGCAATGAACTATTCTGAACTATTCTCCAGATTTCTTGGCTTATAAGGGTCAACCAATCTGGATTTGACAAGGTCTTTGTGCTCTGTGGAGGACGTGTTCATATAGACTGCGACAGTCAAATGTCAGTCGAGATTTCCCTCTATGTTGCAATGGAAAAAAGTTCAGAAGTTATCATTGAGTTTATTGTGTTAACAGAAATATATGTCTCCTCTAGAATCTGAGAAACTACGTTTGTCATTAGAGAAATTTTCTCATACTATTAGGGAAGAAATTAGGTTTCCTAAACCAGTAGCAGGGGCCAAAGTTTTCAATATATAATTCAGAATAGTTCAGCTACAGTTCACTAAGCGATTGATAAACAAGAACTGAAGAAACCAAATATATGAAATCACTATTATATTGAGAATGTGGATATTATCAAGTATCAGTTCAGTAGGGATTGCGTTTGACTGTTTGGAGGTTTTCATCATTAGCCGACATCATTTAGACAACCGTCGGAAAACCATCTCGGAGTGCTGGATAGCCGTTTCGTCCTAGTTTGGGACTCTTCATCAATACGCACTTACCGCCAGGGTTGGAACCCAGGACCTTGTGGTTACAAGACTAGCGAGCTTGTAGATCACTAAGTCACTGAGACTCGATCCAATGGCCAGTCCATTAATTCTGACTTTTGCCAATTCATGACAGCGCAACCACTTTGCATAAATTGGCAAAAGTCAGAATTAATGGACTGGCCATTGGATCGAGTCTCAGTGACTTAGTGATCTACAAGCTCGCTAGTCTTGTAACCACAAGGTCCTGGGTTCCAACCCTGGCGGTAAGTGCGTATTGATGAAGAGTCCCAAACTAGGACGAAACGGCTATCCAGCACTCCGAGACAGTTTTCCGGTGGTTGTCTAACTGATGTCGGCTTTTCACCCACTAAGTTGAACTCACTATTATGTTTCCCAATCTACTAAATTCAATTATTTTATCTATTTTGTAATTTTAATTCACTATTCACCCATACCCTCCTGAGGTCTCCACCATAATATATATGAACTAAGTCTGTTGTAATTTGTCTCTAGTCCATGCTTGTTTCCAAGCAAAATCTGAATTCCACCCCTTTGTCGAAATAAATAGATAAAAAGTTACTCTTTTAACATTAAATAATCGTCTGCTGACATCATCTTTGAAATTACGTTGCTTATACTCTCTATCAGTAGCTTGAAATCTTTGTAAAAATGGCATATTCAGACACTATTTTGTAGCTTATAACTGATCTTTTTTCGAATGAACGCAGTTGAAGAGGAAGAAACCACGAAATAAAACGAGCTCGTATTGTCCTGTCTGCAAATATATTCATTCTTTCTTTATTCAAACTAATAAAAGGAACCAGCTGTTTGAAAACCTTGAAACAGTTTGAATAACTAAACACTTGAAGTATATAATCCCACTCCTTTTAAATGGCTTGAATATGAGTTTTGCTTCCTGGTGGGATCCATCGTGTTACGAGTTAGGGAAGGCAATCACTGATTCTCAAGTGTTGGTTTGTAGGGATTTGATTGGTTACAGGATTTTCATCATGAGCTGACATTAGTTAGAGAACCATTGGAAAACCTGGGAATACTGGACAGCTGTTTCATCCTAGTTTGGGATTCTTCATCAGTTTGCACCCACCCACTGATTCTATTGAAATATCTTGGAGTTGTTATGTTGCCAAAAAGTGAAAGCTAGAATTCATAGTTCTTTGAATTCTGACCCTTTGGTAACTGATGATCTTTATTTAAAACCCTGACACTGCATTCCTAAAGACTCATACTAATTGAACAATGAATCAGACATGCAGTGCTGCCTTAATTTCAGTCACTCTCTTTTTATGGTATCAGTCACTGAGAGGCAACCCAGCATAACTAGAGGTTGAAAAATTAGCAAAGTACTACAATAGAGTCCCAAGGGATGCGAACGCACGAGTGACCTTGAGCCGACCAATCAGGAAAAATGAGGATTTTCGCAAAACATTTTACGTATATTTACATAAAAAACTATGAATAAAACATTAAACAGGGTATTTTCGCCTAATATGAGATAAAAATTTTCCCAATTATAATGAGGAGTTTCAGTTTTAAAATTAAACCAGATGACTGAAAATAACTTGGTTTTGAGATCCGTCGATAGCTCTGATTCTGTTTTTCAGTCTTCCCCAGAAATCTTCGATTGAATTGGTATGAGTACCGGTTCTGGGGTCGACGAAGTCATCAGAATGGTTTACTCGATGATGTATATATCCCAGCTGCGATAATCGGTTATATCCTGCCCATTCATCCGTGTGAATGGTGGTGCCTGGTAAGACGAGCCTCTGAATAATAGATAGGAGTGTATCAGCACTCCTTTCTGGAATAAGTTCGATAAATCCTTTGCGAATCTGGGTGTCGTAAATTCCTAGAACCCAAACGTTGTTAGCTCTAGCTCGTCCGCGATTGTACTTCTTCTTTATAAGAACGGTTTCATGGATATGGACGACTACACCAACTCCTCCCAACACCTGAGTAATACTATTCATTTTCCAAGAGGCTAAATCTCGACAAAACTGGAACCACTGCAAAGTAGACGTCAACACATTATCTGTTTGAGCCGTAGTTGATCGCACTACGGACTTTAAAACCAAGTAATGGGACAGGAACAGGATATGGGTCAAAGACAGTTTCGACTTTTCAAAGAAAGTTCCTAGAAGACAATTAACAGAGTGTCACTTACCAGTACGCACACTTATTCGCTTTCTACACTGCGTACATCTGAATAAATATCCGTCAGTGACCTGGATATACGACTGGAGGTTCATGGAAGCACCACAACTACATATCCGAGTACGTCCTATCAATCCATTATCTAAGCAGTACTGGAAAACGTGATCTGGATGAAATTTGCATCTGAGCTCATGAACAGCGTTCATTTTCGCGCTAGAATAATGGTAAGTTTCCTAAACCAACGACTGGCAAGCGTTCAAGGTCATTTGAGCATTCGCACTGCTGGGTCTCTATTCTTGTACTTCACCGAAAAATCTTTATATTTTTTAAACTTTTCCTCCACATTTTTATAATTTTATACTTTGTCTTGTTTGATTTTTCTTCATTGTGCTTCAGTCTATTCATACGTATTCAGTCCTTCTATGCTTTGTCGTTGGTTATATCATATCAATGATTAGTGTAACAAGTGGAATATCGATTCTGCAGTATTTTCGGTAAGTCAATTGGTCAAATGATTAATTTCCTCCTTCATGAATTCTTGTTATAAGTATTTTACCGCCACCCTCGCTCAGAAAATACCGTCAATACTAGTTAATGCGTGGCAGAGTGGTTAGGACGCCCGCTGACGATGCACATACTCCGAGAGATTCGATCCGCGGCCGACGTACACCTGATATCAATAGTCGGCCTGCAAAATTTGGGCTACCTAAATCACATGCTGAAAACTCCATACTTGTAACAAATACTGCGTGGATTCAAGCTAAAAAAGGGAATAAATATTGATGAATTGAAAAGAAAACATTGAAGTTTCTAACAAGTACTGGAATCTAGGGTATAAGTTTAATCATTCTGTGTGTAAAACTCCTCCACTTGACGCTTTTTCACTGAAACTTTACCTCATCACCACACAGAGTGATTTAGATGACGAAGTTTGACTTTCTAGGATAATTTTCTATAGTTTGGTTTGTAAGGATTAGTTATGTTTTACGGTTCAAAGGCCAGCCAATGAATTCTAACTTCTACTAATTCGTGATTCAGCGCGACCCCAATCAATGGCACATCCATCCACACACGTGACATCTGGATGGACCTCACTGATCACGCCTTCTCACTAGAACTCCAGAAGACTCCATCCTGTAACAAGTCACTAGCGAGCATCAGATTAATTTTCTATAGTTTTGTTTGTAAGGGTTAGTTTTGTATTTACAGCTTCTCTAACTGATATCAATCCGTGATCAACCCGTAGAAACTACCAATTCGTCATAAATGTATCGTGATGGAGAGCCAACGTCATTGTATGTAACAGCTATCTAATACTCCCTACCGCTTTTCAATAATTCTCTAACAGCAGTCATTCCACCATTAATTTTGAAATCATTCACTGCCTACAAACTAACACCTGATATGGTTTTTCCTACATAACTAAGCTTTAAATTCGAAGAATTACAGGTAGAAACCAAGAATTTAACAGAACAGGCAGAAAAGACAGACAAAATAGAGACGATGGAGTGGGTGAAGATGCCCATTAACCGACAGCAACAGGCACTAATCACTATCAGCCGGATAAATCTGAAAGAGGCCATTTCTTACACTTACCTGGGAAGCATCTTTTCAACTACAGGCAGGCAGGAGGAACGGATGAAGATGTCAAAACCAACCACGATTGGTGAGGCAAGGCAGGTATTCATCACTCTGAAATCAGAATAAAAAATTTTCTGCAGTTAGCGTTAAGAACAAGATTCGGATTTCCAACACTGATGTCAGATCAGTCAATTCTTCAGTGTGGATCAGAAACCCGTCACAAAAAGCATGCCAAACAAGATACTGCAGATTTTTATCAACACCTCCCTTCGTAGCTTCGATACTGAAGATAAAAGCGCCTAAAGGAATTATTAGCAACGAACCAGTCAAGAACTTAGTAATCAACAAATAAAGAACATACTCTGAGGAGACCAATGAATGACATTGGGCGCCAGGCTATACTCAAGTGAAGCCTGAGTGTGAAGTGACGAGTTAGGGTTAGCTTCAAGGGTGACATTTCGCAGATCGTGTGAGGAGGAGATGAAAGCTTATATCGACAGTGGGTCAGCTAAAGAGAACTGACGAAAACAGGGTTAGATTGAGATATGCTCTTAAAGCGCTATGTCCCACTTGGAACCTATGGGAGTAATAATAATAAACATAATGGAGTTTGATTACATTATGAATAAAATCACACAGTGTTAGATATGATGGAGAAGATTTGTAGCTCAGGTGGATGATTTGATGTGGTTGTGTTCTCTGAGCTGGATAGTTAATTTGCGAAACTTTCATCACCCTACTAGAACGCATACTTCAATTTGAAGTGAGCTTTAAGATTTCTCCACGAGTTTATTAATCATCTCTCCTGGTGGGTGACCTTGGACGTGATTGGTTGTTTTTGTGTATTGTCACTCATTGTTTCTTTTACTTGAACTTTAACCCTTTGTGTGTGAGGTTTCTTTCTTATCGGTTGATGAATTTTGTCTATCGATTGATTGATGATTCACTGGAATACTAGGCAGGCTTCTAAAAATTCTCTAGCACTTTTGTTGTTTCCTCTGTCTAATATTTGAACATTGTTCCAATAGAATTGATTTCCGTGGTTGTCTGTATATAGTGATATGAGGTAGTGGATATCATGTCTTTTGACAGCTAGCTTATGTTCGTGGATACGAAGACGAAGGGGATGTCCACTTTGGCCAATGTAGTGCTTTTCGCAGTTGTTACAATTTATTTTGTAGATGATGTTGGTTTTATCTTCTTTTGTTGTTGAGTCTTTTGGTTGACATAGAACTGAGTGAAGTGATTCTGTTGGTTAGTGTGCGACGTCAATTCCAAAAGATCTGACGAGTCTGATTTCTGAAATATCCTTCATATAAGGCAGGGCGACTTTCTTTGTGCTTCCCTTGGGGGCTTTTGGTTTGGTAGGTTGGCTTGGGGGTATATGTCTTTTGATGAAATTCTTTGGATATCCATTCTTTTGGAAGACGTTCATGAGATATATTTCTTCAATTTTCTTTAAGGTAGGAGTGCTGCAATGAGTCTTGGCCCTCTATCCACGAACATAAGCTAGCTGTCAAAAGACATGATATCCACTACCTCATATCACTATATACAGACAACCACGGAAATCAATTCTATTGGAACAATGTTCAAATATTAGACAGAGGAAACAACAAAAGTGCTAGAGAATTTTTAGAAGCCTGCCTAGTATTCCAGTGAATCATCAATCAATCGATAGACAAAATTCATCAACCGATAAGAAAGAAACCTCACACACAAAGGGTTAAAGTTCAAGTAAAAGAAACAATGAGTGACAATACACAAAAACAACCAATCACGTCCAAGGTCACCCACCAGGAGAGATGATTAATAAACTCGTGGAGAAATCTTAAAGCTCACTTCAAATTGAAGTATGCGTCTAGTAGGGTGATGAAAGTTTCGCAAATTAACTATCCAGCTCAGAGAACACAACCACATCAAAATCACACAGTGTTGTTATACAGTAATATTTACTGATGACCACGTTTCCAGCACAATTTATTACTACTGCTCATAATCATATCAAAGCACTCACTCAAACAACTTTTTGCTTCATTTATATACATGAGTAAAAATTGATGATGGATATTTGTTCAGTTAAAGCAGGCTGAAGTTCTTTAGCTCTTTTAGGTAAATTACGCATCGAACAACCTATGTGTCTCACTCCACAGGAGTAAGTGAATTGGTAGATACACATAGAAGTGGTCAAATGCGATAGTTTGTCTTTAGAGTTGTTGAAGAACAATCAGTGGCATGAGAATGCCAGTCGTAATGTAGCAGCAGAGAATGTTCTTTTTCAGGGCGTTAGATATTCTCTTCCATAGGATGTTGACCAAAAGATCTTTGTTGAACACCACATTCATGTATAACATCTTTTTCAGCATAGAGATAGGGATCCTTCGTGGGTTTTGCTCACTATGTGTTTATCTATAAGGCATGGAAAGTAGCCATTCCCAAGGAGTGTCTTTTCAAAAGACATCCACCAAATGTCAATAATATATATTATTCAAAACAATGTTCTTCAATCTGAAGCGCATTTTTTAAATAACTTGCTGTGTTATTCCTCCACTCCCTTCCAAAAATTCTTCAGTAGAAGGTTTGAAAATATACTTAAAATATGGTTAGGAGTACAGATTGGCATACAGTGATATGATTTAAACAATGTGGAATACAACAAAATAAATTGAATTTTTATGGATCGGTGATGTTTTTGTAACGTGGTAATTTAAACAGACCGCCATAAAATTGACATTTTGACATGAAATAAATTAAATAGTGGATTTATGTATGCTTTTTCTCTTATATACATATAAATATATATCTTTTCAAAGACCTTTATCAGGTAAGCATCGAAATAAGATTCAAATCTGAGAAAAATAAACCATCCCACAGTGCGGGGGGAATGGGAATTCTGTTGCTTTATGTTCTTAATTATGTGTTATTGGTGAACGGAGGTGAGGAAAGTGACGTAACAAGCGAGTAGATAATTTAATACACTAAGAAGTAAAGTGAGGGAGGTAGCATGTCTGTTAAAATTAACAATGGATAGTAATAATAACATTAGTTAAAATATTTATGAAGTTATAGGAAATAACACATAAACAATATTCTTCTTACTTGGTCACAGGATTTCATCTTGAGCTGGCCTTGGTTACAGAACCACTGGAAAACCTGCAGGGAGTACTTGACAGCTATTTCGTCCCAGTTTGAGACTCTTCACAGTACACACCCACCGGCGTTCGAACCCAGGACCTTCTGGTTACAAGGCGTTCCCTAATGCATTTCCTAGAGAGTGATGGTGTTCCCACTTAGACTCGAACCCGGTAGCCAATATTCCAAAGGCTAAAGCGTTATTCACTATACCACCTGAGCCACACTAGAGCAGACTCTTGTGCAGTGGGTTTCAACTACCGTTTTGCGGTTGATTAATTCGACCAAAATATCCCACCTGTGTTGATGTAGCGTTTGAAATGATGCATGTTGGGTTCAAATCCAAGTGGGAAATGCAGATACATCTGACTGATGCGTAGCAAATGGAAGAAATGAGCATCGAAAGCTCAAATACTGGTTACCATCCACCAAAAAATATTAGGGAAGATATTTTGAGCACATCTTACTGCTGCTCATAATCATATGAAGATTATGCGGTGGTTGCTCAGTGTTAGAATGCTTGCCAATCATGCATGTTATTCCATTTCGATTTCTAGCTTATGCACTTCTGAAACTCGTTCTAGTCTACTACTCAACAGTAAGGCCTGGAAAAGAGGCAAATTTCGGGAGCAACGCCACCTCGTAAAAACAACACAACCACCCACAACTGGAACTTCACATGTACTGAAGATCTGTGCTCTACTCGGAACGTAAATGAATGATAAAATCATATCCAAGTATTGTTTTGTAGGGATTTGGTTGATCGATTAAAGGATTTCATCATGAGCTGAAATTGGTTGGAAATCCCTTGGAATACCTGAGAGAAGTGGACAGCTATGTCGTCCTAGTTCGGGGTTTGAACCCAGGACCTTCTGGGTTCATCGACAATTAAGCCACTGGGACTCGATCAAATGGCCCATGAATTCTAACTTCTGCTGGTTGCGTACTGATGAAGAGTCCCAAACTAGGACGAAACAGATGTCTAGCACTCCTAGCTTCTCCAGTGGTTCTCTAACCAGTGTCAGCTCATGATGAAATCCTGTAACCAATCAACCAAATCCCTACAAACCAATACTTGAACATCAATGAGATACTCACTGGCGACTGGCCCTATTCAGTTAGGTAGTTCTAGTGGGAAGTGGGTGCAGCAGGTGGGGTGTGAGGACAAATATTCACTGAAGACATTGGCTAGCTGTTGCGCTATCTCGTGAATTGGCAGAAGTTAGAATTCATGAGCCACTGTATCGGGTCCCAGTGGCTTAACGGTCTATGAGCTAACTCGCCTTGTAACCGGAAGGTCCTGTGTTCGAGCCCTGGTAGTGGGTGAGGGTGTACTGATGAGGGGTCTCAAACTAGGACGAAACAGCAGTTTGGTACTCACAGATTTTCCAGTGGTTCTCTAACCAATGTCAGCTCATGATGAAATCCTGTAAAAAATCACAACTTTGAAACTTTGTTTATATAATTCCATTATTTCTTATCCTTTGATTTCATAGCCAGTCATATTTTCTATATCTTTGACATAAGTCTTAGGTCTTTAGCACTACACGGTTGCTTTGGTGTACATTCGATGGACATAGATTCAGTGGTCAACCTCTCCCTCAAGTAGAGTACAGTAGGTTTTGGAATTGTGGCTATTCCCTCCACAATTGTATGATTGTGGGTTAGTGAATGTATTAAGATTAATAAGTTTTCCTCCAAACTGTTCATTTTCATGGGGTCAATCATTGTACACTTAGGTAAATTTTGGTGTTCGAACATTCTGACTGACGCCAATCTACTGGTCTGGCCTATATCACTGAATTCAGAGATACAGCAAAATTCACAAGAAAATTCCATTATAGAATAAGGTTGTTTGAAGAAAAAAAATACACAATGAATGTCTTGATATGATTATGAGCAGTGTTTAGTTTTTATGCAGCAATCATACGTACCAACGAGATGATCGATTAGTTGTAGACTCTTCACTTTCTTAAATACTCTCTGATTGCTTCAAGAAATATAAGAGACCATTTATAAGCATTCCCTTGGGTTCCGAGTGGAACACAAAGGGTTTCAACAACACATCTCCACTTTCTTCTATTCTTCGCTGTCCTCTTCATTTGGGTTCACGATTGCCCGTTATCTCTAATTTCCTAATCCTCACACGGTCTCCTTCATATCACTCTCGCACTGGTAACCAACTTGTCGCTTCCCATTCGGGTTCCAATTGAGCAATGGACTAGCGCGCAATGTCAATCAATGGCGTCCTCAATGTATGCCCGATCCACCTCCATTTCCTCCTACATATTTGTTGGACGACAGGTTCTTGGTTAATTCGTACCCATAGTTCATTTTTGCCGATTCGTTCTTGCCGGTCATTTGATCTTCAGTATGCAACGAAGTTTATGGCTTTATTTTTTTTGTAATAATAACATCACCAACTGAAAAACGTCTCAACAATGCCGTTAGGCAGCTTCAAAGTTAATAGAACTTTCTAGTAAAAAAAGCTGTCATTGTAGGAAAACATTATTTGACTAAAATCACCTGTAAGAGGTACTTGAGAATCAAGTAGAATACTCCTAAAAAGGTGGGAGGAAAACTCTATCAGCAAGACTCAAACAGTGACAATTTCTGCGGACGCTCCAAGGGCAGGATGACTTTGATTCACGTAAATAAAATCACAATCGTAAAACAACACTTTACCAATGCACGGCGCAACCAGATAAAGAAACATTTAATTACCGATTAACCAAGGGAAAACAAAACATGTAGATCAGCGAAGAGTCCCTTTTCACCGGAGAATTCATTCACACTTAGTTGTACAATCGCAAATATATATGTGTTATTTTGTATGTATGTGTATATTAAGTTTGTCAAACAAAAAAAATCTGCATAAGCCTCAAGGACAAGATCCCGCATCTGACCACTTCTATGTACATATATCAGTTCACCTGCTGCTGTGGAGTTAGGTACATCGGTCGTTCGACGCGCACCCTGTCCAAGAGGAATCAAGAACACTATCCAGCGTTCTTGTGAAAAAGCAATAGTGGTGCAATAAGGAGTGCGATAATTGAACACCTGGTTAACACTGATCATTCCATCTCAACAAACGCCTCCTTCAAAGTAATCTACAGAGTCAAGAATAACCTATCAAAGGCAATACGGTTTCGTCTTCTTTGTATCGCTGAAGTTCTGGCCATTCACATAGAAAAGCCGGAGCTGTGCATACAAAAGAGGATTACTCAACCACTTCTACTGTCTTGGTAACAACTTTTTTTGATTTAATTTTTAATTTTGATGACTTAATTTTGTTTCTTCGCCTGTTCTTTAATTGCTTATAATTCCTGCATTCATTTAGAACTCTTACGTAATTTCGTATTCTCTACTTTGTTCCTATGTGCATCCTGAGTAAAACTCACTCATCAAACTATTCATATCATTACATAACTTCTTTAAACAATTCTTTGTGACAACTCATCACCTTTGTTACTACTCTAATTTCTTTAACACCTAATTTTCTTGACTGATTTTGTATTGAAAATCAAAACAAGTGATTCAGCGAAGAGACTCACCCTAACAACGAATTTATCATCAAGCTGTACAATCGTATATATATGATTTTTAAAAAGTTATATCCGGTGAGGGAATTGAAACATAGGTGTGAATGCATAAAATAATAATAATATGAAATGCAATTAAAACTAAAATGTTTGTGATTATAATCGTAGTTAAATGTCAAGTGGCAAAGCAAATTAATGTCATATATAGAATAATTCATAGGATGGATAGAACTTGAAAAAGAGTATGCAATTATAAGATTAGTAGACAAATCGAATAAAATAAAAACGTTACGTAATATTGTGTGAAATTTAATAGCATAGAATTTAATGTTGTAAAAAGGAATTGATTTAGAATGACAAGTGAAGTAATACCGGAGACAATTAAAAGTGAGAGTAGTAATAGTAACAATTGACGTAATAAGGAAGAGTATACAAATTGAATAGACAAAAATGAAAAAAATGAAAAATTGGTAGAGCTAAAATATGACTGGGGATTACCATACTTTAGCATAGTATAAGGATTAAGACCATGAAAGTTGGAGGGGTTGAACGAACTTTTTCTGTACACAGAGATCTGGCTTTTCTGTTTCGATAGCCAAAGCTTCAGCAATACAGATGAGTCGGGTACGTAGGGATTTGGGTAAATTACTCTTTGCCTTGTCGATGACTTTGAAGGCAGAGGCTATAGAGATAGGGTGATCATTATCGACCAGATGTTCAATGATCGCGTATTGTGTAACTCCAATTATCAATCTTCACCTGTTTAGTTAAAATAACTATAACCAATTGTGTTTTGTTTGACAAACTTAATGTACACATACATACAAAATAACACATTTATATATTTGCGATTGTACAGCTAAGTGTGAATGAATTCACTGACGAAAAGAGACTCTTCGCTGATCTACGTGTTTTGTTTTCATTAATGCCTGGATGGGGATTATACATGAATTGTAACCAAGAGAAACACAAATAATAAAGGTTCAGTCAATAGGTGATATGTGAACGACAGAAAAATGATGTACATTCTAGGAGAAAAAACAGTTAATAATTATCAAGTTAGTTGAAAAATCCAAATAATCATAAATTTTGTGATAAGATCATTCAAGAAGGATTTTTCAAACAATTATTCCCTCACACCCAGGACATTCCAGTGACAAGGCAAGCATATAGACTATGCCAATTAGTGATTTTAACGCCATTAACAGTCATTATCATTGGCGAGTATTTTTCTGACCAGGCAGACCTCATAGGTCAAAGCTGAAATAGATCAAATCCCTTCAGACTAAAACTTATGCAAGTTTCCCACGTATCATGAAGATCCTGGGTGTATACTACTGAAGAGGCCGAGACTAGGACGAAACGGCTGTCTAGTACCCCTGGTTTTTCAGCAGTTCTCCAAATGACGATGTCAGATGTTGATATAACCTCTGACCTAGCAATTAGGTCGATACGTATATGCCTATAAAACTAAGTCTACTTGACTGATAAACATTCATGAGAAGCGACTTCTTCGCTAACTCATTTGTGCTTATATCTATGGTAAAATCGTCTGAAAAGCTAATTATAATGTTTCACTACTCTGAATTACATTACAATAAGTAAAATTTCGCTGTCTACGTCAATTCTAATCAACTTTTCAATGAATGAATGAATGAATATTACCAGACCAGACAAGACTAGTCAAATATTTCACTGTTGTCTGATAAATGCTGAGTCTATTTATAGAAAAACAGACATCAAATTTTTTTAACACAATGAGAATTTTTTTTCTTCTGTCATAATTTGATAAGTCAACCCTTTACCTTTAACTGCTACCTCCCAAAAAGACAAACTTTATAGATTATATTTTAAGGTGGTCACTACTGAGTGGGTTTTTTGATAGCACAATGAAGAAAAAGAAGAAGTATTAGTAGAACAACCCACGTTTAACAAATACGTTACTTTGTCTAACACACAGATGTTATGAAGTTATACACGCCTATAATCTTGTTTACTGTCAAATATATCTGGTTACGGTAACTAGAGAAATTGATTTGGTACTTATGCATGAAAAGGTTATATGATTGATTGCATTGCCATTCATGAATACGGCTATTACTAATGTAGCGGGAGAAGACGAGATGAAGTAACGTCATGTTTATTTTGCAGTTTGACATAGACATTTAAGGGAATTATGTATGCCATAAATTTGAATCGCACATTTGCACAGATCTTCCGTATTATGGCATTTCTACGCTTCGTGTTGTGTTTATTTACGGGTTGTCTTCTTTTCTTGTCTTTCAATACTGGTTCATTTTTTCTCTCTCTTTGGTATCATATCTACCTTTTTGATATATTTGATATTTTTGTGATGATGTACGTCACTTCATATATACTACTGAAAGAACTTGTCAGTAGTACACGCCATACTACTGCTAAAAATAGTAAAAATAATGAAAGTATATGACTACCCCTACGTTGACTGAAGTTATTTGTGTAATTCTTAAAAAATGGAAATAAAATTAACAGTAAACGTAATTTAAAAATGTTGATCAAATTGCTACTCTATGCATCATCATCACAGAATAAAGGACAGAATGGCAGTCAAACCTCCAACATATCCAACAACTTTGTTCAAAAAGCAATTTGCAAACTTCTTCAACACTAAGGCGCACAATGCTCTAAGCCTTTATCAACCTCATTCAACAGCTGGCTATATGACAATGCTTGACACGTGCCAGTCAGGTGATCCACAACGGAAAACTCAGGAAAGAAGCCTTTGAAGTGAGAACGTGGGGTGTAGGCAAAGGTGGCTGCGTCAGACTGTGCACAAGGAGTGAGAAGACAGGAATACTTTGGACTGACGGATCGAAAGACTCTAGAAGATCTCGATTTCGCGTGTGGATGATTTATATGTAATGCCACACACACAACCTCGAAGACTTGTAGAAGAAAGCCACTAGACTGGCTAAAGAGGCGAAAAAGGCAGCAGGCAACGAAGACAGAATTCTAAGTGAACATATAGAAAACGAATGGGATGGAGATAACCAACAGCAACAGCAAAAGCACCCAGAATCGTTCGCTATCAGAGGGAGAGATTTGACAGAGGTTACTTCCTTCATTTATCCGGCTGGGAAGCACGGTTTCAACCACAGGCAGTTGGACAGCACGGATGAAGATGTCAAAGCCAGTCAGCTAGAATCGGGAAGGCAAGATACACCTTCATCAACCTGAAACCAGTTTGGAAGTATTCTGCAATCGGCATGAGCTACAACATTCAGATTTTCATCACAAATGTAAAGTCAATCAGTTCTTCTACACGGGTCAGAAGCTTGGCGTGTCAAGGAAAGGATTTTCGACTGCTTGTTGCCTTCGATGGGTTCACACTGAAGATAAAATAGCCAGAAAGACTAAGCATAACGAAACTATGGGAACAAAACAACCAAGAGTCTATCGTTCAACAAATATGTAGGAGGAAATAGAGATGGATCTGACGTATATTGAGGAGACCGTCGAATGAAATCACGTGCACTGCAGGCCATCGCTCGAGTGGAAGGTGAGTGGGAAGCGGCAATTGGGTCGTCAGTGAGAGAGTTACATGGAGGTTATCGTTTGAGGAGGAGGAGGAGATGAGAGATTTTGGGCAATCGTGTGCCTAGCTGACGAAGACAGTAGAAAATAATACAGATTCTCTATTAAACGAATTTATTACCAATTTACACAGTATAAAAAGAACTCAGTCAGAACACTGTTCAATATAGCACAAAAGATTTGTTCTGACAGTGCAATTGAGCATGAAATAAAATGCTCGGAAGGATATTTTATCCAAGAATGGATATCGTGAGAATAAATGCTCTAAAGAAATGAGCCCCTGCAAAACTTTCGAAACAGTTTAGAAGAAACCTGTCTATATCAATGATGTAGAAGAAGTAGTCAAACGAAGAATCGATAAATCTGTCAAGAGAACTTATTATGCTGCACAACTCCTCTTCCTTAACACCAACAAGCTAGTGCTTCAATTTAAGTGTGTTTGTGGAAGCAAATATATAAGTCGTACAGAAAGGCGACTGTCTACTTGCATGATGGAGCATATGCCAAAGTGGTTGAAAATAGGTGAATGCAAAGTGCCAAAAACCTCAATAGCAAAACATCTTGTGGACTATGAACATGATATCAACGCGGTCAAGTCATTCACTGTTGTCAATCAGGTGACAAAGAAACAGGAAGATGCTTGCGATTGCAGGGGCTCTTGCATTTCGAGTTTATAAACCAGGTCTCTGTGTACAAAAGGAGAATCTACCATGGTAATACGTTTTACTTATTATTCTACCTCTTATTATTATTTTCATCATTACTATTCTTCATTCATTTAAAACTTTCGTCTATCAGTAGGATTATCTTAACTCACTTCAGCATTACTATTATTGTTATTGTTATTATAACTATCACTACTAACATTAATCTGTTTGCAATTCTTGATATATTCTCTAGTGACTAATTGTTTATCTAAGTGATGCAATTGAAGCGTAATGCAATTTATCTTAATTTCAATCTCTCATACTCCGTTAGTCTTATCTATTTAAACACGACCTGAAAAACATTCACACATGTATCGTTGTGCATGAATAATTCATCAATGTAGTTTGCTTGCTTATCAGTCTTATTTCTCCTAATTTATTTCCATAGTGTATATATCCGTGTACGTAGAGTATTCAACAGAAAAGTAGTTCTACTGGAATGTGATTAATTCATTAAGTCATCCTGCTTTATTGTTGTTTGTTTGTCCCGGGAAATAAATGTTTCCAATTATTATTGTTTCCTTTAATTCCTAGAGGAACATAGGGCTTAGGCCGTGCGTCTCCATTGCGTTCGGTTCTCTGCTAGAGTCTTCACCTGGCCCCAAGTCTGCCCACACGTTTTCATCTCCTCTTCACATGACCTCCTTCAAGCCACCCTTGCACTGATGACCAACTCGCCGCTTCCCTTTCGGGTTCCACTCGAGCAATGGCTTGTCTAGTGATGTCACTTGATGGTTTCTTCAGAGTACGACCAATCTCCATTTCTTCCTACCTACTTCTTTCACAATCGGTTCCTAGTTGGTTCGCTCATTGCCAGAGATCTCTGTTGCTGATCTTTCCTGGCCATCTGATCTTGAGTATTGAGCGAAGACAACTGTTAATGAAGGTCTGTAGTTTGTTTGAGATGCTCTTCATGACACGCTGGCCAAGTCTCTGATCCATATAGTGAGTAGCACTGACTTCACATTGGAGTTGAAAATCCGGATCATATTTTTGATGCTAAGTGCTGTTGACCTTCACACAGACTTGAGAGTAGTGAAAGCTTGTCTCGCTTTTCCGATCCTTGCTTTGATATCCTCGTCAGTTCCGTTGGCCTGTAGTTGAAACGATGCTTCCCAGGTAGGTAAAGGAGGTTGTTTCTTTCAGGTTCCTCCCATTTATGCTGATTGTTGTCTTTTGTTGTTGTTGCTGTTGGTGGTGTTGCCCAGGAATCTTCATCACCTCTGTTTTCTCTATGTTCACCTGAAGTCCTATCTTTGATGTTTCTTCTACCAACTTGTTAATTTTCGCTTGCATATCTTCCAGTTTGTGAGAAATCAGACATATATCATCGGCGAAGTCCAGATCCTCCAAGTTTTTTGTGTGAGTTCATTTTATGCCTGTTTCCTCATTGCCCGCTGTTTTTCGCATTATCCAATCTACTGTAATCAGGAAAATCATTGGCGATAGTAGGCAGCCTTGTCTTACTCCTGTCCTCACTTCGAAGAATTCTGTATTGTTTCCAATAATGAATTTAAATTAACTCGCTAGATAAAATTAAACCAAGTTCACTTTTAACAGTGAAAAAATTTTGGCATTGGGAATATGATGTTCATTATAATGAAAGTTGTTTTAATTAATGAGACTCTCAAGCAAAATAACTATCCAAAGAACTTCATCAACGAAATCAACACTGACATTCAGTATATTCGAAAACGTATTCCAGAAACATGAACCTGAACAGTCGTCATTCTGTATAGAGCAGAGACGTCAGATAATATCAGAAGAGTACTGAATAAGTACGACATCAGAATTTTCTTCCAAACATCAGACACACTGCAAAGCAACCTTGTTCAAATAAAAGACCAAATATCTAAAGATTCTCAATCTAATTGTGTCTATAAAATAAATTGCTCCGAATGTGATGCGATATACAACGGAAAAACATCGCCAGAGAGAAATCAAGGTAATCAGAAGAAACAAACATCGCATAAAATCTGTTCGACCGCCGAGAAATCCGGTTGAATTAGAAAAGCTTGAAAAATCATCAGCCATAGGTTGTCTACACGCTATAGAATGAAGCCACAAATTAATTAATAATCCAGAAAAATTTCAGAAATCACAAAGGGCGTCTCGCATCATGAGAAGCACTTCATATTAGATGAAATCCGAATTGTCTGAGTAGAAATGATGGACTAAAACGGAATTTCACCCGGTTACTACACCCCCTCCCCCATGAAGTGACAAAATCAACACGAATGCGATAAGCAATTTCATTATGTAAAAACACACGCTGCTTTTATAACTTGACACACTTATCCAAATCCAACAATCCAGTACTACATCAGTAAAAACATACACAGCTTCAGTGGTGTATTGATTGGATGTCTACCAACCATGCAGGTGGTTCAGGGTTCGATCTCTGGCAGCCAACGCACTTCTTGACCTCACTAATCCAGTAATAAAAAAGCAAGTTAAGAGGAAAGGTCGGGCGTGAGGCTAGCAACCCTATCCTGTAAAAATAAACGCTGCTACAGATACTTCAAGCCTCTAGCTTGAAGCCCTATGTTCCATTGGGAATGTCAAGGAATAAAAAAAATATGATTGATTAGAAGTTAGATGGTAAACACGAGTTTAAGAATTATTACCAGCCAGGTAGCATCGGACAGTTATTTCATCTTAGTCTTGGGCTCTTTAGCGGTGCATACTCACAGTCCCATCATAAATTGAACTCAGAATCATTAGGTAACGAGTCCAGGTCACTGAAGAATTAGTAGTTTGGATCGTAAACCAGTGACGCGTGAACTCTAACTTGATCAATTTATGATATAGTGTTGCCACCAACTAGCGCTATCGATGAATATCTAATTGCCCCCAACATGGTGAGCCTCACTGGCTATGAATTCTAATCGTGTATAAGAACTTTAGAACTTGTGAATTCCAATTGACACCCTAACCAAGCATCTGTTATTTCGACAAAATCCACTCGCTCACTCACCAGGATACTGGACACATCCAGTTGCAGAGTCTAAGATGAGATGAAACAAGGGTCCTTGACTTCACTTTAAGACACCAAAAACCAGATAACAACAATAGTTGACTTTAAGGTATATTGGAGCGTCCAGTGTAAGAAGCGACACATCAAAACAGAGATGATCCAGTAAAGTTGGCCTTTGTATTCGATGATTCTAAGTGATGTAATTCAGTAGAAATTCAGGTAAATAGATGCGAAATAACACAGACACTTTCTCTGAATTCCAATGCCAACATCAATGTCAAGTTTATTTGTTAAAACGTTAATATTTTTAGGCGAAACTGTCACTGCCTAAATCTGATCTACTAAAAATAACAAATAACAACTTCATAGATTAAATATTAAGATGTTTTTTCTTGTATAAGTGAAAAACCTTTAAAAGAGAAACACCCGACGCCTGTTCCCTATCCCAAATAGTCAGTATAGAATACTGCTGTTGGATAAGAAAAAATAACATCCACGTAATATTTAGCTTATTCTTGTGATAGAAAACATACTTTATCCATTCTATAGGCTAAAATGTCAGATAACTTAATAAATAGACTGGAATGAAATGGAATGTCAAATGCTTCATTTTTCTCATGGTTACCCATGGCCAAAAGCAAAATACACATCATTGTAAAAAGTACCTGTCAAAAACTTTGTGAATTCAAGTGGTAAAAATGACTGAATTCTATGGGCTTGTAAAAAAATAATGATTGCTAGTGGATCCAACATATATATATATATATATACAGTCCAAAAACTGGTAATATCCGAACTTAAATATATATGTATATATACTCTCTGGCTGGCTGGCTAGATTCACCATAGATCTTGGCACCGAAGTGCAGCAGTTCGAGTTGCCACGTTCCAAAGAGCACACAAAAGTAGACAAGAAAATGAGTGAAGAGAATCAATAGAGTTTTGACAGGTATAAGAGTGAAACAGAATGAGTAATGGTAGAAAGGAATATGAAAGATTACAGAGATTACAGATTACAGATGTATTCAACATCTGAGCCATTGACAACGATTTTGAGCCATGTCACCTAGTGTCTCCAGCCATTGATTCTTAGAGTCCCGAGAGCCCCAACCCGGAAGTCTGCATCTCCCTACCTGACTCAGTTTAACTGTCAAGGATTTCATGGATTGATGCCATGATTTGTTTGGCCACCACTTACTCTTCTCCAACCTGCACCTATATCAGCTAGTAATGCCCGTCGGGGGAGGCGATGGCTAGGCATGCGCAGCACGTGACCTAGCCATCTCAATCCATGTAACTTTATAGCCTCTTCAATTGATTTTCCCTCTTTGCCCAACACTCTACGCCTAACGTCAACATTACTTACCTTATTATACCACCTAACGTGAGAAAGAGATCGTAAACATCTGTGGTCAAAAACAGACAATCTCTTCATGTCTTCCGCTCTCAATGGCCACGTCTCACCGCCATAGAGAAGGACGGAGCGAACTGTTGAGCAGTACACACGTCCCTTGATTGATAGCCGGATGTCACGCCTACGCCAGAGACTGTGTAAGTCAGCGAAAGCAACCCGAGCTTTTTGGATCCGTGCTGAGATTTCATACGAAGATTGTTGCTCAAGGTGTTCAGAAGACTCTGCATTTTGTCAGCGTCCTCCCCTAACAGAACTATGTCGTCTGCATATTCTAAGTCCATAAGACTATTCCCTGGTAACAAGTCGATTCCTAAGTCGTTAAGTCCAGTTAAGGATAATTCCATTAGCATATCTATGATGAAGTTAAACAGAAATGGGGAAAGTGGACATCCTTGACGGACTCACTTAAATAAAACCTTAAGCCCACACAAAGTAGCTGTGGTAGTTTACTAACATAGTGGATACAGCTCTGGCTTTCAAAGTCGGATTTCAGAGGTATCTTATTGGAGGTATATTAGCACTGCATTAGGCTAACTACAGTGTTATCAAACTGATATTCAGAACAGCTGTATGAGTTTGTGTCATGTTTACGTAACAATTAAACTTCCTGGCAGTACTGGAGAACCGTTTCTTCTTTGTATGGGACTCTTCATCAGTACGCATTCACCGGGGTTCGAACCCAGGACCACTGGATCGGGTCCCAGGGGCTTAATGGCCTATGAGCTCGCTAGCCTTGTAACCAGTAGTTCCTTACCCAGGTTTCCAATGGTTCTCTAACTGATGTCAGCTCATGGTGAAATCCTGTAACCAATCAATAAAATCTCTACAAACCAATATTTGAAAATCAAACTTTGTAAACACCAGAAATTTTCCGATTATTTTTATTTCAAGGAATTTGAAGGGTTTACTATAAAACTTGCTGATGATAGTTTAGGCAATCTAACAAGACATTAAGACGTTCGTCAGCTGGAACTTTAGTTCGGAGAAAAATTGATTCTGAACAGATTTCTAAAGACAGCGGAGACCTTAGCCATTCATAAATACATTATTGACTATGGATATCAAGCTTTCGGTAGTTATATTTAGAAGTTGACCTGCGTGTTTGATTCATGTGAGAAGAGTCAAATTAGTTTTGTTTTTCCTGTAATGCTAAGTACTAAAACTTTCCGAAGTTTCCTTCAAACTTCTAATAAATAACTAATTTGCTTTAGTGTCAGTTGTAATTGGTTAAGCTATCACGCTTCACCCATTGGTATTTACAATTCTCATGCTAAAGTTCTGCTCAAAAGAATAAAGAATTCTATTTTCAACCATTCTTTGACTTCGCCTAGAGAACAACTGGAATCCAAAGATTATTGAACAGTAATTTCATCCTATTTTGGGATTCTTCAGACACTGGCATCTATTCCTCCAGCACAAAGGATCCAAATCAGGAAATTGGGTGATGGAACTAAACTCACTGATCATTCAGCTGCCTAGGCAAGAATACACTGGCCTACCCATGAATTCCAACTTCTGTAAATTTGGGAGTGTCTAGCGCCAGTGCCAGCTAATGTCTTCGGCGAGTACTTGTGCTCACACTCAACTTCATAGACTCCACTGGCCATGAATTCTCACCAGTACTCCTCGAAGCTTCATCCTATAGTCAGTAATTGATTAATTTTCAGGTGTTAGGTCGTAGGAACTTTTGATCAGTTTCAAATGTGATCGCAAATTATTATCAGAAGTTAGAATTCATAGACAGGCCACTGGATTCCACCCAAAGTGGCTGAATGTTCAACAAATTCGCTTCGTAACCTGAAGGCCCTGGGTTCGGCTCTTGATAGTCAAGTCAAGGGTTCACACAGTAGAAGAGTCCCAAACTTGAAAGGCATATTTGAAAAGAAATCTTAGTAAATGAATGGATCTTCAAGAATTGGTTTGTAGGTAATAGGCTTGTTTTTCGAGTTCGGCCATGGATTAGAGAGCCATCAAATGATTTACTAGGTTGCTTTGTAACCGGAAGATCCTGGTTTCGAACCCTGGTGGGAACGTACTGATGAAGAGTCCCTAACTAGGCTGACGAAACAGCTCTCCAGTACTCCAAGAAAGTTGGATTGTTTCGTAAATAGAGAAAAATCAGGACACGACATGCGAACTGCCGATGATTCTCAAACTAGTGTGAACCAGCTGGCTGTCAAGTACTCCCTGGTTTTCAGACGTTCACTAACTGATATCAATCCGTGGTTAAACTCGGAAAATAAATAAATATTATTGAAAACCGTTTTCTATCCGTCAGCCTTTAAGGCTAGATTACTATCTGTTAAACAGTACGTTGTAACTTTAAACCCATCAAGCTTGTCTTTATTTGAATAACTGCACAGTAGCCCTCATTACTTGAGCAAATTCACTACCGAACTTTTTTCAATTCATGTCGTCATACGGTTAAAGACTTACCAAAATTTATAACAGCCATGATACCAGATATATATGTGTTTTAGTTATACAAACATTTACGTTCTCTCTCATAAATACCCTGCAAATGGATTCCTAACTGTTGCGGGTACTTAAAGCCGACTGACTTAGAACTCAGTGAGTAAATCTGAAATATCAGCCCTTGAAGTATAACTCAGCGTTTGGCAACTACATTTTTCATTACCTGGTGATGTATTTTTAAATGTCTTGAAAAAAATTGAAACTATTTAGTCAAAGATCGTTATTCCGATAAATTCCACTGATCCCTTAATTATGATTCTTGTATTTCAACACTGTTTTTTCTATTACTTATATTGTCTGTCTTCTTTTGACGCCCTCTTCTCCCCGCTCCAATTGAATAGATCTCTACGTTGCGTACGCAATAATATTCATACACATTTAATGATTGCTATTCTACTGCGTGCTGTTTCATGGATTTGCTTGGCTATATTGAATACAACAACCTTGGTAAGTAAATGATAACCTGTTTATTTTTCTACTGTTTTAACAGTATCCTGTGAAGAAGTGAACACCGGTATCGTTGCGCGGATACGTTGTCAACTGACTTACTAACTAACTCACCTGTTCTCATAAAGTAAAGCCTTCAGTGTTACCTTTGTATTTGTGCAGTGGTGCCTCTTTTTGTCACATAATTGGTTGATGTATATATTGTCTTACATTGAAAATCTGTCGGTTGGTCTAATTGCTAAGGCGCATTCCTACAGGAGATACTTTGATGATGTGTAATAATTGTGAACATGTGAGCCGTCTACTAGATAGAGTCAACTCTATACAAAATCACATAAGTCTTACATGCGAAGAAGAAGAAAGCCGGAAACAGCTTACATTTTTTGACATACTTTTGAGTCAGAGAGGAGATTACTCAATAAAGCGGTCAATTCATAGAAAGCCTACTTGTACAGAGCAATATTTAAATTTTCACATCTTCTATACACTACAGAATAAGAGAGGTTTGGTTAAGTGCTTATTCAGGAGGATTCAGTGTATTTGTACAGCTGATTTGATTGAGGATGAAAATTTTAAAAGCAATTCTGATGCGTAGTCTTCTCGAAATCACATATTTAAAACAATTAGTCCTTTTTATAAATTTGGACAGTGTTGTTATCAGAAGATGGAGATTATCTGAAAAATATTGTGATGTATTTGCGCCATACATTTCGGACAATCTGATCCCTCACACGTTCACTTGTCAAGTCGATATATGTGTGAAAAAAATAAAGGGTAATTAAATAAAACAAAGTGACGAAAAGGATTTAAGAATAATTAACACAATGTTTGGTAATCCAATCAAATAAGAATCACCAAGGTAAACTGTTTTTGAGCACACAGGGTATTGATCGCCTAAGTTTTTGAGTAGCTGCAGCCTCAGAGTATTTCAATTAGCGCCCTTGACCATCTTAATAGATAACCTTAAAGGCTATGTTGACATCAATCTTATGGTTCATCTCGATTAAATGTTTGGCTATAGATGAATTTGGTACTCTGACACCTGCGTCTGTTGGTTTTGTACAATTCATTTGTTTTTCCAAACATTTCGGGATTTACTCTCCCATCGTTACATGCAAAGCATGTGTGTCCACACACATGCAAAAATTGGTAAATAGGATGGAGTGTGACATAATCACTTGTGCACTTTTGGGGTTTGCGATGGAGTATATTTTTGGTTTTTCGATAATTACAGGCCGCGCCGCATAATGGGTCCTACGGATGACCGAATATAACCTTTGTCTCAAAATCCTACTGTTTATTTCACTGTTATGTGGTAATATGATGAAAAAGTTTTCCTCAGGGGTGGTATAGATTGTAGGTTTAAAGGCTGATTGACTTCTACACCTGTCTAAGATTTTAAAAGATATCCGTTTTTAACAAGAGTATCCATCACTATTTCATTTTCTTTCTTCATAAAATCAGCCGTGCAAATACGCTGAATCCTCTTAAATAAGCATTTAATCAAACCTCTCTTATACTGTAATGGACAAAAGCTGTGAAAATTACGGTATTGTTCTGTCCTATCGAACCATCACCTCTTGGACTCAGAATTACGCCGGCTGGTTGCAACTTTCTTCCTCGTATGATTCTTTACAGGATTAAGTCTATCTGTTATAGGACTCGCATCTTCATGATCCTCACATATCAAAATGATATCATCTACATATCTCCTATAGAAGGACAATTTAGAAATTAAATCAAGGAACAAGTTTTCAACATAGGATATGTAAACGTCCGCTAACAAAGGTCCTAATGGACTCCCCAAAGCAACACCATCCACTTGTCGAAAATATTCACCTTCAAATGTGAAATTGACGTTGTCAGTACATATTAGTAATAAATCTTTCAAATAAGTTAAAGGAAATCCGGGATTGAAAAACAACTAGAAGATATATAGTCACAAGGAATATCAACAGTCTTAATCAATGGTACATTAGTAAACAAAGATTTAACATCAAATGCATACATTTTCCTATCTTTCATGTTCATATCTGCAAGACAGTCAACAAGTTCAAATGTATCTTTCAAAGTAAACTCACATAATTCATTGCGTACTGGCCTTAAAACATCAACTAACCATTTCGCTAATATGAGTGTGGGAGAGCAACACACTGATAGCATAAGACGCAATGAATTATCAACCTTATGAATCTTGGGTAATCCATAAAGGTTTGGAAAGTCAGATCCCATGGGTTTCAAGGAATTAAACTCCTGTTTATGGATAACATGCATGTCACAAAGTTTTTCTAAGTGCGAAGTTCCTTGTCCCTCTAATTTTCTGATATCATCAGAAGGAACTTTGGATATGAACTTGATTTAGTCATTAAGAATGCATAACATTTTTGTTTTGTAATCACTTCTGTCCATTAACAACTACACCAGATCCTCTCTCAGGTTTCAGAATAACTACATCGGATCTGTTAAGTAATTCCTTTAGTGCTTTAACATAAGATGATGTCAAAATGCTTTTTTACTTCCGACGCGAATTACAGAATTGATGTGCTATATCTACAAATTTAGCTTCCAACCAACTTTGGTCATCTCTCAAGGTGGGAACTAGAAGACTCAACTGATTATACAAATTATCAAACTGAGAATCAGCTGTTAGGGCAGATATTCGTCGAAACTCAAAGTCTATTCGTACCTAAGGGAGATATCTTCATCAAATTCCCCCCCCCGTAAAATGAGGAAATAAAAAGTCAGATATTAAGACAGAAACTAGACTCAGTCATCCGTAGAACTCGCTATGCAGCCTGGCTTACAATTATTGAAAAAGCTTAAAACATGTTCCACTAAAAGCCTAAACAGTACATAAGTGGTTTTCCCACATCCCATACTATATACTAATTTATATATGTGTGTGTGGTTACACATTCATGTGGAGAAGTAATCGTGTTTCCTGTCGTAGGATAGAAGAACATATTCCCAAATGGTTAGAAAAAACTAATGAACCATGAAAAATCGACAAACGCAGGCAGCAGACTACCAACTTTATCTCTATTGCAGAATATTTCATTGATGCGAATCAAATATCATTTCAAAACGTTCTTCAAGATTATTTATAAAAACAGTCAGGGATACTTACTGAAATACGCTGAAGTTACAGCTATTTGGTTGACTAAGCCCCACTTGTTAGTAATGCTAATAATGATTTGCATTATTCCAAAACAGTACTTATGGTAGAGTGTGCATCTATCAGCATTCGGTATAATGCTGGACCTAATTCAGTGGACAACAGGAAAAGCAAAAATCAAATCAATAATATTACAAGATTGATAATGGCAATTTTTTTGGTATTTGCGGTGAAGTCGAAAATGATAAATAATGATAGTAATGTCAACAGCTAAGCTATAAGTTGATTGAAGTAGTGTCACCGATAATTACATATATGAGAGAATATAGAGCCAATTATTCTGCTAATAACATAATAAGTCGTTGGTTTCACACTTAACATTGTCTCTATCACATAGAATGCAGGTCAGAGATGGTATCAGTGAGTTCCTGTGCTTGGCTGTATGGGCACATCATCTTTTACAGTGACTTCTAGTCCTACCTGATGAGATGTCAGAGAGGAGTTGAGAATATAGAGGGTACTGAGTCAAACAGTATGGATTTAGACCATTTCTCAAGTATCTATCAACAGTGACTCTAAACTACAACAGCCCAAAATGAAACTACCTAATAAAGATATTGACAAATCTCTATCGACCAATCAAACGCGTCCGAAGCAGAAGTGCGTAATTTGAAAAGAAGACCTTTGTATCAAAGTAATGCAACGTTAAAAATTAGTTGTTTATAATAACTTCCCTTGTGTGTTCCAAGGAAAGCTTCCTGTTTCTTATAGGAGTCCTCATAGTTGTGTCAAACCAATTTCGATGCGTAAATTCGTCCAAATAACAGTATATGATCATGTTTCTTGACTGACTCACCAACCGGATCCTATTTTTTTGGGTGACTCTGGAAACTTTCGATATAATTTGTGTGGGTCACATTGAGAAGATTAACAAAATCGTCCGTATTATTGACTGTGTTATAAATATAGTCCAAGGATGACTATAGGCTACACGATTTCTCTCTTTCAATGAACCTCTTGTCTGACCAGTACTTAAATAATAAATTGGGATGAAATTTGGTGTATAATTCTTGTACAGCAACCATAATTCCGCCAATATACTATGGGCTCACCTGACTGGTTGCTCAGGGTCATTAATCTGTTCATTAGGTAGTTACGTTTAGGGCCGCTATAGTTTAGATCCACCCTATCAACTACTATAATAACAAGTTGACTAAGTGGCACACAATTTCGCTTACTGACGACTTTTAACACCCTGCGCAATGTGACATTGTCCTTTTTGAGCAGACTAGGAAAGACTGAGGAAGAGCAGTGACGAAAAACAGGTTAGATGCAAGAGTTAACAAACTGTAAAAGTAGTGTTTGAGGGATTTCTGATTGTCTTAAATTTTTAATGTAGTAGTAGGTTAGACGGAACATTTTCTTAGAAGTCGATAACAAGATGTGGGGTGACGAAGACAGTTCAGAACATTGAATTAATGCTTGACTTAGTTTCTATTTCAGTGTCTTCTATGCTACTTGCATCGTGTGAACGAGCCAGTTCGTGTTGATTGAGTTTAAACCTGAAGGTGCGGTTAGTCTGACATTTAAAGAGATTTAAATCAAGACCATTTAGCGTAGACCACTGGCTTATGACCGGAAAAGGCTATTAAGTTTGGAACAGTCAGTCTGCGGCGTTACTGGTGACGAGACAATCAATTTGCCGACGTACTCGACAAAATTGATTTTATATGTAAGATGTTAGTCATGTAAGAAAAGAGGAAAATGAAAAGGAGACAGAATGGCACCCTAAGGTACTTCAGCTTTAATAGGCAAGGCAGGGAAGGATTCGCTCTTTTATACAGTATCCTGAATTCTGTTTGAGAAATAAGAATGCAACCAGTTAACAGCCAGAGACTGAGTAGTTGTCATGGAAAGCTTATTTAACTAAAGGCATCTAGGTGGAGAATCAAAAAGTTGTGTAGTCGAGGATGATAAATCGCACATATTTGGCCCATTTGTCTGATGAGGAAACAATGTTATGAAGTAAGATGGCAGAGGCATCTGAAGTGCTTCTGCCCTGTTTATAAGCAAACTTTTGGGGTCGTTAAAAGTTTTTAAGGAGGGTTCAAGGTTGAGTAAAAGTAATTTCTCTTTTAATTTCAAAAAAGGACAGGTAATTCCAATAGATCTAAATACCAGAAAATGATTAGGGTGAAGGGATAATTTTAATGTCTTCCAATGTGGCAAGTGCCACACTACTGAGAAAGAAAGCATTGAAATATTTGTAAGAGGATGACATATAATATTAGCACATCTTTCGGGGACAACAGAGAGTTCAGCATCAGGAATAAGGCCTTGGGAATGTGTTAGAGATTTCATACAGCCGAAAAACAATAGCACCAGTTGTTTTGGTGCGTTATTTGTCCTCTCAAAAGACGTCTTCTAAGGGAGAAACTGTCGAGATAAAATAACTAGTACTGAAGAGGTGTTCAGTTATTTTTAACTGTGGTTCTTACACAACATCAGATCCCATCACTTTATCAACTTGGTGAGAAGGTTTTCATCAAACCTTCTTGGATTTGACCCGCCTTGAATGACCGATTCACTTACCTGCATAGTTACAGATGAATCAACACAGTTTTGGATATTTTCACTGAAGTTATTGTAGAATAAAAGTCGGATGGGAAAAACCACCCACGTCGATGCTGCACCAAGTATCCTCTCAAGAGATGTTGTAATCTCTCTCGTAAGGATGTCAGAAAGCAAGTGACACTTGGATTCGAGGTTCGAATACAGCACTGTCTAGGACGGAGAAAAAATAAACCACACTTCCGTAGGTGCACTTTCTAATCTACTGTTCGATGGTTGAAGCCATAAGGGACACATGAATAATAACACTCATCATCAGTCCCCTAGACTGGTGATCGCATTCCAAAGGATTTGACCGATTTTAGTCAGAACCCATTAAGGACTAGATAAGTGGCAGTGATTAATCTTTAGTGACACAGTCCTATAACATGTTAATTGTAATCCCTGGCAGTCCAGTGGTGGCAAAGTCTATGAAATCAGAGATCCTTGATGCTGGATCAAATCTCAGGAGGGAGATACGCCTTACTGACAAGTGCTAGTAAAGATGAAACCCAACTACAAGTCTACAATCTAACATTACTATTTTTCGGATAGTTAAAAACAATAGTTTGGCATACATTTCTCACAGAGATTTCCCTCACTAATATGTTTGCCTGTATGCTTAGACATGTATGACCTCAAACTACACATATATATAAGTTGTGAGTCCTCTTTATTTTACAATTTATTCATCTATTCCATTAATATATTAGATTGACCTTCACCTCTCTACAATGTGTATTATCACTTTTAATGTATGCATCTATACCTATATACGTCAGATAATATTCTTGATCACGTAGAAATGCAAAGTATTCATGTGAATGTCAGGTCAGTGAAATTAATGTTATTTGCGTACTAAGCATCGTTTCTGTCATCCCACCCCACCCCAGCCCACAACACCCTTGCCACCCTTCTGCCAATCTCTTCCAGTTCACTCTGCCTTTTGTTCCCCAGTGATTTTCATTCAGCAATGCCTTCATTATGGGAATTGTCTTCACTCATTCATAAATTAATGTGTTTTAATTACACAAAAAGTATGGCAAACTATGGATCAAATGTCCCAATTACCTCATTCAATCGTAAATAAACCAAAGACTTAGTAAAAAAAGAAAAAAAGAAGAAGAATCCTAAAAGCAAACACATTTTTAATACAAAAATAAGGAAAATAGTGTTTAGATAACTTATCTGAAGCTGTTCGCATCTCTAGTTTTAATTTTGGTTACCATGACTACACTCTAAGTGACATGGTATTCTTGCATAGATTTGGCTCCACCTAATCTTGGTACGCGAAGTATTACTGTTCTAAGTAAGTAAGTAAGTTTTGTCTTACCATGCCTGAAGCATTTCCTAGAAGTTTTCAACGAGTTGATCACGGATTGATAGCAGTTAGAGAGCCATTGAAAACCAGAACTGGAGTACTGGACAGCCAGCTGTTTCATCCTAGTATGATAGTCATCGGCAGTATGCACCCACCACCAGGATTTGAATCCAGGACCTTCCGGTTACAAGGCAGGCTTCGAAACCTGGCAGTGTGTGCCTACTGCCGATGACTCCCAAACTAGGATGAAACAGCTGGCTGTCCAGTACTCCAATTCTGATTTTCAATGGTTCTCTAATTCATATCAATCCATGATCAACTCGTGAAAACAAATTTAATCCTTACAAACCAACTATTGAAAATTTCCTAGAAGTCTCAATGAGATAGGATTCACTGATGAATAAAACTGAATTTTCTTCCCTCCCTCATACCAGCCATTTTTTTTCTCCATGGTTTTGCTATGCATACAAGCGATGGCACAAATGCTTGAAAGAAGTTAAAAGTTGTATGTCACATCTAACTAAAATTCCTTGTAAATAAGTTGCGTAATTTCAAATTCGATTGAGAAATGACAGACTTCACTTAGTGAGTCCCTGAAAATCAGCTAGGAGTATGGGACAGTTGTTTCATCCCAGATTTGGGAGTCTTCAGCAATACACACCTATGATTCCACCAGGTATCGAATCCGAAACCTTCAAGCTACTAGACAAGTTCATTAGTTGTTCAGCTTCTTCTACGGAAACCAAGAACGCAAATTATAACTTCTACCAGTTCATAATATATATTATGTAGACTAGCTAATATAACCTATGAAAGTGTCTGTCGTTGATTTGGTTGCGCTATGTACTACTTCATTTTGGTAATGAAATAATCTTCTAAAGTTTGGTTTGTAAGGGTTGGTTATGTTTTTACGAGCTGATCACGGACTGATATTAATTAGAGAACCATTGAAAATCAGGGAGTACTGGACAGCTGCTGTTTCATCCTAGTTTGGGAATCATCGGCCATTGAATCAGGTCCCAGTGGCTGAATGCTATACGAGCTTGCCTTGTAACCGGAAGGTCCTGAGTTCGAATCCTGGTGGTGGGTGCTTACTGATGATGACTCCCAAACTAGGATGAAACAACAGCTGTCCAGTACTCTAGTTCTGGTTTTCAATGGTTCTCTAATTGATATCGGTCCGTGATCAACTCGGAAAAATGAAATAATCATAATGCTACCATCTAGGTGAATGTTGGACTACTCATTCCGAGGCTGCTGTTCTGTATCCTACTGTCAGAACCAAACCTTCATACCACCTTTAACTATCACTCGCTAATTTGGGACCAGTCTACCAACCGATGACAGTTAAGCAGATAATCTCATCATCAAAATTCCTAAGTGTTATAAATCGATAGATATTTAGTTACAGCAAATATTAAGTAGCTGGATTAGAGCAACTCTCAAATCTGATTGATGTGTTATTTTAAGTAAGATTAAAAGTAAAAATGTCAGTAGTTGTTCGATCTGCATTATCTCCTTCTTATTACTATATACTACTACGGGTGAAAGATGACATATTAATGACTTATCGTCACTGATAAAGCTTCAGTGAATCCACTGACAGTTATGAAATAATCTGAACTCTGCTTATCAACATCTATTCACCCCGATTTCCACTTGAATGAAACAATGTAGGAAAGATTGAAGAATACTACAACAACAACTACTACTGTTATTCCCTCGCGTTCCAAGTGGAACATATAGCTTCAACAACACATGTTCCCTTTCTTCTATTCTCCACTGTCCTCTTAATCTGGCTAGCTCCACAGTTCCCTAAAGACACTTATCTTCTCTTCCCCACACGATCTCCTCCATGTTACCCTCGTACCAACGACCCACTCATCGCTTGCCATTCACCTTTCACTCCAGCAATGGCCCGCATTGTTGGGAAATCGGCTCTTTGTTGGTATGTCGCTTGCCAGAGCTCCCTGTTCCTAATTCCTTCTGACCTGTCCGCCCACTGGTCATTTGATCTTCAGTATGCAGCCAGTGAAGTAAGCAACTGTTGATAAAAGTCGGCAACAGACTGTTGGAAATCCTTTTCGTTACGCACACGCAGTTTAAGTTGCTGAACGATGTAAAACTAGTGACTGACTGAATGACTTCACATTGGTGTTAAAAATTCGAATCTTGTTATTTATGCTGACTAAGTGAGTGCAGAAGATTTCCAAACTGGTTTCCGATTGATGAAGGTATACATTGCCTTCCCGATTCTGGCCGGCTTTGACATTATCATCCGTGCTGTCCTCCTTTGGTTAAAATGATGCTTCCTAGCTGGATTAGTGAAGGAAGTGACCTCTGTCGAATCTCTACTGTTGATGTTGACTGGTGCTGGCTGGTGTTGGTTTTGGTCGACTGGTTGGTTATCTTCATCACCTCCGTCCTCACCTTCTCTATGTTCACTTGAAGTCCCATCTTCGCTGCCTATCTAGCTCGCCTCTTTTGCCAGTTTTTTTGGTTTTCTCCTGCAGGTCTTCCAGTTTGTGCATGTGACATTAAACACAAGTCATCTTCACGCGAAATCCACACTTTCTGCAGTCTTCTGATTGGTCAGTGCAGTGTGTTCCTGTCTCCTCACTCCCATAGACAGTCTGACGCATTATCTGGTTCACTACAATTAAGAATGTCATCGTGGGTGATAATAGCCAGCCAGCTTGTCTTACTCCTGTAGTCTTCTTCTCTTTCCTGAGTTTTCCGTTGTGGATCACCTGACACGTGGCAGGGATTGTCACATAGTCATCCGTTGAAGGCGGTTGATAAAGATTAGGGCACTGCACACCGTATTGTGGAGTAGTTTCCAAATTACTTCTCGGTCAACGCTGTCTGTTGAAGGCTTTTCCGAAGCCGATGAAATTGAAATAAAGTTTTGATTACTATTCTATGCTTTGTTCGATGACGCGTAGAAATGCAATTCGATCAGCATATGATTTGCCTTTCCTGAATCCAGTTTGTTCTAGAGAGAGTTCTGTATCCAGTGCATATTTTATTCCCTCCAGGATGATGCGACTCAGTATTTTCCTTGGTGTGGAGAGCACCATTATTTCCTGCTTTCAAGAGTCATTAACCCAGTTATCTGAAGAGAATAGAAAACGGGAATTTGATAAGCAATTAGTGTAGTCTCCATACACATTTAACCCACATTGGTAATTATGCATAGGTGTTTCAGTAGTAGAATGCTCCCTAAACACGCACGCATTCTGGGTTCGATTCCTGATCGACTTACTCTTTCAAACATCGCCTAGTTTACTGGCTGATACTAAGTCTGGAAAAGATGGAAGTAAGAAACCTAGGCCTCAAAAACAGTGCCCCCTCTACTACAACAAATGATCGGCATACTTTGATTGCCATTCAGGATTTGATTGCTACGCCAACTGAAAATTCAACAACCAACAAACAGATATATACATATCCTTCTCTTAACAAACTAGCTATGTAATTTCGTATCAGTCCTACTTCTAATAAATTTAAAGGAAACAAGCAATCAGGCTGGAAGGAGATTGTTGTTTTACAAGCTACATTCACCCAACCCCTTGATACCCCAGAATATTAACGCGGACAGTCCATTCAAAGCATTTATTTGAAATACATATATCATAACAACAAATAAACATGACTGAGTTTCAACAGAGAAATTTACGGTTAAATTTCAGTAGTTCAACCTACCACACTTCCTGCAGTACACAAATGTAGAGAAAACACAGGAAAAAGGAGATTCAAAAGGGACTAAGATGAACAGAAATCTACTCCGGAAAGGATGGTAATATGTAGGAACATGAGGATTCAATGGATCTGACACATTACAAAGAGTCAATCATCTGTGCCACTAAGAACTGTTTTGAACCATATCACCAATCGTCTCTAGTCAGTGACTCTTAGCATCCCAAGGATCCCAACCAAGCAGTTTACACTTTCCTATATATATGGGTGGCTCAAACCAATTGTCATAGACTACAAAGGTTAATTCCACGATTTTGGTTTAACCACCCGTAATGGTCATCGGGAAAGGCGATGACTAGACATGCCTAACAAGTGTCCCAGATGTCTAAATCAATGTAGCTACATAACTTTATCGATTGACCTATTATCCTTATCTAAAATTCTGCATGGAACCTCAGTATCACTCTACATATGATATCTACAATTAGTGGAACTTTCTGTCAACTGACAACATGTAAAATTTGCAAGCTGTAAGCAGCTGATGAAAAGCCAACGAAATAAATGCTTGAATAGGACCAGTCGCTAGTGAGCAACAAATTAATTGTCAAGTATTGGTTCTGTACGGATTGTGTTTGATTGGTTGGAAGGTTTCGTCATGAGCTGACACTAGTTAAAGGACCATTGGAAAACCTTGGATAACTCGACAGCTGTCTCGTCAGCCTAAATCGGGACTCTTCAGTAGTATGTACCCATCAAGAAGGTACGAACCCATGACCTTCTGGTTACAAGGTTAGCGAGCTCGTGGACCATTAGACCACTTGCATCCAACACAATGCCCACGGATTCTGACTTCCCATTCGATATATATATAGCGCATCCACCAGCAGATTTCATGGGCGGGCAAATGATCTCTAATCTGCCTTAATTGACTCCGCCGGTTAAAACTTCTCCCTAGAATTCCAGGTAACTTCCCGTACAGAGACATTCGTTGGCATTCATCAGAATAATTATCAACCGTTGGTTTTCAGGGATTTGATTGCTCAAGATTTTGATCACTGAGGTTCACCAAATCAAGTCAAAGAAAATTCACTTACCTATGACACTGGTTGGCGGTTGCGCCATATGCATATCACTGGATTGAGTCTTAGTGACTTTATTGTTTAAAAGCTCTCCTTGAAACCGCTAAGTCCTGGCTCCGAACCCCAGTAGATGCGCACCACTGAGGTGTCCCAAACTATGACAGTGTAGCTATCCAGTACTCCCTGGTGGTTTGCAATGGTTCTCTAACCTATGTCAGCTCGTTATGTAATCCTGTAACCAATCAAATCCCTGCAAAGTAACACTTCATATATATATATATATAAATATATATCATTGTTTAATTAGTACTATCTAGATTAGGAAACTCAACTTGGGAAAGTGGGAAAGGAACACATAATAATAATATCCTCTACTGTTCATTAAAATTTCATAAATTTATGGATTATTTGTTTCATTTTATAAAATATTCAATGTCCAATATCTGGTACGATATTGTATCGTAGTGCATACATAATGATCAGATACACTAATATCAGTAATAATAATAATGGTAATAGTAATACAGAGAATAATACTGACAGCTACTGTTAGTTTGAATGGTGTGTGTTGTATACATCCGTTAAAATGGAACAATACACCTAGTCAGTATGTTCCACTTGAATTGACTGTCACCAGTCTTGATTGACGTGGAATAATGTTATGTTAATTTTTGTAACAGAAATACGTTTAAAATGTCTACATGTATTATCTGTAGTGTTTTACAAAGTTGTAATTCAATCTTCTTTAGTTGTAAATTTAAATCAATCTTTCTTTTGAAAATATTTCTAAGGTATTTATTTGTAGAAGTACATAAATTACTGGCAGATTTCAGGACTAGATAAAGAAAGTTACTGACTGGGGTTCTCAGTTACTTTTTTATTGTTTTCTCTGGTTTTTGTTACCTTAATTTTCTCCTTATTTATTGTTATTATTATTATTGTTTCCTTTAGTTCCTAGAGGAACATAGGGCTTGAGCCATACGTCTCCGTTGCGTTCGATTCTCCACCAACGTTTTCACCTGGCTACACGTCGACCCACATGCTTTCAACTCCTCTTCACATGATCTCCTTCATGTCACCCTCGCACTGACGACCAACTGACTCTCCACTTCCCGTTCAGGTTCCACTCGAGCGATGGACTGGCCTGTGATGTTACTTGATGGCTTTCTCAGAGTATGACCAATCCACCTCCATTTCTCTCTGCATATTTGTTGCACAATCGGTTCCTGGTTGTTTCGTTCATTGCCAGAGGTCATTGTTGCTGATCCTTTCTGGCAGGCCATCTGATCTTTAGCGGTGTTGAGCGAAGACAGATTTTGATGAAAGTCTGTAATTTGTATGAAGTGCTTTTCATGACGCGTCAAGTCTCTGATCCGTATAGTAGCATTGACTTTCACCGGCCTGTGTCATTATACTTTCAAATTTCTATAAAAAGAAGAAGTTTATGTTTTATAATTGTGTGTGCTTTGAATTTTTTGCAGCAATTATATTGATTTTATGGAGTGGGATTTCTAGCTCCACGCCTAGCCTTCCCTTCTGTTGCTGACCTAAGGCAGTCTAATAAACTAAACGAAGTGCTTGAAATAATGCTCACTTGTAAATGAACACTACGGCAATTTAAAGTTTAATAACTTATGGAGTGCTAAGTAAAATATAGCGAGTCGATTTTGAAGGGTTGCACTGTAGTGTCTGGCATGTTGTGTCATTTAACAGTCTCTTCAACATCTCTCCAATCCACCTCCATTATTTCAAGGACAATAGATTCATGATTGGTCCGTTCCCAGAGGTACTTGGTGCTTACTATTTGCAGATGGATATCTGACCTTCCCTATGGAGTGAAGGCAGGTGTGGACAAAAGTCTTCATCAGCCTATAAGAATAGAACTTGTACTCTTTGGCAGAGAACATTCGATGATGCCTCACAACTTTATACAGTAAAATTTACTGATGAAGTTTTGAGCACAACTGATTGCTCAGAATCCTTCATTAGCCTGTTGTAAGTGCTTTCGATGATGCTAGCACCAAATCTCTGAACTGTTAAACCTCAGATCTTGTTCCTTTCACTGAATGCTGTCCATCTCTATTCTGTTTTCAAGGTAATAAACGCCTGTCCTCCTTTCCGTAATGAAACTGTCTGCATTTAACATCCTGATTCATGATGTCTGTACTTGTAACAATGTTGTTTAGATAATATAATATAAATATAACAAAAAATAATACATATTCTATCACTAGACGTCGCTAATCAACTACACAAAATTGACATCCTTTCAAAACATACGTAGAATGTCTTAACTATCTGACTACTAAATCAATTACTTATACATGGCCTATTTAAATTGCCCTTAACGCCAGTTAAGCCTAGATATGCTGAGATCCCAAAATTTCATTGAAAAAAATTGTCTATAAAAAGGAGCTAGCTAACGCCAAATTGACATTCATGTTTTGGGTAATAAACATCCATTAAACTATATAATTTATGTCAATTACACTATGAAAAACTTACATCTTTTTTAGAAAACTACAAACCACAGGGACAAAAAAATAAAGATAATAACAGAAAATTCAGACAAGTAACTAAATTGTTAGGTATATGACATAAAATCAACCTAGTTAACAGACATCGGACAGCCAAGAGAGAGAATTCCTTTGCTACCATCACATAACTGATAGATTCAAGTTAGAAGTATAAATCAAGAAAGGAGGAATATAGGTTAGGAAACTAATTAAAATCTCTTACCACCTTACGAAGATTTAATAAACACTATTTTATTATATCATGTTTCTTATGTCTGCATACACACATAAACACATTCACACTAGGTGGAGGGGGTGCTAGTCTTTTTTTACTAGTCGGAGATAAAATCAAATATATGGATATTAGATAGCAACAATTATCCCCATACTAATAAAACTGTAATTAAAGTACAACTGTTATGTATAAAATTATGTCAAGAAAACCAAAGGTTAAAGAGACGTAAATATACATTTTCAAAAGATGGTTTGTTTATCGAGTATGACTGAGAATTAATATCAACGGTTTGGAATCCACGACCTTCCGGTTAAAAGGCAAGCTCATGAACCATTCAGCCACTAGGACCTGACTCCTCAATGGCAAGCGCATGAATTCTAACTTCTACCAATTCGTGATGACTTTAGCATGAGTACCAATCACTGTCATGGGCGGATATTTGTGCTTACTGCCGACTAGACGAACCTAACTATTCACAACTTCTCACTAGAACTCCAGGAAACTCCATCCCGTAGCTAGTGACTAGCGAATATCAGATTAATTTTCAAGAGTTGACTTGTAAGGATTTGATTTGCTTATAGATGAGTCCCAAACTGGGATGAAACAGCTGTCCAGTACTCTCTGATGGTTTTCAGTGGTTCTCTAACTGACATAAATTCGTGATCAAACTCGACAGAGCCAAATACACAATCCCGGTTTATGGAAAGAACATATTCTTTAGTGCAATCAGAGATGTTAACTTTAATTGTGCAGATAATTTTACATATATCTGAGGCAACAGTTACATTGGAAGAACAGCAGTAAGGGCATATCTTAGATTCTCTGAACATGTATCAAAAACACTTATGCTATGGACAGTGCTAAAAACAGACCTCTTTTTGACACAGTCTATGAGTTGGCCAGCGTCAAATCCTTCAAGTTTATTAACAGGGAGTTTAAGTCAACTCTCCTCAAATTTGCTGAAGCAATCGCTGTCGAATGTTTACGACCTGATTTATATGTTCATAAAGTTTCATTTGTCAATATTTCCTTGCCCTGCTAACTCAACGTCTAATCACTTCTTCTCATTTGATTACATGATCTTATGCTTTAAGCCTCCCCCATTTTTGCCTCAACATAATTTAGTTTATTCTCCTTTTTTGTCTTCACGGCTTGACTGAAACTCACCACAATGTTACGCAACTGATTAGCTGCTTACCACTACCTTCTTACCTCTTGTCTTGAATGTGTAACTCGATTTTCAATGTGTCCGATTATGAATTTTATGTGTCTGTGTCTTGTTTATACTTTGACCTATTTGCATAAGTTACAATAAGTGTAACTTTTGAGAACTGTATATTAATTGTGTGTCTTTATTAACCAGAAATCCTATAATCCTTGAAGCAAGTAGGTTAAAAAGACTTTTACCAAACAAATGTGAAATGTGCTACTAATAAGATTTATCAGTAGTATATTTAAACACGTTCATTGACATCAAAACATCAAATAACAGGCAGATAGATTTGATGTCAGAGAAAGCAAATCATGCAGCGTTGTAGAGATACTCAGGAAACGTGAAAGGAACACAAAGAAAAACACACAATATGAAGGAAGGACAGAAGTAGTAGGCACAACACATGGATGATCTGTGCAAATGGTGCGTTGAAGATAAGGTGTACATAATTTGGTTATGTAGAGATACCAAATTCCTTTACTATGTCTCTCGTCTTCTATCGCTACATCTGGTGTTACTGCTTCCAGACAATAAAGATTCCATGGCTGGCTGCTTTTGAGGAAGGGGCCATAAGAAGCTTCTTGCGGGACTCTGACGATGTCGCTGAGTTGGTAGTTGAAAACATTTATTTACCGATACGAATTAAAAACAAGCAATAAAGATTATTAAAGCAGGATGACCTAATGAATTCATCAAATTTCGGTAGAACTACTCTTCAGCTGAATACTCTACATACACGGATATATATGCACTTTTGAAATTACATTGGGAGACATAAGACTGATAAGTAAACAAACTACATTGAATTAGTCATGCAGAAAGACAGGTGCGAATGTTTTCCCAGGTCATGTTCAAAAAGATAAGGGAAGAGAGAATATGAGAGATCAAAATTAAGATAAATTGCATTACGCTTCAATTACGTCACTTAGATAAACAATCAGTCATCACAGAATATAACAAGAATTGCAAACAGAGTAATATCAATAGTAATAGTTATGATAATAGTTTTGAAGTAAGTTAAGATAATGCTACTGATAAAGGATAGTTTAAAATGAATCAAGAATAATAATAATAAGAGGTAGAATAATAAGTAAAACGTATCATCATGCTAGATTCAGAGTCACGACCATCTCCTTTTGTACACAGAAACCTGCAATTGCAGGCATCTTCTTGTTTCTTTGTCTGTTGACAATAGTGAATGACTTGAGAGCATCGATATCATGACCGTAGTCAACAAGATGTTTTGTTATTGAGGTTTTTGGCACTTTGCACTCAGCTGTTTTGGTAGTTTTCAATTATCCGATGAGCAAAGGCAGCCGTGTTGAGGATGCCACCGAGAGGTAGAAAAAAGGCGGCGTAGAACAGTGTGGAGCGGTCAGCTGAGAAGGAGGTATTATAAAAATGTCTCTGTATACAAATATACCCAAATTACTTTTGAGTTGTACTCTGTTTAAGAGAAACGATTGAAATAAACGATGATGGTCTCATCTGCACAAAAGTCTCTTTTTTTTTACTTTATTTAAATTCATAAAGTAGAATGAACATACGCTGAATGATGTTAATTTATAAATTACTCACTTTTTGATTCACTTGTTCTTGTTTCTTCTCTGTGTGCATTTCAGTGGAATTCTCTGGCTATCAGTAATATACTAATATGCATTTTAGCCTTTGGAATGATTGCTGTTTATAGTTGGATGCTTATTGAAGGTGTTCATCTATTGAATATATTATTTTTAACATTTATTGTAAGAAGATTCCGATTCTCATGTTATAGTACAATTGGTTGGGGTGAGTAATAGTAGTAGTACAGTCATGTGTTTATTTGTTCTATTTTTTAATGATTTGTCTTGTTGTTTTTGAATTGAAGATGAATTCAATTTTGAACTTCTTCTTGTAGATTGATTACGTCGAAGTGTTTTTGGCTTGTCTTGACATTTTGGCTTGTAGTGCGAACGCTGTGATGATGTCTGACGATCAACTTGAAGCAGTCTGCGGAATGATGACTGGAAGTGCATTTCTTCCTATTTGAAGTCAGTCACCTCCGTGTACCTGTAATATTCAGGAGGTGATGGTGTCCCCACTGAGACTAGAACCCAGTACCTGTCGATGTGAACGTCTAAGTGTCACAAACTGCACTACTTTGGCGACAAGAACCACTTTTTGTGCAATGGTTGTCAGTAGTCTGGTTCATTCAGACATTCTATAAAAGACAAAATAATTGAGCAAAGAATATCCTTTTCGATAAATTCCTCTTCAGGCTCTACATTTATATATATGTTTACATACATCGAATATTCCAGATTAGAAGTCAGTAATAATATTAGTGATTTTAAATAATATCTACCAATTTAAATGCTCCTGTGGAGACAGTCACATAGGCTGTACAATTAGGCATGTTTCTGTTCGAATTACCGAACATCACTTTGCAAAGGGGTTAAGTAAAGGACAAAAAAGATGCATTCGCAGAGCTATTATATCTCATCTTGTGGATACAGAACACAAGATTGATGTTAATCATGCATTCAGGGTCACTTACCGCATACCAACAAATCTCAATTTCGCCTTAAGAGTTCAACTACCAAATATTGCTGAGGCTGGCTGTTGGGATCCATATTAACAAGCCTAATTTGTGCACCCAAAAGAAGCTAGTTCAGACATTGTCCTTACCTTAGTCATCTAGGTTCTAATGATCCTCAATTTGTTGTGGAAATTTCCTTAATTTTATTTGATATTCTATATGCTATTATATCTTTATTATAATGGTAATTTAAGTATATGTAATGAACTGTAATTCCATTGTGATCTTACTTAACAAATTGATACTATTTTAAAGAACACTAATATTGTTATTGACTACTATTCTACAATATTCTCTGTAAATAATCATATATATAATTGTAGAGCCAGAAGAGGAGGAATTTATCGAAAAGGATATTCTTTGCTCAATTATTTTGTCTTTTATGGTAGTCTAGTTAACAACGTCTTGGAGTTCGAAACGATTAGATGAAGATGAAGTAAAGAACATCCTGGACACATTAAACGATGTTCATCCTACTATAAATTTTACCATCGAGAAAGAAAGAGACCCTAGTATATCATTCTTAGACGTCCTTATGATTAGAAAAAAGAATTTGGCACAATAAGAAGAAGTGTATATAGAAAACCTGCATCATCTGGTCGGTATACTGACTTTTTCAGCTTCGTGCCCTTGAAATACAAACGCAATCTGATAAAGCGCTTGGTTCACAGACCAAGGGCAATCTGCTCAGATGAATGTCTTGATGAGAAACTTAATAATATTAAACGGTTGCTGAGTGGCAAGGGTAATCCTGAAAAGTTTATTGATAAGAATATGAATCTAAAATCAAAGCAGCCCAAAGTACCAACAGTTCCGAAAAAAGTCAGTTCCTTGGAGATAACATCAGCGAGATACTAACACAACGCCTTAGGAAGGCGATGAAACGAAAGGCATCCCCTGCTGTTGAATTACGCTGTATCTTCAAAACCACCCCTATTTTGCTTTCGGGAGTTAAGGATAAACTGCTTAATTTCGCCTCTTCTATGTGCATCTACCAATTTAACTGCTCCTATGGAGCCAGTTACATAGGCTGTACAATTAAGCGTGTTTCTCGTCAGATTTCCGAACATCATCCTGCAAAGTGGTTAAGTAAGGACAAACAAAAACCAATCGCAGCACTATTCTATCTCATCTTGTGGATACAGAACACAAGATTGATTTAAGCAAGGCAACTTTCAAAGTCATTTACCGCATACCTTATTCGTCTATTACATACTCCTGAGGCTGTTGGGATACACATTAAGAAACCTAACTTATGTATCCAAAAAAAGCAGTTAGTTCAGACACTCTCCTTACCTTGGTCATCAATGTTTTAATGATCCACAATTCGTTGTAGAAATTTCCTTAATTTTATTTTATATTCTATTTGCTATTACATATCTATGCTTATTATAACTTAGGCGTCTTTCTTGAACTGTAATTCCATTGCGATCTTACTTAACAACTCGATAGTATTTACAAACACCAGTACTGAAAATGACGACTATTCTAGAATTTTCTGTGCATATAAATATATATAATATTGTAGAGCCACAAGGTGAAGTTCGCGAAAAGGATATTCTTTGCTCAGTTTCTTTTCCTTCTAAATGTCTGAATGAATATTGTCGCTTGATTGGTACTCAGCCGTTGTCTCAGTAGAAACAACACTATTCACTGGGTATTGCAGGTAAACGGAGTTGACTAACCCCAAATAGGAAGAGATCACTCACTGGGGAACGCAGGTATTTTTAGCTTACGTGTCCTAAATGGAATGAAATGCGCATCGTGGTGAATTACACTGCTATTCACCATCCACCAAACTGTCTGATTATTATTCGCTTATCAGTATTACTCAGGAAAGTGTCAATCACCTATGCTGTCGAATAGTCTGTAGGAATATATCAAAGTGAAATCTCTGAGACGACTGGTAGATGCTACGGATGAGTGGACATAATTCGGGACATACTCTAATTGGTAGCGAATTTCAGTTTTATGCTTTTATGCGGCAAAAATATATAGTTCAGTGGAAAGTAGGTTTCGAAGTCTCAGTCGCGCTTGTGTTATTTCCTTTTATGAGGTGGAATAGCCAACATCACGCCCCATCTTCCCTCCTTTCCCAGGTTTACCACTGGCTAAGAGAATTCATGGGTGGTGTTTCGTCCGGGAATCGAATCTCAGAGCCTTTGACGTAGCTGACGAGCATTCTACCCCCAAACCTCCAGGAACATACCTAACTGTGTAATATAAACTCTTGACAACAGAACGATTCGAGTCCATTCTGCTTAGGCTGAGTTAGAACTGCATGCCTAAAAGGGCATTATAATCTTCATTTTAAATGGAAAATAAATAACATTATGAGTACGTTTACAAAGTCCCACTACTAGCATTTATACTTCAAGAGTTTGTTTTTAGGGAATTCGATTTGTCTCAAGTTTGATGACGGGCTGGCATCAGTTGAAGAACCATTCAAAAACCTCGAAGTACTTGACAGCTGTTTCGTCCTAGTTTGGGATTCTTCAACGGTGCAAATCAATTAGGGTCGATGTTCTCGAATGACTGGCTACAGGACGAAGTTCACTGCAGTTCCAGCGTCGTGACGTCGTGACCAGCTCACCTGCTAGTCGGGAGGCCGTGGATTCGAACCTTGGTAGGTGCGTACTGTTGGGGAGAAGTTCCAGTCTAAGGGAAGACATCTGTCCACTACTCCCTGAATAGTTTCCTATGGTTCCCTAACTAATGTCAGCTAGCGATCAAACATGAATTTATTTTTCAGCATTTTATATCCAGTGCTTTTTTTTCATCTGCTCACAAGTGGAAAAAAAGCACTTCACTTTTCAGACTGGCCATATGAATGTCTAGATTACTGTGCCAACATAGTCATGCGAGGAAAAATGTTTGTCGGCATTTTATAGGAAAAGAGACCAAATGCATTAGTTGATTTTTACCCAAATAAGTGACAACAGTGAATAAAGTGAAAACGCGAAATCGTCATTTTTCATTTCTGACTAGTCAGGAAAAAAACCAATTTATGACTGTAAAGGCGACATAAAAAATTGACAAACTTTTACTTTCGGGATTTCATTATGAGATGACATCGGTTAGAGAACCATTATGTAAACTGATAGTACTGGACAGCGATTTCTATCGTTCTAGTTTGAGAGTCTTCATCAGTAAGCACCCACTCACCGGGGTTCGAAATCAGAACCTTCCGGTTACAAGGCAAGCTTACAGACCATTAAGCCATTGGAACCCCATCCTATGGCCCATGAATTCCAAGTTTTGCCAATCCACGATATAGCGCCACCACTAGCAAATGTCATCGGCAAGTAAGTGTCCGCACATCAGACCTGCTAAACCTCATTGGTCAGGACTCTTAGTGAGGACAAATATTTGCCATTGACATTGGCTATTTGTCGGTCTATATCGTGAATTTATATAATCTGCGATTCGTGTAATGGCCATTGGATTGGGTCGAAGTGGCTTAGTGGTCTGGGAGATCGCTACGCTTGTAAGCAGAAGTTCTATGGTTCAAACACCGATGGGTGGGTGTGTGCTGATGAAGAGTCCCTGACTAGGACGAAAGAGCTGTCCAGTAATCTTAGGTTTTCCAATGGTTCTCTAACTGATGTCACCTTATCATGATCCTGAAACCAATCAAATTCCTTCAAACTGACACTTAAAAAATTAGAGTTGGAAAAATAATTGCATATTGATTTTTTAAGTTTTTGTATGTATTATGTTGATTGATTTATATTAGAGCGAAACGCTAGGTCTCTGTTGGGACATGTAAGTTCCTAGTATGGAAGCTTGGACAAGAGGCCTTAAGGTTAATTTGGTGTTATTCAGTTGGTACAGCAAGAAGCGAAATCGCTAAATAGGTGTGATTTTCGAGGTCGATTCCTGGACTTTTCTAAACCTACCGTAGTTTACCAGCCAATAGTAATTGCTGGATATGCAGGAAGGTTGGTGCGCAAGTTAGTAACTTTATCCCATAAAAGTAATATCTCCCCCAACTGAGAACTGTTGGCCTTAAATCCTATGTTCCTGTCAGGACTCAAGCGATGGCCATAATCAATGGAATGCGGTATGTCAGTTTCCTCCAAACTTCAAATCTGTCAGGTAAATGTATTTGTGTGCCCATCAAGTTACAATGATCTCCTAGACATTCGAAACCACCGTTAAACGCCTAGGTCTAGCCTTCTAGGTACTGGCCCTAACAGTCACATGTTGTGCAGCGGACGGAACATATAACCTGGATACCACTACTAAACATCATCAATCAGACAAGATAATGTTGTGTTGCCCATGGCAAGGCTGACAACTGTTCCATGACAATTGCTTAAACAATAATAGCTCTATTATTAGACAGCGTTCATAAAATTTACGAAATTTTCTCTTCGTCTACCAAATGCTTTCTGACATGAAGCATAAATAAATCCATTTTCATATTTCTGCTTTGTTTCCTTCGAGAAATGCACTAAAGGTATGATTGAAAGCCAGTTATAAAAAGTTCAGAAGTACATTTTCAGACCCAAAGACTAACGCAGGAACAGTTATCTCATGTATTAGCATACACTGCCACTGAAGATTTTGCTTTTTCCTTAAGTTTAGTAGAAACCTGTGAATCAACAGGTTGTGTAAATATTTGAAATACTCGCGAGAGTAGAAAATACCATAAGAGGTCAAATTTTAACAGATTTAAACAAAGTGAACAAGAGAAGTTATATGCAACATAATGATAGAGGTCTTTAGTAGCCCGAGTTTTAAGTAGGCCGCCGATAAGGCAGCCTTAATAATAAAAAATATCAAAACGCGAAGTGTTCCATTGCAATAGGCAAAATTTCAAAAACAGAGTTATAGTAATGGGTTTGAAACGATTCGAATAACTCTTGACAAATCTATTAGTCAATTTTTACATTACTAAACGTTTCGCTCAACTCATTACCACACCAAACTATAATATTAAAAGATATATAGTTACTGAGAAGAAGTTTGGTCCATTGAATATAAATGTAGTAATCGAATTCACAGGTCCACCTGTTGTATATCATGATGATTCTTCCAAACCATGGGTTTGTCACTCTGATCCTCGGTTCTTCTTTGGAACGGGATGTAAATCTCCTGTAGGTCTCCAAAATGGTGCAAATATTTATGATAGCAGCAGTTAGGCAGACACAGGATAAAAGAATGCGGTGTGTAAGCAAATACACGTAAATTTCCTTTAACCTGGATAAAAACTATATTTCCAGGAACTGTACAGATTAGACAAACACGATGTTTTGTTAGGAAGGAATGTCTTTGCCAACTCGTAACACAAAACAAAACAAAGTCACATTTTGTTGCGCTCTTTAACTTTCAGAAAGACACACGGTTGATGTAAGCATCTGAGTATGTTTTAATTGTCTGAATTCACTTCAGAGCAGTATGTATCACCTAACCCGAAAAACGTTGAGATGGCTTCTGAGAGTTGCCTATCGTTTCATGGTTTTATTGAGTTCATTAAGCCAGATGAATTCGCTGCAAACCTTTCTCCATCTCTCTAGACAACCTATTTAACGCCAAATTCAAGATGAATGAGTTTTCGTCGTACTTAATAGTACTGGCCTTGCATAAAAGTAAATTGGAATACATAAATCGTTGAAACGTTGGACAGGAATCGAATGAAGAAATGAGTATTGAAAATGAAGCTTAACGAGGTAAAGGAGTGCTTTGGCAGCCAGGTATCGAACTCCGGACCACCTCCATGGTCAGTGAGAACTCTACCACTGTGCCACCGACGCATGGCTTTGAAACTGCCACTGTGAAAATTTCGCAGACGAAAGAATAATATGTCATATGGGATTACTCTGCGCTCCAGACCAAACGGAATTTGCGCCCCACGATATACAATAGATTGTCGTTTTACCTAGAGATCCTGGATTAGTAGAAAATATTACATAGTAGACTGTGTTGATAATTCTATACATAGTGTAAACATTTCTTCAGGAAGAAGCTTCTATTATTATTCATTATATTATTTTTGTTTATATTTTCTTAAATCATAGGAATTCCGGCCGTCTTGACATCTTCATGGGCAATTGCAAAATTAGTGACATTGGGCAATACACGGTAAGTCACAACTCCTTGTTTTCGCTATAAGGCTTCTAGCGTTAAGCTTTGAATATTCAGTAGCGATAATGTTGTTTTCATGTTTGGAGTTGCTAGTGCTACACCCAACCTCCTCTGTTTTTCTGACACACTACCGACCAGACGATATTTTGAAGATTGCTCTGGCAGAGAACTCAACTCAGTCCATTTGTGTAGCTGGTGGGGTATTCTACCCTTGAAACAACGACCCGACATAAAAGGTGAATTTCGAGACATTTTCTGCTGAAAGCTAGTAAATCGTTGATCAGAAGACACGAGAGGGTGGAAACATTTTCATTGGAAAGAAAGCTGTTGTACACTCTCACAGAATGAGTTGGAAAAAAAGTAACAATAACAGAAGATCACAACAGAATATATTATTATTTATTATTACTCCTTTGGGTTCCATCTGGAACGCATGGCTCCAGAAGCACATTTTCACTCAGTTTTATTTGGTGCTGTCCTATCCATGATTGCCCATGATCTGTCAACTCCTCCTTACACAAACTCCTCCATTTCACCCTCGTACTGACTACCCACTTGTCGCTTCCAATCAACTTCCACTCGAGCAATAACCTGCACTGAGAGCGATGTCAATCGACAGTCTTCTCAACGATCCAACTCTATTTTCTTCCAAATGTTTGTTAAGCACTCGGCTTTTGGTTGTTTTGTTCCACTGAAGAGTTTCGTGTTGCTAATTATTTCTGGCCGGCTGGCCACTTAACCCTCAGCATGAAGCCAGCGAAGGCTGCTGTTGACGAAAGTCTGCAACCTGTTGAAAATTCTTTTTGTGACGCGCAAAGTTACTGATCCACATAAAAGAACTGACTACATTCATATTCTGTCTCTACCAAATATTGCCAATTTTTAATTGAATTCTCGAAGTGGCGTTACAACGTATTATTACTTTTATACAATGTCCAATCTCTGACGGCATCACTTTGATAACGTGCACGGAAGTTATTCAGTTGATTGGTGGCTTACGTAAGAAATTCAGTCACTAAGAAGTGCTTCACAGATGAGCAATGTTCGAAACTAATGCCTCTAAAAATAGACTGCAGAAGTGGCATTTGTCAAGATACATTCTTTCATAAGTTCGTTTCAGCTGTATTCTTGTGACACTGAGGAGAAGTCGGAGCATTGGCGTACTTTCAATTGCCTGGAATAATTCACTTTTCATCAGCTGAACAATCCTAGCGCATTTACTTTCAAGGGTAATTTAGTTCACTTGGTGATTTGCAGATACTGTGAACAACGTATCCCTCTACAATTATGGTCAATAAATACTACAAGCCTCAGTTAGACGAGGAATTAAAAAACAAGTATTGTCATCTGCATGTATACACTGACAAACAGTCAAACAACAGTGTAACGTAAAATCACAGTGTTCAAATGTTTATAAAGAGGGAAAGATACAAGCATCAACAATGATCAACGTCAGAAATGTAATCTAGTAAACTGTACCGTTTTGTAAGGCGGTATAAGTAAGAAAACCTATCAATGATGAAAATTCACTCCTCCATGGTTCCTCAGGTTCCGTTCACTATGGATCACTCTTAATTATTATCTTATCAAAAGGGTCGAGTAATTTACAGGTTTAGAGATTTAATTCAATCGTTTAGGTTGGTTGTTGAAATTGTACATCGACTAACCTCTACTGTGGTCTTTCTCTGAAAACGTCTACTACAGACGATCAGGTGACCAGAAAGAATTGGCGGCAAGAAACTCCAGGAACGAATCAATCAAGAACCTATTGCTCAACGAATATGCAGAAAGAATTGGTGATGGATCGGATACACGCCAAGGCGACCGTTGAGTAAAATCTCACGCCAAGCCGTCACTCGAGTGTGACGCGAATGAGAAACGACGAGCTGAGTGTGAATTTTAAGGTGAAATGGAGGAAATCATGTGAGGAGGAGATGTGGATCTATGGATAATCGTGGGACCAGCTGGAACCGATTGCAGAGAACAGGAAAAAATGAGGATACGCTGCTGAATTCCAAATTCAACGGGATAATAATAATAAATATCATACAGCCGGTTCCCTTTATCATTTTGAATAAAGAAAGAACGAACATATCTGCAGACAGGATAATACGAGCTGGTTTTATTTCGTGGAGTCTCATTCTCTTCAACTGCGCCATATATCCTAAGTAAATCAATTATATGTTACAAAAAATGGTTTCTGAACATGCCCTTTTTTACAAAGGTTTCAAGTTAAAGATAGAAACTATAAGCAACATAATTTCACAGAATAATAATAATAATCACTTTATTCCACAACAATAACAATTTACAGCATGGAATTTTCAGCGTTTCTTTTACATATTGCGATGGTTTATCTCTGTTTATAATTATATAAATGTATAAAATATTAAAATATTGATAGTTAATAGCATAAAACAAAAATACCAACAAAACCACACCAATTGCTAGGTCATAGTGAATAATAAATAAATAGTATAACAAATAACACATGCAATAATGTGCATCATTACATTTTATAATTTAGTTAATGATTTACAAGTTGTAAAAGTTCTTTTCTGATATTTGTCTCTTCACACAATACTCGTGCCAAATATGGTACGGTCGAATTTTTATATTTTGTAGTACGAGCATAAATGTTTATGAAATTTCTTCTGGTCTTACCCGACGAGATACAAGGAAACAATTGTGAATAAAGAGGATGTTCACTATCAGACAAGATAACTGTAGCTAAGTGTTTACAAGAATTCATTTGCCTATTGACAACAGTGTCAGTTAGTTGAGTCAAAGGGATAGCACTGACCCTACTTACAGCCCTCAATGTTCTTCGTAGTATTATATGGTCTTTCTTGAGTAGCCCAGGGAGGAATAATGGAGAACAATAAAGAATGATGGGCAAAACACATGAATTAATAAATTGTATGAGAAGAGATTGGGTTACACCTGAGTGCCTCAACTTCTTTATGTAATAAGTCAGACGGAAAACTTTCTGAGAAACTATAAGAATATGAGACGACCAGCAAAGGTTTGAAGAGAAACTAATGCCAAGATAAGAAACACTTGACTTACTCTCTATCATGTTACCATCAATATTACAACAATCATGAGATTGGATCAATCCATGAATGTCTTTTTCACTTCTCAAGCTGAAATCAACAGTATTACATTTAGTTGGATTTAGTTTAAGACAATTTGAGCCAGACCATTCCTTAACTTCAGCTAAGAAGCCATTCATATGGGAACAATCCGATGTGGAAACTACAGGGACAGAAACGGTCAGATCATCAACATACTTAATGAAGTTAACTTTGGGTGAGTTCGGAAGGTCATGCAAAAAGAAAGAGACAAGAAATGGAGAAAGTACTGCACCTTGAGGCACACCACTTTCAGTCAGCTGAGAAGTGGAGCGCTTTCCAGCCAAAACAGTATGCTGTTTCCTATCCTTAAAATAAGAAGACAGCCATCTAGTTGCCAAGGTCTCTGTTTGTGCTGAAATCATCTTTCCTAATAAAAGTGTCCTAGGAACAGAGTCGAAAGCTACAGTATAGTCTAAAAAAGCTGTTCGAACGAACTTAGCACCCTTATCAAGGCAGGAAACAATATTGTGGTGTAGTACAATGGCTGCATCTAATGTACTTCTTCCACACTTATAAGCAAATTGCTTAGGGTCACTAAAAGCTTTTCAAGAAGGTTTAAGAATATTCGAAAGAAGTTTCTCCATAGTTTTCAAAAAAGGAGATGTTATAGCGACCGGTCTAAACTTTATACCTGCTCCAGAAGATGATTTCTGTACAGATACAACCTTGATTTCTTTCCAGTCAGCAGGTACCGTTTCCTTGTTAAATGATGCATTAAAGATTTGAGTAAGAGGATGACACAAGATGTCTGCACACTTTTGAAGAAGAATGCCTGGTACACCATCTGGACCAAGGCTGTGTGTTGGATTTAAAGATTTCAAACATAATAGTACATCCTTTTCTTTAAAACACGGAAAATGACCATTATCTTGACTAGGTACATCAGGTACAGGCATATTAATTTTTTCATGATAAATAATTTGTTTAAAGCATTAACATCAGAATAAGCATCAACAGACATTTGTTTTTTACTTGTAAGTTTATTGAAAAGTTTCCAAATGTTTGAAGGATTTTTACATGATAAAAATTTTTTATTATATAGTCTGTTCAACCTTCTATTTCAATTTTTATAAGGGTGTTTATTTTACAGACACCTGTATTATCACAATTATTATACAAATTCTCTTTTTGTTTTCTAAGAAGATGTAAGTAGATAATTATTTAGTATTAAAAGAGTAACTATTTATATAGTAATTAGACAAGTGGGAGGGAGTGGAATTTAGATTTCTCTTGAAACAAGGATGTACTAGAGATAAAACACAAGACAGAACAATGTAGTTAATTTATACATAATATGGAGGAGAAATCAGGAGGGTGGTCAGGGGTAATAGTGAAGTAAAACTATAAGATAAGTAAAATAATTAAATTCAGTAGATTTGGTACCTTAATAGTGAGTTCAACAGAGTGAATGAAAATTGAAGTAAAGATTGAGTGGAATGCTATGCACGAAACAGAATAAAAACACAAGAGCACACAAACAAGACAATTATGGTTACCAGGGTAATGGGCGATTAGTCACATTGTCTTTCTGAATCCACAGGGTGGGTAGAAATCTTTTGATGTCAATGGCTTCTGCGAACGGAATTAACCATCCTTTTCTTGGTGTATTGATTATTTTGAAGGCCTGACTAATTTCCGCTGTAAATCCTGTGTCAAGTAGGTGTGGCTGGCAACTGCACTTGAGAAAACTTTGTTGCCTTCCAAACGGAGAATTCTAGGGATATGTTCAGAAAATCTTGTAGACGCTGTCCTCTCAGTTCTGTCCGTGTACTTGCTGCCACAATTGCAGGCGAATTAGTAAATGCAGGTGGAGTTGACAAGAACGGGCTACTTACCTCCTTTTGACTATGTTATCGAGCATACCGTATTTTACAGTGGAATAAGTCTGGAGGCAGGAAATATTGTTTTCAATGCAGCTTTAACTCTGTTTTCCATTCTTATGGATACTTCGCCTTTATGCACTAGACAGACAAGAACTGATTTCTTTCCAACTATTTCGGGTTTCGGTCCAAGTGGTTTTTCCTTCCGATAGTATCTATTTTCGAATAAGTTCTTTTCGATGACTGTGAGTTTCTCTTCAACTTTTGAACACAACACTCTAGCTCTGCTGCTAAAGAGCGATCTCACCAGGCTTCTTGTGTAGCTCATTGGGCAGAAACTGTGGTAATTCAAGTATTGGCCAGTCCAAGTATCTTTCCTGAACATAGATTTTTCGATTGTTCTAGCATTCCTTCTTTTTATGTTGAAGAGAATCCACGGAATAATAAAACCTGTTCGTATTATCCTGCAAATATGTTAGTTCTTTCTTTATTCAAAATAATAATTATAAATATATCGTCACAGTGTCTCAACATAAAGTGTAAGACTACTGAATTTATTTCTTTTCTCGATTGCACACTAGTCAGTAACTAGTGTAATGTGTCTAGTCCTATCTTCGGTGCAGACTGAATTCTATCAGTCATGTTTGCAATGTGGCCACCATGCTAGGTGGCTCACCATTACGGTGCACTGTGAATTGTTGGTACTCGATGGTTGGAGGCAATCGGCAGAAAGCCTTGGACCTAGGTTTCGTGCTAGTTGGCACTCATCAGCAAGGCGTATCTGCAACCTTGAAGGAACTGACGTCCCCTCTGAGATTCGAACCTGCGTCACCCAGTGCTGCAGTGCTGCACGAAACCTAGGTCCAAGGCTTCCTGCCGATTGCCTCCAACCATCTAATACCAACAATTCACAGTGCACCGTAATGGTGAGCCACCTAGCATGGTGGTCACATTGCAAACATGACTGGTAGAATTCAGTCTGCACCGAAGATAGGACTAGACACATTACACTAGTTACTGACTAGTGTGCAATCAAAAATATCCAATACAGTCCTACAAGAGGTCATTCGCGAGCCTGATTAGCTCAGTGGTAACGTCTCTGGCTGTAGCACTGGGTGACGTGGGTTCGAATCTCAGAAGGGATATCAGTTCCTTCTAGATTGCAGATACGCCTTGCTGATGAATGCCAACTAGCACGAAACCTAGGTCCAAGGCTTCCTGCCGATTGCCTCCAATCATCTAATACCAAGAATTTATTTCTGTACAGCTACAATGATGCGTATTAGCCAATCCATATATTCGATAGTCTTTTATATTTATTCATATGTAACATATTTTAGAAGACGAGTTAAGCAAGCAAATACGTTATGATGAGAATTCTCATGAGGCCTTACAATTAGGTAATAAAGTATTAGTCTGGGATATCTGAAACAATGTGGATCAATAGAACCAAGTAGATTGCGTATACCAGTTGGAGTACAAGGGGAAATAACTACAGTCTCATAGCGATTAGATGATAGAATAATGATAAATTTTGAAACTAAGGCTAAAATCGTAGCAATTGTAGCACATTATAATATTGATAATGAAGTAAGCAATACGGCCATAAGCGTGCAGCTAGGCCTTTCAAGAAAAGTTCTACAAAAATGTGACCTAATTTCTTCATCTAAGGAAGCGCTGTGTTTGGACCTCGAATCCAGGTGTCACTTGCCTCCTGACATCCTAAATGCAGCACTGGGTGACACGCGTTTGAATCTCACAAGGGACATGAGGCCCTTCAAGATTGCAAATATGCCTTGCTGACTGGTGAGTGCCAACAAGCGTGAGACCCAGGTCCAAAACCGATTGCTTACAATTATCTATTACCGTGATGGCAAGACACCTAGCGTGGTGGCCATACTGCAGACTTGACTGATAGAATTCAGTCTGCAATAAACAAAATGACTAGACACAAGACATTAGTTAGTGTCCAATCAAAAGATTACAAAATCTCTTGAAATGATACTTGCTGCAGGGTCGATGAGGGTATTTTTCCCATCCGACCATAATTCTACAATCACTTATATGAAAATATGCAACACTGTGTTAATTCATCCGCTACTATGAAATTAAGTACATCGATCATTCAAGGCGGGTTATATCCAAGAGGGTTTGAAGAATGCTAATTCACCCAGTTACCGAAGCAATGAGATAGGATGTTATGTAAGAACCACAAAAATAAGTAATTGAACACCTCTTCGATACTGGTGAATTATCTTGACGGTCTCTTCTCCTTAGAAGACGTCTTTTGAGAGGAGAAATGACCCACCAAAACAACTGGTGCTGTCATCAAAATACACAGATCAGAGATGTATTCATATTCTAATGAATCTTGTTCACCCATTTACAGTAATCATAAAATGTTCAACAGTTTAACAAGGATATAACAGACGAAAGTTCATCACGTTTAATAAGTGAATAACTCAGCTTTAGAGGGACAGATACATAGTATCAGGGTTTAGCTAACAACTTCTGTAACAGATAATCGGTAGTTAATCTGTACACCACTGCTGTAGACGATAGAAAATAATATAAGTCGAAATCGCATTTATGGGACTATCAGATAAATTATTTGAATGAGGGATAAGGGAGAAATACAATAAAAAGAGGACAACCGATACACTAAAACCAAAAGGGTGGGTTAAATTAAGACCTAGTTGTAGATAACATATGTGGCTTCAATTTTGGAACAGTTGTACACTAGGAACAACAGTGCCTTGAATATTATTCAATCTTTACTATTCTGGTGGCCCTTTGTGTACCACCTACTACTATTTGTAACATCTGTCCCCAGCTCTTGTTAATTACAGAATACGTTTTAAGCAAGCCTGTACATATTTTCATTAAATGTTCACCATTCAAATGAACTGTCGTCAAGATTTGACAGAATAGTTCTAAAATATTTGTGCGCCGAGTGAGAAATAGACATTTGTAAAAAATTATATTTGTAACATCTCAGCGAGATTGAAATGAGTAATTCCAACGTTTCGTTTGGCAATCTGGTCCGAACTTCTTCAGGGAAATTAATCGAAATAAACATAACATATGTTTATATATAAAAAGAACATCACTTGATTTTAAAAATTTTGTCCAATCATGAGTCATTCAAAAAGTATCAACAAGTATAATAAACAAAATTTTATGAGCTGTGATCAAAATTTGACCTCGGACTTACAAATATTGGTCTACCTTTGTTAAACACTTTAAACAGAGTATGTATGTGTGTGTGGGTGAACAGTTGTAAAACATTTCTTAACCTTTCCATAAGAAGAAGTTCGGACCAGATTGCCAAACGAAACGTTGGAATTACTCATTTCAATCTCGCTGAGACTTTACAAATATAATTTTTTACAAATGTTCACCAAACTTTAGAATTGCACAATAAGATAGTAGTCAGAGACATCTGAAACAATGTGAATGAATAGAATCAAATTTAACCACGTAGAATATAAGTAGAAGAATGGTAGTCATAAAATGTGAAAGTAAGACTGAAATAAGCAACTCTACCACAGTATGATACTGGTAATAAAGTTAGCAGTACAAATAAAGATGCTATTTAGATTCACCTGCATTATCCAAAGAAGTGAATATTCTAGATTGGTGTTGGAGGCTCTGGAAGGGAGAGGGATTAGAAAAACTCTGTTTGAACACAAAGATTGAGTTGAGAAATGTTCACAGCTACTAACTACCTCAGTTATGCTCAGCAGTCGAAGGCGTAAAATCCTAGCAAATTGACTTTGCGAATTGCATTGAATTCTAATGGCTGAATTTTTATCAATATTTTGCTTCTCATTCACAAGGTGTTCGAATATAGGACTGCTGAATAACTTTATAACTCCTCTGTCCAATTGCGTCGGACAGTGCTGGAGAGAGCGGTGGTAAGCTTTGCTAATTCATCCTGCTTATTTAACTGTTTCCACAAGAAGTGTTCGATTTATAAATAAATGTACAATAAAGTGGCCAGGCTTGATAGATTATCTTTCACCTACGATGTAATTAAATGATGAGTGGTGAATATTAAACTTAGTATTATGCACCCACTGGGATTCGAACCCAGGTCCTTCTGGTTGCAAAGCGAGCTCGTATAACATTAAGCCACTTGGACCTGATCTAATGGCCCATGAATTCTAACTTCTGCCAATTCACGACATAGCGCGACCGCTAGCCAATGTCTTCGGCAAGTATTTGTCCTCACGCCCGACCTGCTGCACCCTACTGGTCACGACTTCTCACTAGAACCCCAGGTAACTACCTACCTGAATAGGGCAAGTCGCTAGTGAGCATCTCATTGATATTCAAATGTTGGTTTGTAGGGATTTGATTGGTTACAGAATTTTCATCATGAGCTGACATTAGTTAAAGAACCCTTGGCAGAAGTTAGAATTCATGGGCCATTGGATCAGATCCCAGCGGCTTAATGGTATACGAGCTCGCCTTGTAACCAGAAGGTCCTGGGTTCGAATCCCGGTGGGCGCGTACTGCTGAAGAGTCCCAAACTAGAACGAAATAGCTGTTCAGTATTCCCAGGTTTTCTAATGGTTCTCTAACTAATGTCAGCTCATGATGAATATCCTGTAACCAATCAAATCCCTACAAACCAACATTTGAATAGTATTATGCCTAAGAATGTTTTAGCTATTTTTTTCGGAGTTTTTCCGTATTTCAACGTCGAGTGTATTGGTTGGGCTGATTTTCCTAGCATGGAACATCAGGTTAGTGATGGGATTTCGTTTATATACAAGAGGAACAAACTGTCTGAAATAGGTGTGCTGACCGACCCATGAATTTTCTGTGTAAAATATTCCTCTTAATACTGCCATCCTGCTAACGTGTTAGCTGAACATCAAGAACTGATGAAGTTGTGTCTTTCTCTGTTTCGTGTGTGAACTCGATTTGTAGGCCACCGACGCTGGACATTTGAGTAGGGCCTCTGTATGGATTTTGTTTTTATGCAAAATAAAAGTGTCGTCCATGTATCTCCAATTGAACTAGAATTCTTTGATTAGATTTTTTCAAATTTCTGTGAATTAATAACTTTATTATGTAGCTGTAAAGCCTGATGAGAATTTACCAAACACACATATTGGCTTGCTTAAATAGTGTTCTATAATTATCATTATGAAGCTACTTAAATTATATATTTTGGTGTATTAAGGTTTAATGATGTTCATGCTTGTTCAAGTTAACTGTGCATTATATTGGAATTAACTGTCTGGTGTGTGTTGGTATGTTAGCCCTTAGTATGGAAATCTTGTGGCCCCATTGGACCACATAGTGGTCAACGCTTTGTTTTTTTGAGACAGTGGATGCTGGGTTCGAGTCCCATTTTCACCGTTTACGTGTATACATTAGTATCTTTCTGTTTACGTTCATGTTTGTTCCGTTCTTTTTTTTTAATAATATTCAATTGGTTACTTACGTACGTCTATTTTAGATTATGGAGAGAACCAAATACATCCGATCCTGAAGGTATTCTCGTGGTTACCGCGATTTTGATTACACTTGCAGTAAGTTGACGAAGTTATTCTTTTTGTTTGCTTGCTGAGTGGCGGGAGGGCTGAACACCGTGTTTTACAAATCAAATAATAATATCCTCCTAAAAGAAGAAATATCTGTAAGAATTTTTTATTCCTTTACGTTCCCAGTGAACAAAGAGCTTCAAGTTGCAGGCTTGAGGTTTTGGTAGCAGTGGTGTTTATTTTATGGGGTGAGATTGCTAGCTTCATGCCCAACCTCCCCTCTTTACCAGGTAAAGAAGTGCTTTGGTGGACGAAGGATCAAACCCGCTGTTAGAAGTTAGTCGTCCAGTAATGACGTGGAGGTCATGCAAAGGGGATATGCAAAATTTTCGGGTCTGCAGAGAACAGGATGAAGTGGTGATGTGCTGTAGAAAATCTATTTACGACTCGGAACATAAGGGAAAAATAGGTGCAATAATAATGATGATAAATAACAAAATTTCTGCTGAAACTACTGATTAATTTGTTTGACACTTTATATACTAGTCTGCTGTATCCTCGGGGTTGCGGAGTCATCAGAAGCATGTTGCCTCACCAAATGCTTTCGCCACATCATCTTACGTCGTTAAACCAAAATGCCTCCATATATTATTATTATTGCTTCTTTTACTTACTAGAGGAACACAGGTGTTCAGCCGCACGTATCCATTGCGTTTGGTCCTCTACCTGGCTCCACGGCTGCCCACATGCTTTCATCTCCTCTTCACATTAACTCCTCCATGTCACCCTCGCACTGACGACCAAATGACTCGCCGGTTCCCATTTGGGTTCCACTCGAGCATTGGCCTGGCGTGTGATGACACTGGACGGTTTTCTCAAAGTATTGCCACCAACCCACCTCCATTTCTTCCTGCATATTTCTTGCACAATCTGTTCCTGGTTGTTTCGCTCATTGCCAGATATCCCTCCCCGCTGCTGATCTTTTCTGCAGACCATCTGATCTTGAGTATTGAGCGTAGACAGCTGTTGATGAAAGTCTGTAGTTTATTTAAAGTGCTCTTCATGAGCGCCAAGTCTCTGATCTATAAAGTAGCATCAACTTTACATTGGAGTTGAAAATCCACACCTTATTTTTCATGCTGAGTGCTATTGATCTCCACACAAACTTGAGAGAAATGAAAGCTTGTCTTGCTTTCCCGATTACTTTGATATCCTCATCAGTTCCACCTGTAGTTGGTACTATGCTTCCCAGGTAGGTGAAGGAAGTTGATTATTCCAGACTCCTCCCACTTATACTGATTGTTGTCTGTTGTTGTCGCTGTTGCCCAGAAATCCTCATCACCTCTTTTTTCCCTATGTTCACCTGAAGTCCTATCTTTAATGCTTGTGCTGCCAACTTGTTGCTTTTCACTTGCGTATCTTCCAGTTTGTGGAAAATCAGACATATATCATCGGTGACGTCCAGATTCTCTTAGTTTTTTGTGCAGGTCCATTTTATGCCTGTGTCTCCGTCGCCCACTGTCTGTCGCATTATCCGGTCTATCACAATCAGGAAAAATCATTGGAGATAGTAGGCAGTAAGCCAGCTTGTCTTACTCCCGTCTTCACTTTGAAGGATTCCGTGAGTTTTCCGCTGTGGATTACTTAGCATGCAGCGTTAGCGTACAACTGTTGGATGAGGTGTATAACTGTAGTAGTAGCGAGGTAGCTTCCAAATCAACTCTCGATCAACGCTGTCGAAGACCTTTTCAAAGTCAATGAGGTTGACATACAGAGGTGACTGCCATTCCAAGCTCTTTTCAGTGATCATACGTAGTGTTCCGATTCGATCGACACATAACTTCTTTCTCCTGAATCCAGCCTGTTGTGGTAGAACATTTTATTCCAGGACGTGTTTGATTCTCTCCACATATTTTATGTTGTCAAAATCGACATATGCATTTATTTATCACAAATTGCTAGAAGTCTTCATTCATAGACCATTGGATTGGGTCTCAGTGGCTGAATGGCCTAAAAGCCCACCTTGTAGACGGAAGGTTCAGGGTTCGAAACCTACTGGGTGCGTACTCCTAAAGAGTACCAAACCAGGACGAATCAGCTGTCCAATAACCCTAGGCTTTCTAATCGTTATCTAACAGATTATCTGACTAAATGTCTTCGGTTGGTAGACTGGTCTTAATGGGTGATAGTTGTGAAGGGGGAATGAAAATTTGGTGATGTTGGCAGGATGCGAAGCAGCAGCCTCCGAATTAATAGACCGACGCTAATATATATATATATATAAATATATATAAACGCATGAATTTCTCTTCCATTTAAGAAACTTGTACATTTTTTGTATGATTATTATTATTACTGAGAGTCTCATGTCTTTCCATTATACACCCTGTATAAAAATGGAAAATTACGTACACTCTGACAAAATTATAATTCTAATACTCACCCGCTTATTATATTTATTTTCCATAGTTGGTTTGTAAGAATTAGTCTTGTTTTTTACGAGTTCATCACTGATTGATATCACCTAGAGAACCACTGAAAACCAGGACAGCTGTTTCATCCTAGTTTGGCACTCATCAGTTGTAAGCACCCAGCACAGGGTTTCAAAACCAGAATGTTCCGCTTACAACCGAGGAAATTGGTTGGCGTCACGCCAAATCACGAAATAGTGAGCCACTGAATCGAATCTCAGTGGCTGAATGGTATACGAGCTTGCCTTGTAACCGGAAGGTTCTGGGTTCGGACCTTGGGTGTCGGTGCGTACTGACGATGATTCCCAAACTAGGATTCAACAGCTGGCTGTCCAGTACTCCAGTGCTGGTTTTCAATGGTTCTCTAACTGATATCAATCCGTGATCAACTCGTAAGAAACAAAACTAATCCTTACAAACCAACTATAGAAAATTAATCTGATGCTCGCTAGTGACTCGCTGCGGGATAGAGATTTCTTGGAGTTCTAGTGAGAAGTCGTGACCATTGACGTCCATCCAGTCAAGTTAGGGGATGGACGTCCCACTGACGACATTGGTTGGTGGTTGCGCTAAACCACGAAATGGCAGAAGTTAGAATTGATGTTTTGGCCACTGAATCGGGTCCCAGTGACTGAATGGTATATTATATTTATGCAGAAAAATTAATTAGAAAGGATGAGGATATAAAAGTGAAATGAACTCAATGGAAACGGCCAAAAAAATAGACAAACAAAGTAAAATTCACTTTTGTTTCTGCTGTACTTTTAAGGATAAAAGTGTTTACAGATGCGCATAAAAAAGGGCTTTGAAGAAACAAAAAATAATAAAGATGGAAAACTAGTTGCTAGATGATCGACTAACTAATTTATCAAGCAACTTTTTTCTGCTAAATTTTATCAATTGATGGTTGAATTATCAGAGGTTACTATCAATACTACTATTACTCTTAATATTAGTAGTATAAATTTTTAGGAAGTAAGGAAAAGCACTTAGCATCAGTTAAACTGTATATACAGTACTCATATTTGTAGGAATTCGCGTTCTGACCTTCATTATCGAACCACCAAAAGCAGATGTTGATAAAAGTCTTCATTAGACTGATTAAAATGCTTTCTGTGACGTTTGGAACACGTTTCTGACCCATTTGGAGGAAGTGACATTATATTGGTATTTAAAATTCGAATTTTTTCGCTTGTGTTGATTGTACAAGATTTCTGAAGTGATTTCGCAGTGATGACCATCTGCCTGGCTGGTTTTGATTGTCTTTAGCTGAAATGATGCTTCGCAGATAAGTGAATAAAGTGAGCTCTTTCAGATTTCTCCCGTTGCTGTTGGTCGGAGATTTTCATCCCTTCTGTGTTCTCCATTTTATTATTATTATTTATTTCACGTTCCCAGTGGAACATGGGGCTTTAAGCTAGAGCTTTGAAGTTTCGGTAGCAGTAGAGTTTCCTTTTACTAGATGAAGTTGCTAGCCTCATACCCAACCTAACCTTCCCTCTTTACTGGTCTTACTACTGGCTTAGTGAGGTAAAGAAACGCTTTGGCGGCCGGGGATCAAACCTCGAACCACATGAGGTGTAATTGAAGAGCAATCTACCGCTGTGCCACAGACGCACCTCAGTGGACTTATAATGTGACTAATTTGGGGCAGTAGAAGATTCTTTGTAACTTGATTGCTTTTGAATTTCAATATAGAAAAAATCCCTATTTAGGCATTTAGAAAACAGAAAGACTGAGCGAATAAATATTTCCTTTTCAATTTGATCCTCATCTCTGGCTCTACTCTAATATATATATATATATAGCATTTTTATTACAATACACAAAAGTTTACCAATCAACCGGCAACAATAACAGTTCCGAAAAAACCAATGGTCATTAAACTGAAGTTCCTTGGTGACAACATAAGTGAAATAACGACACAGCGCTTGAAGAATGCAGTTAAAATAGCTTATTATGCAGCAGAGGTACTCTGTCTCTTCACAATCACCCCTATTTTACGTTCGAGAAGTAAGGATAAACTGCTTCAATTTGCCTCCTCTGTGTGTATCTACCAGTTTGACTGCAGCTGCGGAGTCAGCTACATATGGCGTACAATTAGGCAGGTTCATCATCGTTTATCCGAACATCGTCCAACATGGTTAAGCAACGGACAAACAAGATCTATTCGTAGCTCTATTGTAGCACACCTTGTAGACAGTGAGCATAAGGTTAGTGTTAATACAGCATTGAAAATTATCTATCGCATTCCGACTAATCTTAATTTTGCTCTACGAGTTCGTCTTCTACATACAGCTAAAGCAATAGGATTCCACCTGAAGAAGCCAATCTTGTGTGTTCAGAAGAAATTCGCACAACTATTTTCCCTGCCTTGGCCATCGTTACATGACTGTATAAACCGGACTACTTCGCCCCCCTCCCCCTAAACCTTTAAAATTATAAAAACTACAATTGTCCAAATTATTTAATTAATTTTTTCTGACCACTTCATCTTTAATTACGTGTTATCCTTGTAAAATTAATTTATTCTAACCATTTCTACCTTTTAGTTGTGTGTGTATTGATTTTCTTCGTTTATTATCAACCCATTGACATTTTGACACTGTTTAATTATTGTTAACAAACATATCAGTGCCACTTGATTGGTCAACTTTTGTATATTAGAGTCAGAGATGAGGATCTAATTGGAAAGTAAATATTTCTTCGATCAATCTTTCTGTTTTCGAAATGCCTTTGAATTGTCAAGTCACACTTCAAATAAAGATATAAAGATATTTTGTCATTTTAGTGAAAAGTAACTGGCAGTGGAATCTAGGACGCGCATTACGTCCCCTTTGGGACGTATGTATCTGCACTCTTCAGTGAGACTTCCACTAAGACTTAAGGCCAGGACACATTGTTTCAAAGACTATAAACCTTATCCATTAGACCCCGTGAAATAACCACATTTTATTCATCAGACGTTGTCGAACCGTCTGCACCAGGAGTCGATATGTCAAAGAAGACTAAACATTTCGGTTCAATATTGTTGGTCATTTTTTCCTTTACGTTCTGAGAGGAACATAGGGCTTCAAACTGGAGCTTTGCAGTTTCAGTAACAGTGATTTTATTTTAACAGGGTGAGGTTGCCAAACTCATGCCCAATACCCTCTCCTTGACAGCTTCACTACCGGCTTGCTGGTGTTTAGGGGAACGTCGGCTGGGGATCGAACCCTGAACCACATGCATGATTGTCGAGCGTCCCACCACTAAACCACCGAATCATTTATCAGTCAAGTGGCAATTCAAATACACATAGTTTGCGCATTATGATAGGATTACATTTCTAGTTTCCTTAAAAGTTACAACTTTCATTAACGTAATAGGAATAAATTCATTAATGCTGTTAATTCTTTTCGTGTTTTTTTCTGCCTTGTTTTGTTTATAATTCCTCAGATTAATTTCCTCATTATGTTCATAACAATATTTATGCTTCTAACAAAACTTCGAGGTCAACCAAGTGGAACAAATCGTAATCGAGCGCCGAGTGGTTATAAAACCAATGAATGTCGACTGCTTCGTAGTACATGTCCTCCACCATTTTCATCATCAGTTAATCAAAGTATAACAAGTAAAGCTACTCCACTGATGACGCCAACGATAACAACACCACTGACGTCTACACCAATGGTAAAATTGACAAATTCTTTGAAAGAAATACCATTACCGAATGAAATAACCCAAGATGGCGAGGATAGAAATGCTATTGACAATACTGATAACTGTGACTGCAAAAGTAAACTGATTAACGGAAATGATAAGTCGGAAAGTATCACGGGCAATACTAATAATAATAATATTGATATGAGAAAAGATATCCAATCACCATTAAATGAAATTGAACCAGAAGTGGACTCATCAGCGACAACAGTCACAGTAGAAGGACACAGGACAAAATACTTAAAACCTTCATTGAAACGATCTACACGATCAGCGTCTGCTACAGCTGGTTGTATTACCCCACCGAATCCAAGTATCTCTGAAGCGCATCCAAATAAAGCGCATATAACAATTATTACAGGAGATAAAAAGATTTCAAATCACCATGTTTCAAGAATTAGTACAAGTAACAATAATAATAATAACAATAACGGTACTAGTTGTGATTTTGACAGTATAAAATTCAGTGGAAATTCTTCTTCTATCCAACGCGTACGAGGTGATAAATACTTACAACGTAAAAGTATGGAAACTAATTGGGCATCTTCTACCTCTTCTTCGTTAAGTGTCAAAGAATTACGGTGAGTAATTGACTATTGGTTGTATCTTTATTCATGACTGCGTTTCTGATATACATATATAAGGAATTGTTGATCAATTGTGTGAAGAAATTTAACTCAAAAACAAATTTTAGTATTGAACTGTAATGTAGCGAAGGTTGACACCTCAATGAACTCAAATCATTCAATAATAATAATTTGCTTTATTCCAGAAACAGTACTAATAGTACAGTGTGGAATTTTCAACACATATCCACAATATTTGCATCTAATTTTATTTAACTTTTAAAAAGAGGTATTTCAAAAAAATAAATATGAAGGCAACAACAGCAAAAAAAACACAAAAAACACAAAAAAATTTTTAAAAATGCAAAAAATACCAAGAAGTAGAAAAGAAAATAAACAGCATAAAATAATATCTCAGTATTGGGTAGTGGAAGCTATGATGTAATTATGCATGGTGATAGTAAAGCTTTAGTCATACAAGAATTATGAAATAATATTTAAGAATGTTTATCGCCAAGATGATCAGTTAATTTAGGTTGAAACAACTCTAAACACTCATAAAATAACATTTCAGGGTTGTTGTTTTGTTTTTTATTGTCATGTCTAATGAGGTGTTTGTAGTGGTAGTGTGAGTAATCCTGCATAATACCAAATTTTAAGATGGTGATAATGGCGTTCACAACCGATGATTGTCGGTTAATATTGCCGAAAAAAATAAGAAAAAACAAGCACAAGACTAATAATTACAGGACAAATTTGTACTACTCATAGTGCTAATATAGTCGGAACCAGTAGATACACAAAGGAAGGAATACAGTAAAGTACAAAAAGTAAGCCAATGTTAATAATTTAGGCAGCTAAGTATGTTTAAGAAGGTGTTCACTATAGAATACAAAATAAGAGAGAAATAAAAGAGCCTAAAATTATGATTTTTAACAACAAAGCAAGTCATAGGTTTCGCGCTTAACATTGTCTCTGCCACTTAGAACACGGACCAAGTATGGTATCGTTGAGTTCCTGTACTTGGTTGTACGAGCATAGATTATTTTATATTGATTTCTGGTTCTACTTGATGAGATACAAGGCGAGAGTTAGGAATAGACGGGGTGTTGGGGGTCGGAGAGTATGGTTTCAGACCATTTTTCGCATGTATTCAGATGCCTTTCAACTAATGTAGTGATGAGCTGACTGAGTTTTACACCACTCGTCCTACTAACTACCTTCAACATCCTTCTCAGGATGGTATAGTCCTTTTTCAGTAGCCCAGGAAAGACTGGTGGGGTGCAGTAAAGTAGAATAGGTAAGATACAAGAGTTGACAAATTGTGAAAGTAGAGGTTGGGTGATTCCAGATTGTCTAAGTTTCTTAATGTAGTAGATTAGAGAAACAACTACGAACATAAAGTATTGGGCAAATGTTTCGTCTTAGTTTATCATTCCTCAACAGTGCACACCCACCATCCCATCCGGGATCGCAACGTGAACCTTTAGTTTTCGAGGTGAACCCACATTTGATTCAGACAATAAGACGCAACTCACTAGCCAATCCATAAATTCCAACTACTACTACCGCGTCGTGAGCATATATCGCGACCACCAGCTTATATCATCGCTTAGCGTTAATTCTAATGTCGAACTTGATGGCTTCCTACTGCTCATGTTTTCTTGTTGAACTATCAAACAACTTCAGGCTGTAGTCGGTCACTAAAGGGTTGTAGACCAATTTCCAAGCGTTCGTTTTTTATGGATTTAATTCATTTAAAGCTGAATGACCAAAATGTTTGCGTTTAGAGAATCATTGCAAACCAGGCAAATCTCGGCAAATGTTTTGTCCAACCTCGGGACTCCTGAGCAGCATGTACCCACCATCCCACAGCCAAGGATCGAACTATGGACCTTCCGTTTTCAAGGCACGCTCACTGAGCATTTAGTGACTATGACAGAACCAATGGTCAGTCAGATCTTACACTTGTCAGTTCTCAATATAAAGCACACCCACCAGCCAATTTCTTCGGGGAGTTTGTTTCCTCCCTGACGAGCTAGTGAAACCCCAGTGATCAAGACTTCCAGGTGGAACTCCAGGTAGCTTCATTTTACAGTCAGTCACGAGTGTGCAATGGATTAGTTTTCAAGCGTCAATTTCCAGAATAGGCGGAAATTATAATTTGATCGACTGGCCATTAACTTCCCTCCCAATGTACAAGTGGTCGCTGGGTTCAACTGGTAACCTTAAGTGATGGGTTCGATTGCCGGTGGATTTACAGGTATACACTAAAGAAGAGTCCCAGACTAGGACAAAACAGCCTTCAGGCACTCCATGATCCTAAGTGTTCCTCTAAATGACGTCCAGTTCTTAATCAAACAAGAGTTCAACAAACTTTGAGTTATTTGACAACTATCTAGTGCTGATCAGTCGTTTGAAAAATAAGTAGAAAATACTGGGAGATATGTCTTCATAATTCATAGGTTTTTCTAGAAGTCATCCTTCAGTGTTGACTTGAGGCATTCTTACCAATTTATGACTTATGTGATGAGACAAGGAATAATTCCTTTCTCCATTATGCTGTTGAGAGAAATAATGAAACCTTAGGAATGAAACATTCCAGCTCAGAAAACATAACAACACCAAAAAATGTTTTGGACATCCATAATATATATAACTAGAAACATATTATCATAGAAAAGTATTGATTTGTTTTATAATTATGCCTTTGGGCTCCGAGTGGAAAATAGGGCTTCAGCAACACATCTCTACTTTCTTCAACTCGCCACTGTCCTCTTCACCTCAGTTCACAAATGAGAGTAATCTCTCATCTCTTCCTCCCCAAACTATCTAATCTATGCGACCCTCACACTGAAAACCCACTCATCTCTTCCATTCGGATTCCAATCGAGCGATAGCCTGCAATGGGCCTGATGTCATTCGACGGTTTCCCGAAAGCTTACCCAATCCATCTCCATTTTCTCCTACATATTTGTTGAGCGATCAGCTCTCACTTGACAGTTTGCTGCCAGCCAGAGTTTCTTGTTGCTAATTATTTCCCACTGGCCGGCTGGTCGGCCATTTCCTCTTCAGTATGGAGCCAGTGAAGTGGGCACCAGTTGGTAGAAGTCTGCAGTAGCCTGTTGGAAATGCTTTTCGTGACGCACACGCAGTGCAAGTTTCTGACCCATACAGAAGAAGTGGCTAACTGACTTCACATTTGTGTTGAACAGAATCCGAATCTTGTTGTTTATGTTGGCTGACAGGGTGCACGAGATTTCCAAACTGGTTTCAGGTTGATGAAGACGCATCTGGCCTTTCTAATTCTGGCTGACTGGCTTTAATATCTTCTTCCGTGTTTTCCTACTGCCTGTGGCTGAAACGACGTCTCCTAGCCGGATAAGTGAAGGAAGTAGCCACTATCAAATCTCTTGCTTTGATTGTGATTGGTGCTGGTTGTTGCTCCGTCTTCTCTGCGCTCACCTGGAGTCCTGTCTTAACTGCTTCTTCAGCCAGTTTGTTACTTTTCACCTGTAAGCCTTCGAGTTTGTGTGACATTAGGTATATATCATCTGCTAAATCCAGATCCTCTATAGGCTTCTTATCGGTGGTCTGTTAAGAAAATCATAGTTGCTTTTGAACTAATCAGCTTGATACCATAAGTAGTTATCAAGGAAACAATTATGAATGCATAGTATTGTATATACTACTGATTGACTCATATGAATGATATGCTGGATACTACTCAAATTAACTAGTAGTGCTTTTTAGCTAGATCGAAGTAATCTAAACATGGTGTGGCGAGTGCTACTGATAAGATTAATCAGTAGTATATAAAGGGACGTTCATCAGCATAAAGACATCAAATAGCAGGGAAATACATTTGATGTCAGAGAAGAGTGTTGTGGAGTGGAAATACATGCGAGACGTGAAAATAACACAAAAAAACGCAAACTCACACACAATATGAAGGAAGGCAAGAAGTAGTACAACACTAAAGTTTTGTGCAAATGGTGCGTTGAAGACAGATAAGGTGTACATAATTTGGTTAAGTAGAGATACCTAATTACAAATAAACATTCGTTTACCGAGTCTTCGCCTTCTACGTTTCAAATGGACAGCTGACTTGTTCCTTTGAGAATGAGTTCATCAGACGTGTACTGGGTATCATTTAGTTGAATTCTGGCTAACCGATTCGGTAAACTGGTGACACACTGAAACTCATAAGCAATTTGAAAATTAATTCGCCATGTCAGTAGGATTTGATTACTCAAATCAGTCAATCAGTAGTGTATAGATATTGACTTTAGTTTATAATATAACCCTTAACACGGATGATAATGTTCGAAACTCTTCATTCTTTCTCTTCTATTTATTTAGCCGATTTTTGTAAGTGAGAGATGAGTGTATCATTTTTATTTCTATGCTTATATTTACAGTAAACATACAATCACCTATTTTGATAAATAGCGTCTAATTAAGATCAGTGGCATCCTTGAGGCATCTCTTACAGTAGCCTATTTTTGCTGTCAGTGACCAAATACAAGATCTTAACGCCTTCAATGAATTTTAAACAGAGTAAAGAATTGGTGACAGCGGTGACTACCAGTAAAATCAGAAACACCTGTTGCATCTTATTGGGTGTACACTTTAACCAAATTTGAAGACGGTATGCAGATACATTGTTTCATTGGACACTAGTTAGTAACTAGTATCATGCGACTAGTCCTTCGTTTGGTACAGACTGAATTCTCTCTGTCAGTTAAGCTTACAATGTGGCCACCATCCCGAGTGGCTCGACATCATGGTGCTTTCTGGGTTGTTGTTGTTATCAGATGGCTGGAGGCAATCTACAAAGAGTTCGGCATGACCTAGATTTCGTGCTAGTTGACATTCACCAGTCAGACAGCAAGGCGTATCTCATATCTCTACTGAGGTTCGAACGGTGTCACACACTGTCTCAGTCACAGACAGTACAACTGAATTATTCGGGCTCCTGACTAACCTCCTATAGAACTGTATTCCTGTACGTTCCCAGTGGAACATAGGGCTTCAAGCAAGAGCGCTGAAATTTCGGTAGCAGAAGTGTTTCCTTTTACGGGATGAAGTTCCTAGCCCCATACCCACTTCAGCCTTCCCTCTTCATCGGTCTTACTACTGGCTAAGCGAGGTAAAGGAGTGCTTCGGCGACCGGGGATCGAACCCCAAACCACCTGCGTGGTTTACGAGCATTCTAACGCTGTGCCACCAATACACACAATAAAGTTAAAAATGTTGAAAAAGTGTAGAATAATGATCATTGTGTTGACAGCTAAAACTGCAAGTTAACTGAAATAGTTTCACCATAGACTACATATATCTGAGAGGATAAAAGAGCCAAATATTCTGACATAACATAATAATTCGTAGATTTCACGCTTAACACTATCGATATTATATAGAATACGGGTCAAATAAGGTATTACAGAGTGTTTGTATCTGGTCGTGTGAGCATGTAATCCTTTATAATGATGTAAGAGGAGAGTTGAGAATAGAGAAAGTGTTGAAAGTCAGAAAATATGAATTTAGACCTTTCCTCACAAGAGTTCAGGTGACTGTCGATTATGATAGTAACAAGATGATAGAGTAGTAGCATACCACCTACCTTATTGACAAATTTTCATATCCCTCGCAGTATGTCAAAGTCCCTCCTGAGTAGCTCAAGAAAGACTCAGGAGGCAGCAGTGAAAGACAGCACGTTAGATGCAAGAGTTAACAGACTGTAAAAGTAGAAGTTGAGTGATTCCTGACTGTCTTAACTTCATAATGTTGCAGGTAAGATGAAGGTTTTTTTTAGAAATTGACAACAAGATATGCGATGACCAAGAAAGCTCAAAGGATGGAAGTATTTCAAAGTATTTTATGCTTGACTTAGTGTCTGTTTCTAACTTGACTAATAGAATTCAATCTACTACAAATAAAGGACTAGACATATGACACTAGTTGCTAACTACTGTCGAGTCAAAGTCCCATAGCAGGTCAGTCGTGATGTCAAAAACCACAATGGTGGTATCCCTGACCGCAATCCTGGGTAACATGGGCTCAAAACTGAGAAGGAACATAAGTTTCTCCAAGGTTGCCGATACACCTGATGACTGATGAGTGCCAGCATGCGTGCAACCTAGCGTCAGGCAGGACTTCCTGCCGATTTCCTCTAGCCATCTAATAACAACAGCGTAGGTGTCTTCACTTGATAAAGCCTAAATCAGATAAAACATATCCTCCGGATTCTATCATGAAAACGTATAGAATAAGTAACTTTCACTTATAAATGTAGGCAACATTGAAGCAATTCGAAAGCGCCTTTATTCATAATTCTTTCTCAATTGAACTCCTTCCAAAGTTTATGATTTTCTGATGTTCTCAGTTCATCAACCGTGTCTTACGTTTGTTTATTCTTCGCCTTCACCTTTCTTTCGCAGGAAAGCAATAAAAGCGATAATATTTTTAATGCCATTATTGGGCTACTCTCAACTTATATTTTTAATACCATATCAAAGAGATTTAGATCCTATATTTGATTATATCAATGCTATTATGCTTTCTACTCAGGTAAGCTTAACATTTGTTATTAGAATATTACTTCATAAAATCTGTAATTTATGCATTTTCAAGTATTCTTAGTACTATTGATATAACCATCTTGAGGTTGCGAGTGAAACATTGAGATTTAGTGAGACATGTTTAGTGCACTGCTACTTTTTTTCAACCGGCTTCATGACTGACCACAAAAATTAATTTCGTCTTCATACGATCGCCTCTATGTCAACCTCGGATAAAACCCCTAACTCGTCACTTCCCGTTTGGGTTCCATTCATGTGTCAGGAACGTGGTGTCAATCAGTGCTCTCCTCATAGAATGTACAATTCACCTCCATTTTCTTCTAGACATATGTTGAGCAATAGCTTCTTGGTTAGTTCTCTGTTAGAGTCTCTTTGTTGCTTTCTAATCATATCAGGCTGGCTATCTGATCTTCAGCACCTAGCGAAGCTGATGATTCCATATTAGATGTATCACACAGTGTAACAGTATTATTTATTGGATGACGTTTCGAACAAAATTTATTCTTCATAATTATATCAACTTTAATCACACGACTCCGGAATTTGAGTTTTATGGTTTTCTTTGTCCTCTCTTATTTGTCGTAAGGGTAGTAGAATTTTCCAGATGTTCGGGTGGACAAGTGTTGAATCATTCCTATTACACGTATTTGCAGTCGAATCGATAAACAAAGCTTCTGTTATCAATCTCAACCTCCACTCTCTTATATTAGATTTTGAAATTGTCATCTTACCCCATCCCATCCTACTGCATGGTTGTGTGTAATTGCATGTAGTGAGTGGCACAGCTGAACTATTCTCTAGATTTCTTATCTTATTCGGGTCAACCAATCTATATTTTGCTAGGTTTTTATGTTCGGCTAGTCTGACTGCCCCTGTTCTACTAGTTTGATCTATGAATTTGACCTGACAGTCATTGCAGGCAGGGTATTAGACAAACTAAATTGTTTTGTTTTAAAGGTTCCACAGGATTGATCCTTAAAGCGACAAAGCTTGTTTCTAATTGAGTTTGTGGGTTTGAATGCCAGCCACTTCCATTCCTGCCTTGTTATTTTAGTTTTACATTTCCTTAAATATTTCCTGACTAATTTATCAGGGTAGTTATTAAGTTTCAAAGCTTCTTTTATGTGTATCACTTCCTATATAATGTCACAGTAGAGTAGAAAGGGAGATTGATAACAGAAGCTTTGTTTATCGATTCGACTGCAAATACGTGTAATAGGAATGATTCAACACTTGTCCACCCGAACATCTGGAAAATTCTACTACCCTTACGACAAATAAGAGAGGACAAAGAAAACTATAAAACTCAAATTCCGGAGTCGTGTGATTAAAGTTGATATAATTATGAAGAATAAATTTTGTTCGAAACGTCACCCAATAAATAATACTATTTCACTGTGTCATACATCTAAAAAAGAAACTTATATAGAATTGCTTACTACCACAGTACCAAAGTTTTACACATATGTTAAAAAGCTGGTGGTTGTTGAAAATATGTAGCAATCTGTTAGAAATGCTTTTGATGACACTTGCATCAAGCCTGTGAACCACATACAAGTATTGAATTAACATTAAATTTAAAAATTCCAGTCTCCTACCTTACACCGTACAGTAAATCACCATTAATATTCCTTTCGACATAGTGAAACTCAGACTTGCTTTATCTAGGTCCTGTAATGTGTTTGCGTAACAAATTTCAAACACTTTGACCAAACATTCACTTGTAGTAGGAATTTTTTTGGACGAATTAATGAAGCCTCTGAGGAGTGTTTCGCAAGTGAGGAGTGGAATACACCATCAAAACCCGGCATAAAGTAGATACGATTCACAATCAGTAAATTGGTTAGCAATTGGAAGCAATTTGAGCTGACCGAAACCACACATGCCGCTGATAAGCTCGGATCCAAACAAGAAAAACCTCTGCCCAGTGCTTGCATCACTTCAAACTGGCTAGCTGGCGAGGGCTACAGATTAACTTTAGTAGTGTGCAGTTTATAATAAAGTAGATCCCTCCCTTTTCACCATTTTAAACCTATAAGACCTCTTGTGCCCCAGTAATTCCATCGTAGACTACTGGCCAGCCATGTATGCCATCTGGAATTCTATCCTTGGTCAGTGTTGCACTGTTTAACCTCACTCATCTGATAATAAGCTCTGGACGTTGGAGTCAGGATAACATGCGCAATAGTGCCCTGCTTAAAACGTGGACTAACAAAATCTCCCACCTCTCTACTGCATGCATTTTCTCTCGTTATGCTATGTTTAAGAGGATTTAGGTGTGACCTCTAACGGTATTGTCTACTCTTGTGTGAATTTAAAATGCTGACAAGCTCCTGATTAGCAAGTTTCTATTAAACTTGGGGAAAGGCTTGATTATAAGTGGCAACGTCTCCCAATACATGAGATAACTCTTCTTTAGTCAATTCCTTGGGTCTCAAAATGTACTTCTGTACACCTTACAATTGACGTTCAACTAGATCCTGTGGGTGGGTTTCTTGAAGGAGACAAAGCATTTATATATCATAATGGAATGGTTTGTGCTTCATCAGCTCAGAGAGCATTGTGTCAAATACAGGATATACTGTCAATTATTATTTTACTTGAAGATATTGTACGAGGGGAAATATCATGCAATACACTCCTATGAAAATTCTATACATTATATAAATACTGTCTAGATGTTGTTATTATTAATAATAAAAAACAAACTCCACTGCTACTAAAACTTCAGAACTCGAAGTTGAAACCCTCTTGGGGATTATACCCATAATTTTGTAGTAGCTTTAATTATTAGGAAACATGAGCCAACTTCCCCTTGATAAAGTTTGTTTTGAAACCACAATTAGAACTGACGGGTCATTCATTGTATCCTATCCTAGCAAAAATGAATAGTTATTGAGTTCGCTTCTTATCTTGAAGTTCTGAGGTTCAGTCTCTCGCCACCCCGTGTACGAGAAACACGGATGCGTACTGGTGAACAGTCCCAAACCAACACGAACCTGTCCTCTTGTCCTCCTTGCTTTTCAGTGATTCTCTAACTGATGTTATCTCGTGATCAAACTTGAGAGCTTTTCCCCTGTTTGAATTTCTACCATCAAGAATTAGTAAAAGCTTTATATAGCTATATATTTTATGTAAGGGCATAGTTCGACACATATTGATGATAAGACAAGTATTAGGCGCTGAATACCTTTCCGTATATTTCGACGTAATCATTTTTTAATTTAGAAATTCTATCGGTTTTGCAAAAAAATTTATTTTGATGACATTATTCATCAGTACCCTGATGTATCGTGCTGAGAAAATCTGCACAACCGACAATCTTGACAATGAAATGGGGGAAACAAAAAACTTATTGTATCACGGTCTCCATGAGGAGATAGGAAGAAATGCCTACAAACTCTGCAGAAGAAACGGATAAACATGACTTTGCCCTTTAAAGGAGACACGTCAACTGAATTGCTGGCATCGAAACTCCGAAAAAAATAGCTAAAATATTGTTTTCCACAATACTGTGTTTGAAATTTACCACTCGTTGTATAATTCCAATGCAGATGAAGGATAAGCCAGGTAGTTTGGCCACTTCAATGTGCATTTATAAATTTGACTGTCCATGTGTAGATAGTTACATAGGCAGAATTACTCTTAAAGCCCACCGTCCCCTTCTGGAGCATTGTTCAATGTGGTTAGGTAGAGGAGTCGTTAAGTCAATCAAAAGTTGCACAGTGGCACATCTAGAGAATAAGGAGCACATGACTGACAAATATTCGGCTTTTACAATTGTATACAAGGTGCCACCTTAACTCCTTAGATTGGTATATTTTCTGTCGCTAAGCTTAATAGAGGCGGCTTGTCATGAAGATTTTTCAACCTAATCTCTGTATGCAGAGAAGGTTGGTCAATCCCTCTCCCTGCCTTGGCCTTCGCCCCCAACCTAAAATTAGTTATCTCTCCCAGTGACATCGGATACCTGTAAATATTATCTTATTATATTTTCATTTTATTTTATTTGTAATGCTTACTGTGTTATGAATATCATGCTCCGTTTCACAATTTATCATTATTATTAATAGTATATAATCTATATGTGACAATAGTTATTTCCCCGTCTACCCGCACTAGTATTCACATTCTACCGATACACTTACCGTTGTCTAGATTATATAAACACTTGAATGAATTTATCCTTGTTATTATTATTATTACTGTGATCACCTCGATTGTTGTCCACTAATTCACACCTCTGAACTTTGATCCTAAGTATCTTATTAATTACATTAATTCGAATACTTACGACTGATTTAGATGATACTTTTTTAGTGCTAAAACGAGATCTACACAATTCATTCTTGGAGAAACTAAACAACCTATCTCCTAGAATCCAGTTTACTTCGGAAGCAGAATCAGACTTCAGTGAACTACCATTTCTAGACTGCCTAGTTAAGAGGAGGGAAAACGGACATTTTAGTATATCTATATTCACGAAGAAAACCCACTCCAATAAATATTTAGACTTCGGATCATCACACCCCATCAGTGCAGAGGTATCGGGTGTTTCAAGTCTCCTTAGACGAGCGCACACTTCGATAACAATTGAGAAAGAGAAAGAAGAAGACATATCAAACATTAATGAGACTCTCAAGCAAAATAACTACCCAAAGAACTTCATCAACAAAATCAACACTGGCATTAAATATGGTCGAAAACGTATTCCGAAAACATGGACCTCAACAGTTGTCATTCCATATAGACCATCAGATACGTCAAACGATATCAGAAGAGTACTTAATAAGCATAACACAAGGGTTTTCTTCAAACCACTGGACACACTGAGAAGCAAACTTGTCCATATAAAAGGCCAAATTCCTAAAGATTGTCCACCTAATTGTGTCGACAAAATTAAATGCATCGGACAAACATCGCTAGAGAGAAATCAAGGTAATCAGAAGAAATGAACACTGTAGCACCGCCTCTTTTCGACCACCGAGAAATCCCCTTGAACAAGAAAAGTTTGAAAAATGATCAGCGATAGGTCTATGCAATATGGTAGAATCAGGCTACAAAAATGATTTTGACAATATTGAAATAATCTAAAAAAATTTCAGAAATCACAAAGAACGTCTCGTATCATCAGCACTTCATATCAAGTGGAATCCAAACAATCTGAATAGGAACGATGGACTAAAACAAACTTTCACCTGGTTACTACACCCGCCTCTCACATGCGGGGACAAAATCAGCACGAATGTGATAAGCAATTTCATTATGCAATCACACGCTGCTTTTATAATGTTATACACTTATTAATTCTAACAATCTACACCTGGTTCTATTATCTTTACCAACTGGCCAATTTGACAACCGAAAAATGACCCCATACTGAGGAACGACGATTAAGTTGTTATATATAAGCTGACATTTTGTAAATTCTGGTCTAATAATACTGCTTTCATAAAGCTATTGGCAACAGCGTCAAATAGCGAAACATCAGTAAAAACAACAATGTCGTTTGGTTTTTCATTCATTGGGAAATACAAAAAATCTTTATTATAATGTATATCGCATATACCCAATACCCAATTTTTTCCAAACTGTTAAAAATGAACTTTGTTTGGACATATATAACTTATGACTAAAATTTCATCATTATGTAAATGTAAATCCTGATAAAAATTTACTGTAAATGCGTATGTGCTTAATTAAATTATCTTTTATAATTATCATTGTATGAAGGCTTAAACTGCATAAAAGAACTCAACGTAGGTTTGAAACAAACAGCCGGAGTTAATTATTATTGCTGTCAATCACGTTATCTTGATTCATTCAATGTAATGTACTCAATTTCACCGTCTTCTTTCTTTTTCTTTTAACTTCTGCTTTCAAAGGGTTTCTGGGTTGCATTAATCTACTGTTTCTTGAACTCAGAAGTAAGTTATTGATATTGACCTTCTAAGTTTTGTAAAGTTTATCTCTTTTGATTTCTATATACATAATTGTATGCATACATATATATATGACCCTGAATGTCATTCCCGTAAGTACGCGTTGGCGGCAAATTTGCATCAGACGACACAATTATTTATTTTTTATTTTTTTAAATTTTTTTAAATTTTTGATTACAGCTTTATTCCACACAGTACTTTTGGTAGAAGTATGGAATTTTCAGCGTGGATATCGGTAGCCCGAATTTCAGGCCGACCATAGATATCGGGTGTGCATCGGCAGGGGATCGAACCCTGGACCATGTGCATGGTCGGCGAGAGTCCTAACCACTGTGCCACCGACGCACATTGGCATTCATAGGCATTTGGAACAATGTGCATCAATGAAAACAAATAAAATAAAGGAGAATGCAAACAGTATATAATAACAATAAATTGTGAAACTAAGGTTAAAATGTGCAGGTATAACACACTGTTAGATTGACAGTTAAGTTAGCAGTATAAATGAAAACAATGTTTACAATTATCACACCTCCTCTGAGAGGAAGAACTACTCCAAGGTGGTTTTGGAGGCTATAAGTGGGAGCGAGATTGAACAAACCATTTCTGATTTAGTTGAAAAATGTTTATGCCAACTGCCTCAATCATCTCATGTTTTGCAGTCGAAGAGGTAAAATCTTGGTGAATTGAGATGACACCTTGTATTGAATTGTAATGACTGAAGTTTTATCAATCTTGTTTTTGATGTCATTGTGTTCTCTGAGCTGGATAGTTAATTTGTCAAGCTTTCATCGCCGTACTAGGCGACATCTTCAGCGCATAATTCAATTTGAAGTGAGATTTTAGATCTCTCCTGGTGGGTGACCTTGGACGTGATTGGTTGTTTTTGTGTGTTTTCACACCTTCTAGGTTACTTGTATTGGAAGTGATTGTTTGTTTGACTTGAACTTTGACCCTTTGTGTGTGAGGTTTCTTTCTTATCGGTTGATAAATTTTGTCTGTCTGGATGTGACTATTGACTCCAATGCATCATCAATCAAAGTTCAAGACAAAGAAACAATCACTTCCAATACAAGTAAACTAGAAGGTGTGAAAACACACAAAAACAACCAATCACGTCCAAAGTCAGCGGGAGAGATGAATAGTAAACTCGAGAAATCTAAGAGCTCACTTCAAACTGAAATATGCGCTGAAGATGTTGCCTAGTAGGGCGGTGAAAGGTTCGCAAATTAACTATCCATCTCAGAGAACACAACCACTTCAAAATCATCCACCTGAGCTACAAATCTTCTCTATCAAATATCAATCTTGTGCTTCACATCCCCAAGGTGTTCCAGTATGGGACTCCAGATTGATTTTATGACTCCTCTACTTAATTATGCTGGACATTGGTGAAGAAGGCGACAGTAGGCTTTCCGAGTCGTTATACCTATGTAGTTGTCTTCACAAAAACAGTTTAATTTATAATTATACACTGAGGTAGCTAGACTCGGTAGCTTCTCATTCACCTGTATTGGAATTATACAATTTTAAACACCGTGTTGCAGCAAAGAATGTTTTAGCTATTATTTTTCAGCACTTTCATGTCAGTAACTCAGTAGCTGTGGCTCCTTCGAACGATGAAGTTATATAGACACACTTTGCTTACGCGCCGTTTGCAGGCATTTCTTACTGTCTGTTCTCTTCACGGAGATAGTGACTAAGTTTTCTGGATATCCATTCTCATATAATAAGTTTTCTGTTTTCCTTATTTCGTCGTCACGAGTGTCAGTTGTGCAGATTTTCTTAGCATTAAACATCAGGTTACTGATGAGATTTCGTTTTCATGCAAGAGGAACGAACAGCCTTAGCCTTAAATTCAAGAAAAAAACTTCTATAATTGATCCAAGTTACAATTTCATTAATTCCGATCTCCTGAGGTTCTCATGAGAAGGCATGACCGGTGGAAATGACCATATCAGATAAATAGCAGATATTTATCATTAGCATTAAATGATTAGGGCAGTGTAAATTAATAGTCAACAGGAGTTGAAATTTATGGGCGACTGGATTCCTAACTAGCAACTGAATTGTCCGGGGGATTGCCTTGCAACTAGAAGCTCCTCGGTTATATTTGAGGGTACTTATTGAGGACTGCTGAAGAGCCCTTGACTTTCAGTGATTCTCCAATTTTCACGAGGTGGTCAGCAGGCTACGTTCGTAGACCATGGGGTTGTGTCGAAGTATCAGAGGAATGGTAAGCACGCTTGTCTCGTAATCTAAATATCCTGAGTAGCTTTCCAGCTGGTTGATGTGTATGTACTGCTAAAGAGAGCCTAATTAAGACGTATTACAATACGAAAACAATATTCAGTGAAGAGTAAGAGACACTCTTTTCAACGAATTTATTATCAAGCTGTTCATTCGTATGCATACATTGTTACTAAGAAATTATATCCCGTGAGGAGAGTTAAACAAGAGGTGTGAATACATTAAAACAAAATAAAAACACAGTGTGAAATGCAATTAAGATGTTTGTAATTATAACCATAGTTAAACATCAAGTAGCATAACAAATAATAAGGTTGTTATATGCAGAATGGTTTATAGAATGTATAGATGTTCGAAGGGTGTGTTTTTATAAAATTATACAAATAGTAGACAAATGTAAAAAAATGTTACAGAACATGATGTGAAATTTGATAAGATAGAATTTAACATAGCAAAAATATTTTCGATTGAGAAAGACAAGTGGAATAAGTGCAATCATAATAATAATAACGAAAATTGTTCAAAGGGAGAATAACAGTAATAATAATAATTGTATTAATGACGAAAAGGTACTTAGACTACCGAAATAAGTAAATAAATAAAAACACAGTAATTTTCTGTTCAGAGAAGAAATTTTGTTTTCAACGACTTCATTTTCAAGCCAACTGTACAGTCGTATTTATATTACAGAAAAAAGTTATTAAGGGGCAGTAAATAATTGAACAAGGCATTAAGAAGAAAAATTTCGCGTGAGATGATATCGTCATTTTGTAGTTTCTTTACAATCGCCTTACAACTAACATGGTTAACAATAATAAAATAAAGATCGTGACAATTACTCAGTTAAATAAAAAACAAAAGTACATACTAATAATGACTAATCATATTTAAACAGGTCACGTAGTCCATGGCAGGCAAAGATTGAAGTCTATTGCTTTTGTACACACAGTTTAGACTGTATGTGATTAATCCAAAGTGCTTCCATCACCTTCAATAACCAACCTTGAATTAGAGTTATGTGGTGAAATAATTGTGAAACAGTCATTAATATTGATTTTGTGACCTGATATTAATAAGTGTTTTGCATTGGATGATGCTGGATTTCTATTCAGATTAATCGCGTCGGGATTTTCTGTATGATTTAGTAGCCATTTTGGAACATGTTATTTCCAACGACATTGGAAAATTCTGTTGGTTCTACCTATATAGGTGTCACCGCAGCTTCAGGTGAACTTGTAGATACAGTTTGAAGCAAAGTCCATAGAATTTCGTCCTTTAATCGTAGGTACAAGGATCGAAAAAGTTCGGCAAGTAAGAAAAAGAGAAGCGGCGTAGAATGTGCTCTTGATGGCTCACTAAAGTCTTTGAGCTGTCAACTGCATAATCTGGTTGCCCTTGAATGGTAGGTTAATGAGGATAGCTTTCTTTGGTACATAAGCTATCTTTTCGAGATGTGGTCTTTCTTTACTGTGACAAGTGATAGAGGTCTCCGGATTACCATTAGCCAATAAAACTGAATGTATATTTCGAAACTTATCCATCACTGTGTCACTCGTGCATATTTTTTTTGCGCCCTTGAGAACAAACATTTCACTAGGGAACGTTTATACTGGATAGCAACAAAACTGGTAAAATGAAAATATTGTCCACTCCATATCTGTTTACGAAAATAGATCGCTGAATCGTACCATCATCTCTCCTAGTCATAGCAATATCCGAGAAACCGAGTTTGTTATTCGATTCTAGTTCGGAAGTCACTCGAATATTTGGATGAATATGATTAAATAGGGTTATAAAGTTTTCAATAGATTTACTATCACACTAAATAATTGCTCAGTCAATAAACATATATATAAGTGATAAGAATAACGATAATTAAAACGTTAAAAGGGGTAGAGTTGAAGTGGATGAATTACAAAATTATTGAAGATTGTTTTATAAGTGAATTGATATCAAAAATATTTTGTTTTATTGTCAAGTGTTGTCTAAAATTTTTATAAATTAGCAGTATAATTACGATAAGGATAAAGATGTGAAGTGGAATGAATTCAAGTGGTAAAATAAAATAAAAACTAGAAATAGCATTACTTCAACCAAGGTAAAGAAAGGGGTTTGACAAAACGTTTTTGAACACACAATTTAATAATAATAAATAAATATTTTTTTCCGCTATGCCCAAGGTAGAAATAGGGATTGTACATACTTCTTTTGAACAAAAAGGTCTGTCTTGAATTCATGAATGTCCAAGACCTCCTCGCTCTCTGTGTTTAGAAGTTTAGAACGATAAAAACGTGGCAATACCCTCTGGTTATTACAGATTCCTTTAGTCGAGTCAATTCGTATTCAAAACTAACCCACATTAGATTATATCGATTTGTGATGAAATGTACAGTGGAATATTGATGATGGTTTCTTTTTTTAATACTTACCCACGTCACTGTCTTGTCCAACATATTCCTTAAAAGTGTCAGTGAAGTCTGAAAAGTGACCACTATCGTACCCACTAAACAAAGAAGATCTACATAAAAAATTTCTCTTTTCTAATTCCTTTATGTTCCCAGTGGAACATAGGGGGCTTCAAGTTAAAGGCTTAGAGTTTCCGTAGCAGTGGCGATTATTTTTACAGGCTGGGGTTGCTAGCCTCATGACCAGCCCAACCTTCCTCCTTTACCAGTCTTATTACTGGCTTACGGAGGTAGAGTAGTGCGTTGGCGGCCGGGGATCGAACCCAGGACAAATATGGGACAATGCACATTCAGAAATAATAATATGAGTGTTATTGTTCAAATACAATCAGATGGGAAATAAGACGAGTGTTTTTATAGTCAAAATAAGTAACTTGTTATAATGTTATAATGTGAATTGAATACATTTTAAGATTATTTAGTATCCTCCTCTGATTTGACTGACTGGTGGTGATAATATCTTCTGCATATCTCTGGTATTAGCATTGAGTCACTTCTATTGCACATGTTTTGGGTGTAGACTCGATGATCCGGGATTCAGAAATCAATCTCTCTCCACCTACTTAAATTAGTTCTTAGAATTTTAACCCTCTCCCATCCTAATGTGTGACTGTCTGTTAATGCATGCAGTGCAATGTTGTGCTGAGCGTTTTTCTAAATTATTTATCTTCTCGGGGCTAAATTCTTATGTTCCAACTATCGGATTACTCCCGACCAACTAGTTTGACCTATGTGGTTGACTTAATTCACAATCATTGCAAGGTATTTTATAAATATTATTATGTCTAATTGGATCAACCTACAGGGTCCTTTAACCCACAGAGATTGTCCTGCCTGAGTGAGTTTGCAGGTCTGAATGCCACCACCCTAATTCCTGTTTTGTTGCAAATCCTACGTAGAGCCTCAGATCTCCCCTACTTATATGGCAAAACTATTGTGGATGCCTTATTAGTTTCCCCATTAATTTAATTTTACTTTTGGTCGTTTTCTGATCTTCCTAATGAATTTTATAGGATAGTCATTTAACACCAACCAACTATTCTTCTGTCTGTTTCATTTCATCGTTTAGGTTTTTTTTTGTGCTTCTTAGTGCCATTGCTCGGTTTATTAGATGTTTAACTAAGCCAGCCTTTTCAGACAACGGATGAGATGAATTAAAGTCTAAATATCTAAAAAATAAGCTGTATAACACTGTGTGATTTACCAAAATAAAATCTTATCCATAATGGAATGATGAAATTTTATTTTGTATAAAGTTATTCTGTACTGTCTTTTAAATGAAATGAATAATCTTGAAATTCGATCTACACTGTGAGTAACTCATGTCAGTGAATTGCATTATGATATTGGTGGCAATCGAAAAGAAGCCCTGGACCCAGATTTTAAGATCGTTAACACTTGTCAGCAAGGCGTATCTTCAACATAAAAAAAAACTAATATCTACCGCATTCGAGATTTTATCCGACGTCATCAAATGCTGCAAACAGAGCCATTATCACTGAGTTATTCCAGCTCACGAATGACGAATATCAGAGAAGTACCTCAGTTACTTTCAATTTGCTGACAACTGTCAACGAGCACGAAACTTAAATTCACTGACTTTAACAAAATATTATATGAGGTTATTTATCTGAAACATGTAATGTTTGTATATTTGGCCAACAAATTTCGAGCATTCTCATCAAACATCCAAATCCTTTTCATGCCTATTTATATAGGAGATATGTAAAAGACTATAAAGGACTACAGTTTTTTCAACATCGGGCAGAATAGCAAACATATTCATTCAGACATCTATAAAACACAAAATAATCGAGCAAAAAGAATATCCTTTTCATTAATTTCCTTTTCTGGCTCTATAATTATATATATGTGTGTATATTTTCAAGTATTGGTTTTGTAGGGATTTTGTTTGATTGCATGGAGGATTTCATCATGAGCTGACATCAGTCAGAGAACCCCTGGAAAACCTGGGAGTACTGGACAGCTGTTTCGTCGTAGTTTGGGACTCTTCATCAGTGCGCATCCACCCGGATTCGAACCCAGGACCTTCTGGTTATTAGGTGAGCTCGTAGACCATTGAGCCACTGGGACCAGATCCAATGGTTCTGGAATTCTAACTTCTGCCAATTCACGACATATATATATTTATATATGTTGATATACACAGAATATTCTAGATTAGTAGTCAGTATCAATATTAGTGTTTCTTAAATAATATTGATTTTTAATGTGAGATCAATGGATTTACAGTTCATTAAAGGTGCTTAAATTATAATAATAATAAAAATATAATAGGAAATAGAATATCAACTAAATTAGGGAAATTTCCACAAAACGTTTTGGTAAAGGTAAGCATAATGTCTGAAATAGCTTTTTTTGGACGCATAAATTAGACTTCTTAATGTAGATTCCAACAGCCTCAGCATTATTTAGTAGTCGAACTGTTAAGGCGAAATTGAGATTTGTTGGTATGCTGTAGATGACTTTGAAACCTGCCTGGTTAACATCAATCTTGTGTTCTGTATCCACAACATGAGATAGAATAGCGCTGCGAATAGATTTTGTTTGCCCTTTACTTAACCACTATGCAGGGTGATGTTCGGAAATCCGACGAAAAACATGCCTAGTTGTGTGGCCTATAAAACTAACTGGCTCTACAGGAGCAGTTCAATTGGTAGATGCACATGGAAGAGGCGAAGTTAGGAAGTTTATCTTCTACTCCTGAATGCAAAAGAGGGTGTGTGGTTTTGAAGATACAACGCAATACAGCAGCTCTTCGTTTTACCGCATTCCTAAGGTATTGTGTGAGTATCTCGCTGATGCGGTCCCCAAGGAATTGAATTTGTAAGAATAAGGCCTTCCTTTTTCGGAGATGTTGGTACCTTGAGCTGCTTTGATTTTAGATTCATATTCTTATCAATAAACTTTTCTGGTTTACTATTTTCACTCAGCAACCGTTTAATATTATTAAGTTCCTCATCAAAACATTCATCCGAGCAGACTGATGTTGCTCTGTGAACCAAGCACTTTATCAGATTGCGTTTATATTTCAAGGGCACGAAGCTGAAAAAATGAGTGTACTGACAGTCAGTTGATGTTGGTTTTCTATACACACTTCTTATTCCTCTCCTTTTACCGTCCTCTTTTCTGGTCATAATGACGTCTAGGAATGAAATACTAGAGTCTTTCTCAACAATAAACTTTATTGCAGGATGAACCTCATTAAATTTGTCCAGGATGTCTTTTGCTTCCTACTCATTTTTCCTAATCAAAAATATATCATCAATGTACCGACTGTAGAATTTTAGTTCATCAGTTACATCTTTCAAAGGCCCATTTTCTAATTTTGCAAGGTAAATATCAGCTGGATTGGGTCCCAGTGGTAACTGCTGCTGTGGAGCCAGTTAAATAGGTTGATCAGTTAGGCTTGTTTTTCGTCAAATTTCCGAACGTCACCCTGCATAGTGGTTAGGCAAAGGACAAACAAAATCTATTCGTAGCGCTATTCTATCTCATCTTGTGGATATAGAACACAAGATTGATGTTAACCATGCTTTCAAAGTCATCTACCGCATACCAACAAATCTCAATTTCGCCTTAAGAGTTCAACTACAAAATAATGCTGAGGCTGTGGGGACCCATATAAACAAGCTTAATTTGTGCGTCCAAAAGAATTTAGTTCAGACATTATCATTACCTTGGCTATCTAGGTTTGAATGATCCTGAATTTTTGTGGAATTTTCCTAATTTTAGCTGATATTCTATTAGCTACTATATCTTTGTTATTACTATAATTGAAGCACCTTTAATGAACTGTAATTGCATTGATATTACTTAACAAATCGATAGTATTTAATGAAAACACTAATATTGTTATTAACTACTAATTTAAAATATTCTGTGAATATAAACATATATATATAACTGTAGAGCCAGAAGAGGAAATTATCGAAAATGATATTCCTTTTGCTCAATTATTTTGTGTTTTATCGATCAGAATGTTTGCGGAACACAGTCACAGATAAGATGTAGTGGTGTGGTGTGATGCAGACAATGTGTTACAATGAAATATCATTCTCAAGTATTCTTCCAGTTCAGCACTGCATTAGCAACAGAATACTGTGCATATATTTGAACATTCTACTGCATGTCGTTCAATGTAAACCAAAATCACTTGCTCAGTAATTCGTTAAAGAATATAAACTGTAGATATATAAACAGCGGTTTGATTTATGAAAAATATACCTTGACCTTCGTGTCTTGCCTTCTGCTGTTACAGTAGAAAATTGAGGTAAGAAAAAAGCTGGGCTGTAGATATTAACCTTGACTCTAAAACTGAATTATCAAGGTAGGTTCAGAGTAATGGAAAGTAATTCGTGAACATACAGAACAGGATTAAACCTTTTTATGGCTATTGCATCTGCGAATTTAAGTGGATGACCCGGTTTTGTTTCATATGTGGGTTTAAAGGAGCTATTGAAAACAATTTTATCACCGTTCCCCTCTATGATATGCTTTGAGATAGAGAAAAGAAGAATTTATGTTATCTTTTATGTCCCTCGTAGTATCTGAATGATATTTTCATATCGCACTGTATATACTAGTTCACGTGTATTTTTGGTCACACGTGTAAAGAAAGGATTCATCGACGTCTACAGGTCAGGCCTACAGAACATATTCTGAAGTGGGTGCAATCACAAATCAAACCGCCGGGTACAATGAATCGCGTCCTATTTTCTTACATCACCTACCAGCCTCTCTTCTTTGACTAAGACCACTAAATATTTTTATCTATACTGATAAAAACTGTAGCCCTTTAGGTTTTTTGCCTTCTATATAGATATGTCTGACAAGTAATTTTTTAGTTGGAATGTTCTCAATGTTATAAGAAGATTGAGGGCGATTACCGGGAAGCCTTGGACCTAGGTTATGTACTTATCAGCACCTACCAGTTCGGAAGTCGTATCTGCAACCTTGGAGAAACTTATGACCTCCCCCGTTAGATTCTCACTCGTATCACTCAGTTCTGCAGTTAGAGACGTTTCACAATTCACAGTGCACTATTATGGCTAATCAACAAGAACGGTGAACATATTTCAAAATTGACTGACTAAGAGAATTGAGTCCGCACCAAACAAAGAACTAGATACATGATACTAGGTTACTTACTAACTAGTGTTCTTTCAGAGTAAAGGTCACAATGCACCAATAGGAAGCGCTACAGCTGAACACACATAGAACACAAGTCATTCATTTTGCACTTACTTTAATCGTCCTGTAACGTCTTCAGGTATACTTCAGTTAGAACGTTTCAGCATTTCGCAATTAGCTGTTTTCTCTGAGCTGGTTGGTTTAACTGCGGAGCTTCTGTCTTTCTTCTAGACAACATATTCAGCGCGAGTTTTAGCATAAAATTAACTGACCTGAATTCTCCATGAATGTTAGAATTGCGTCTTCTGGTAACCATCTTCATGACTGACAGTCGATTTATATCTGTATTGATCGACTAGCAGTCACGAAGATGGTCGTCTCCAGGAGACACAATTCTATCATTCATAGAGAACTCAAATCAGTTCATTTTATGCTAAAAATTGCGATGAAGATTTTGTCCAGAAGGACGAAGAAAGTTCCGCATTTAAACCAACCAGCTCATAGAACACAACTAATTGTAAATCATCCACTTGAGCTACATATCTTCTCTACTATTTTACCATTTCATAGTAACATAAAATTTCATAGCAAAACTGAAATGTGAAGGGAACAAGGGTTATCAAAATTGTTTTCTTGCTTTTTTCTCCCATATTTACAATGTTGTTCTAAATTTTGTTTTGGTTTTTTACATGTCTGACATCAATCAGACAGTATCAAAACTTTACAAGTCATCCAATGAATTGTAAAGTTGACTGGCAGAAATTGGACAGTATTACTGATTACTTCTCCAGATAATATCAATCTTGTCTGCGTTGCTCACAATCATTTACATAATTTAATTATCTTTAAGATTTCCTCATTATTCTAGGCCGACAAGGCTATACTTTTAATTATAAATTGTGGACAGTGTTATCAGTGATGTTGTCTGTATTAGTCTTAGATTTTCTCTGCGATCCAGCTGGACTACTATAGGATATTCCATGGGTGGCACCGATGAAGTTGTCAGCTTCAGGCGGTAAGTAAACCAGGAATCAAACTTGGATCACTCGCGGACCTGACGTGAATTCCACTTATATGCTTCAACAGCATATCCCTGTTTCATCCTATTCGTGGCAGTCCTCTTCATTTGATCACAGTGATGGCCATAAACTCTCATCTCCTCGTCCTCATATGATCTCCCCCATGTCAACCTCGGATGTTCACCCAACTCATCCTGTCCTATTCGGGTTCCACTCGAGCTACGACCAAGCGCGTGATGGCATTTGACGATCTCCTAAAAGTGTGTCCAATACATTTTCACTTTATTTGGCATATTTTTTGAGAAAAGGTTCTTGATTGGTTCGTTTCCGTAATTTCTGATTGCTATTTCTTGCTGGCTAACCATCTGATCTGGAGATATTAGATAGTTGAAGGCCTTCGACCTAGGTTTCGTGCTGGTTTGCACTGACCAGTCAGTCAGCAAGGCTTATATGCAATTTTGAAGCAACTGATGTCCCTTCTGAGATTCGAACCGGCGTCACCCAGTGCTGCATTCGGAGACAATTCCGCTGAGCTATTCGGGCTCGCGATTGACTTGCTGTAGAACTGTAGTGAGTATTTTATTGTACACTAGTAACTAGTGTGACGTGTCTAGTCCTTTTTTTGGTGCAGACTGAATTCTATCAGTCAGGTTTGCAATGTGGTCTCCATGCCACTAGGTAGCTCACCACCACGCTTCCTTCAAAGTTGCAGATACGGCTTGCTGACTAGTGAGTGCCAACTAGCACGAAACCTAGGTCCTAGGCTTCCTGCCGATTGCCTCCAAGTATCTAATATCATCAAATCAATGTGCATCGTGATGGTGAGCATGCAAGGCCACATTTCAAACCTGACTGATAGAATTCAGTCTACATCAAAGAAAAGACTAGACATGTCCAATCAAAATAACCACCTGACTTTCAAGAATAGGGCGAAGACAGATGTCGGTAAGAACCAGAGGCCTGTCAAAAATGTATATGGCCACTTGTGTGCCGAGTTACTGACCCATGTAGAAGAACTGGCTGACTTAACATTGAAGCTGAAAATCCAAATCTTGTTCTTTTGGCTCAGTGCAGAAGATTTCCAAACTGATTTTATGGCGATGAAACGGAACATTGCCTATTCGGTTCTGACTATAACACCCTTATCTATACCATCCACCTTCAGTAGAAAAGATCCCTGCTAAATAAGAGAAGGAAGTAACCTCTTTTAAATTTATTCCGTCGATAGTGATTAGCGCTTGTTTTTATTGTTGGTCATAGGGCATCTTCATCAACTCCGTCTTATCCATGTTAACTTGAAGTTATGTCCTTATATGACAGTCTTCTCTATCGCGCTTGTTGATTTTCGCCTGTTAGTCTTTAACTTTACGGGACATTAAATATATAAATCATTTTCAAAGTCGAAGTCTTCTAAAATCTTCCTACGGGCTATTAAACTAGGCAAGATTCAGTAGTAAGTCTTCCGAAAATCAAAACAGGGTATTTCTCTTTTTTTAATTCTTTCACGTTCCCAGTGGAACATAGGGCTTCAAGCTAGAGTCTTGAAGTTTCTGTAGCAGTGTTTATTTTACAGGATGGAGTTTCTAGCCTCATGCCCAACTTTTCCTCTTCACCAGTTTATTTCTGGCTTAGTGAGGTAAAGGAATGAGCCGGTGGGGGATCGAACCCCGCACCATATGCATGGTCGTCAATAGTCCTAACCACAGTGCCAGTGACGCACTCAGCTAATGGAAATTTCATCACTGTCATTCACAGAATGGTAATCTTAAACTATTTCTTACAGCCTTACCGATTATTATTATTATTGTTTCATATTCATTTCATGCACTCGACAAGTAAAGCGTTAAGACGTTCCTGTTTCAAAACCACTTTCAACTTTCGTTGTATATTTATACGCGTTAGATCATTTCCTATATTCTATGGGTTATCATGAAATTAATAGTGAAATTCTGAAAGTACTCCTAGTATTTGACTGACTGACAAGTTGATTTGATGAGCTGTCTGAAGAACAATGCTAAAACGTTTTCTCTTCATTGTATGTATTACCAGTTGGTCAGATAACGAAGCCAGAATGTGAGTAGCTGGAATTAATTAATCTCTCTATGGTTTTTAGGTCTACCCTTATACCGGACAGCTGTTTGATCCTGGTTTATGACTCTTCACCGCTACTCACCCGCTGGGGTTCAAACCCAGGACTCTGCAGTTACAAGGCGAGCACGTAGACAATTCAGCCACTGATAATCGAATCAATGATCCATGAGTTCCAATCTCTGTTACTTTATGATATTCTTTTCACACAACAGCCATCCACTGTCACATACGAGTAATTGTCCTCTTGCCTGGCTTGGTGAATCTCGCTGTTTACGATTCTTCATTCCCATGTTTTCCAGTGGTTCTCTAACTGACGTCAACTTGTTATCGAACCTGTAGCCAAATCAAATCCCTGCAAACCCGTATGTGATAATAAATCTGATACTCACTAGTGACTGACCCTATACAGACAGTTGCCTGGAATTCTAGGGCATCCTTCTGCGCATATCTTTTTTTCTGCTGCGAAGAGTGAGGGATAGATACGCGAAAATACAAAATATGATTTTAGGTGGTTGGAGACATTGAGCAGGATACTTTGAACTTACTTTAAGCGCTAAGTGACACTCATCAGTCAGCGACGCTTATCTGCAGCCTTGAAGGAACTCATATCCCTTCTGATTTTCAAACTTGACTGATAGAACTTAGTCTGCACCAAACATAGGAGGACTAGACACGTTACACTAGTTACTAACTAGTGTCCAATTAAAAGAAAGTATGATTTTTTGTAACGTTGCCTTAAGCTAGTTAAGTTTTATTATCAGCTAAAATTTTAGTAGTCAACAAATGGGAATTTATCTTTTACTTTACTTGCATTTCTCTAAACACGTTTTATTAAATAAGGTTAGTAGGCCATATCTGATATTCCATATAACGCAATCTGACTATTTAAAAACTCCTCAAAATCGGGTTGCTCATTCTTGTGATTTATGATAAATGGTTGTTATGAACAAATTCTACATATATGTAAGGAAAAGAATATCATTAAATGTTCGTGAATACTTGTCTGTTATATCTAAGCATAATAAATAATGTTGTAGGTTGTGATAAAGATAAAAATAGGGGGGAAATGAAGATGCCGATCTCATCAGAAATACAACCAATGACCTCTGGATTACTTCTGCCATGTGTCTACTATGTCAGTTGATTTGTGAAACAATACAACTGACGCACGGACTATCACGGGTTGTTGGTTCCATCCCCCCTTGTTAATCATTACGTTTGGTAAAAGTCGTTTGAATGAATGCTATCTCAGATAAATAATGTCATCAGTAAAAGTTAAGCATATTCCCTGTTCAGAAAAAGATGAAAGACATTGAAAGTAACCTAGAAATACCATCTACCGATTGATTAGTGATCCGAAAGCCATTAGTCGGAATCTTGCCGCAACCCAGATATTTGATTGAAGGATTTCATCATGAACTGACATCGGTTATAGAACCATAAGAAACTAGCCGTTTCGTCCAAGTTTGGGACTCTTCATCAGTACGCACTCATCGGGGTTTGAACCCAGGACTATCTGGTTACAAGGCCAGCGAGCTCGTAGACCGGGACTCATCATGTAAAGAAGACAAGACTGAGGAGGCTGAAAGGAATGTTTATTTGGTGAAACGTATGGTACATAGCTAAATTTGGTATACCATATTCTCAACCGGCCATTTGCACATCATTTACCACATCCTTGGTCGAATATCGTCTCATTCGATAGCTTCTTGGATTCTGCATCATATGGCAACATCTATCTCATGGTTCTCTTCTTTGATTGCTCTTTCCAGTGTGCCAAACATATTGTTACTTCGTTTCTGATATACTACTTATATCGGATTATAAGTAGCACTCACCACAATCAGTCCGATGGCCAGCCCAGAAATTGCAACATCTGCCGATTCATGATATGGTGTAACCACTTAGCAATGGCATCTATGAGTAACAGACGAAATCCCTACAAACCAATACTTGAAAATTTATCTGATGCTCACTAGCGACTGGCCGGATTCAGGCGGTTACCTGAGGTCATGGTGGGAAGCCATAACCAGTGAAGTAGAGCAGGTTGAAGGCGAGGATAGTTACTCAACGAAGAAGATATTGCTAAATGGTCGCGCTATTTCGTGAATGGGCAGAATTTGGAATTCATGGAGTGACTACTAAATCGGATCGCAGTGGCTTATTTGTTAACGAGCTCGCTAGCCTCGTAACCAGAAGGTCCTGGGTTCGAACTCTGCAGGTGGGTGCGCACTGCTGATGAGTTCCAGGCTAGGACAGAAGAAACAGCTGTCCAGTACTCCAAGTTTTTTCAATGTTTTTCTAACCAGTGTCAGCTCATGATGATATCCTTCAACTAATCAAACAAACTCTCAACAAACCAATACTTGAAAACCAAGATATTTGTAAAGTCTTTAACATTAATTGATGATAACATCAGTAATGCAGCATGTACTACTAACAAGATTTTGTCAGTAGTATGTTGTGTGTGTAATATCTCTTGCAAGAATATAAAATAGGAGAGGGAAAATCCTGGCGAAGCAATATAGACAGCATGGGAGGAAGACTAAAGCAGCGAAATGTTGACGACATGTACAAATAAAGATATCGATTCGAGGTATATGCATTTTCCCACAACTGTACATCAGTACCCCAAATGATAATTCGGTTACTAAGTATTACCATGCCTTGATGTTTCAGCTGGTGTCGCCAACTTCTACCAGATGAAAAGGCAGAGATCTGCATCTTTGAAAGTGCGAAATATTGAGAAATTCCTGTGAGATTTTGAGGCCTTTACGACACTGGTGGGCTTCCAGGGTTCGACGGCGGAGACAGTAGTGCTAGAGACGCTTCTGAGAGGCTGGAAAAAAAGACTGCCTACGAGAGTTCATGTGAAATGGGTGCACAAACGTCATGAGAGTTAGTTATCTAGGTGCTGATTTTAGAGTATGACACTATGGCAGATAAACAGGAGGTGTTGCAGAAATTTAGGAACCTATGGCGTGGCGCAAACGGAGATTTTCTGGTTTTTGAAGTAATGCTGTCATATCTTCTGTGAAGATCCAAAAGCGCAGCTGACAGCCTCTCAGTTTATCAACAGTTAATGATTCCTACAATCGCATCAGTCATCGACGAATGCCAGGAAACCTGCAAGATGGGCCAGTTGAAAATAAAATCTGTAGAAACACTCTATCAGTCGAAGGATATCACATACAGTCTAACTATTAATTAAAAGTAATAGCCAGCTTCACATGTGAACAACGTGTAAAATAAGAGGAAATACTTTCATGATTATAATTGTTATGATAAACAATATAGTTAATTCAGTCACCGCCTCCACTCAGCTCATTCGTGAGATAATAAATCTTCTGAAAAGGTAACTGTCTTTATGCTGTACTGTTATACTTAGCATAAAAAACTTCTACTTGGAGTATTTTGTAATAATTTGTTTGAAGGTAGTTAAACTACAGTTTCTTATCATCTAAAGTGTTAGTGAACGCCCCATAAGCAATAAACAGATTAGCCCTGGTGGTTTTCACATCTTAATTTGTATGCATGTTAAAACATACACACGAGACTGTACTTATCCTCTCATTGACACATTTAATGAATCCTTTTCCAGAAATGTCGTGCCAGCCGTTTGGAAGGGCATTAAAATTGTACCTATACCTAAGTCATCTTGAAGAATATGTTTTAAATTTAGATCTATTGCTATTACCTCTCTTTTTCTAAAAACTATGGAAAAGTTGCTCTTACTTAACCTTGAACCTTCACTTAAAGCCCCTAACGATCCTAAACAATTTGCCTACAAACATAGTAGAAGTACTTTAGATGCAGCTGCAGTCTTGCTTCATAATATTATCTCCAGTTTGGACGAGGGGACTATATTTGTTAGCTGCACCTTCCTAGATTACACATCTGCTTTCGACTAAGCAACTAGGGATAATTTGTTAAACAAGCCTGCTGAAACTGAAATTGAGTGTTGGGTTATCAAATGGCTGCATTCTTATTTCTCAGGAAGAAAGCAGTACACTGCATGTCTGGGGAAGTCGTTCACTTCACTGCTTACTGAGGCTGATGTCCCTCAAGGCACTGTCTCTTCTCCTTTTCTGTTTTCTTTCTTCTTGCATGACGTGCCTCACTCTGATGATGAAATGAACTTTATTAAGTGTGCCGGCGATCCAACTGTTTCGGTGCCTGTTAACTCTCAGATTGACTGTACTAAGATGAACAGCTTTCTATCAAGAGTCAGGAAATGGACTTCGTATAATAGTCTTAAGCTCCATCCTTCCTAATATTAGACTTAATTTCAGTTTCCGATGTAAAAGAAAGTTTAATGAAGTTATTAGTTCCTATGACCGTTGCAAAATTGATAATAGTGGTATAGAAATCAAGTCTGAAGTTAAGCATCTTGGATTAATTCTTTCTTCTGACTTATTCTGGTCTTCCCATGTCTTAGCGATTTCTAAAAGAATTTTCCATCTGACTTTTTACACTAAGAAATTAAGGCACTCAGGCATAACTCAACCCGTCCTCTTACAGTTTGTCAACTCGTGCATCTTACCTATTCTCCTTTACTGTTCACCCTTATTATTTCCCGAGATTGCTCAAAAAAGACTATGTCATACTTCATAGGACTGTGAAGATTCTCAGTAGGGCGAGTGGTGGTATGCCATTGGGTCATATCGTTAAAATCGTCATTGACCATGGGCACTTGGTTTTGGCAGACTGTGAGCATCCACTTTGCCTGCAGCTTTCACCTTATGTCTCCCAAGGTAAAACAAGAAGTCATTTTAAAAGAATTGACGTGTACGCGTCTGAGTAAAAAATTCCACCATACCATATTTGGCACGTATTTTATGTGATGAAAATATTGTCAGGGTCGAACTAACTAACCTTCTTACCACTAGTAAATAAACCATTTCCTCCACCCTTATAACATCAAGCATAATTGTTATTGTTCCTCTTATATTTATAATCCTCTCAATTTTTGTTTTTATTTGTTTATTTTCTCATAAGTGTGAACATCACTTAAGCTATGTTACAACTATTTATTTTGTATTTCCCCTCACCATACTACTTCAACAGACCATTAGATTCAATACTCTATAACACGCTAAAATTTTCAAACTGAATCGACAATACTGTTTGAAACAAACGCGTTGGTATTATTATTATTATATTTAATATTCTCAACTCGTACTTCAAATATTTTTGACTTTATACCGTAAATGTGAGCAAATTCCTCTGGTTAATTTTATTTATATTTTGAGTAAATCAGATGCAATATTGTGACAAATGTTGAGAATTCCATTCTGCATTATAAGTACTGTTTTTGGAATAAAGTAGATTATTATTACTAATAATAATATCGCCACCATATCTCACAGTGAATGCATCAAAACTAGATCAGTTAACATTATACAACATTTCAGTTCTTCTTAACTTCACAGATTTTTTCAATCGACAACGATCACCATCCATTGTGGGTGATGGTGGATAGACTTTAAGATTATGCAATACTCGACTACCACAGGCGAACTAATTGAGCAGTCAGAGTCAATAACAAGAATGCTCTTTGACTAATCCTTGATTTTCATTGCATGTATATCATAAACAGCTTTAATATTACACCAACTATTTAAAATTGATGCTCACTGACGCTCACTAGCGACTGGCTAAATGACGAAGTTGCCAGGAGTTCTGGTGCGAATTCGTGACCAGTAAGGCCCAGCGGTTAGGACGCTCGCCGACCATGCACATGGTCCGGGGTTCGATCCCCGGCCACAGACTCACTCCTTTACCTTGCTAAACCAGAAATAATGCTGGTGAAGAGGAAAGGTTGGCCATGAGGCTAGCAACCCCATTCTGTAAAATAAACACTGCTACAGAAACTTCAAGCCACTAGCTTGAAGCCCTATGTTCCACTGGGAACGTGAAGGAATAAAAAAAGAGGCCCAGCCGGTGGGCAGTAAGGATATTGGCTGGTAATTGCGCTGACCACTGAGTTGGGTTCCAGTGGCTGAAATGGTCTGCGAGTCCGCCTTGTAACTAAAAGGTCCTAGGTGTGAACGCCTTTGGTGGGTGAGCACTACTGAAGAGTCACAAACTAGGATTAAAAAAAAGATAGCTGTCCAGCACTCTCTGGTTTCTGAGTGGCTGGCTCTCTAACTGATATCAATCCGTCAGAAAACTTCAATTTAATCATATCCTTACAAACTCACTCTTAAAAAGATAAAATTTGCTTAGCAAAAATGCTAAAATAACCAAATGCCAACAATTTTAGTCAGTTCTACACATGACGTGTCAATTTCCATTGTCTTTAGTTCATTTCAAAATAATTTAAAAAAATTCAATTCAACATTTAATGTAACAAATTATGACAACTTTCATTTCAATCTAGGCAAGTGATAAAAAAACAACTTTAGAATACTAAAACAGAAATAAACTGACATAATATTGAAAAATTAAGACAAAAGCTGATGCGTAATAAACTCAATACATTGAGCAAGGAAGAAATTCGTTGTCGTCTTATTCTTCTTCAAAAAATATGAGTTAATGATATTATTATTGTTATATTTTATCATTCTTCTTCTTCTTATTGTTCCCTTGGGTTCCTAGTAGAACATAGGGCTTCAACTGCACGTCTCCACTTGCTTCTGTCTTCTGCTGTACTTTTCACCTGCATCCATGTTAGTCCATACTCTTTCAACTCCTCTTCTTACGATCTCCTCCATGTCACCCTTGGACTTCCCACTCGCCGCTCACCTTTCGGGTTTCACTCAAGTGATGGCCTGACGCGCGATGTCACCCAGTGGCCTCCTCAGTGAGTGTCCAATCCATCTACACTTTCTCCTGCATATTTGTTGAGCGATTGGTTCTTGTTTTGTTTGTTCCCATAGCTTCTTGTTGGTGATTCTTTCCGGCGGCCATCTGATCTTGAGTTTAGAGCGAAGGCAGTTGTTGATATGTGTCTGCAACAGGCTGTTGGAAATATTCTTCGTGACCCGCCAACTTTCTGATCCGTATAGAAGAACTGACTGACTTGACGTTTGTACTGAAAATCTGAATTTTGTTGTTGATGCTGAGTGACAAAGATTTCCAAATTGGTTTCAGGTTGATGAATGTGTTTCTCACCTTCCCGATTCTGGATTTGACATCCTCGTCCGTTCTTCCTGTAGTTGAGACAATGCTGCCTGGATAAGTGAATGAAGTAATCTCTTTCAAATCCCTTCCCGTTGATGGTGATTGGCGGTGTATGTTGCTGCTGTTGTTGTTGGTGGTGGTGGTTGTTTATTTTCATAACCTCCGTCTTTTCTATGTTCACCTGGAGTCCTGTCTTTGCTGCTTCTTCGACCAGTTTATCGGTTTTCACTTGTGAGTCTTCGATTTTGTGTGACATCAAACATAAATCATCCGCGAAATGATTTTAAACTAGTGCTGAGTATATGCAAGCCTATATAGGACGAAAAGTAGTAGTCGTTTGGGAGTATTACGCCTCAAGTAGCATGTAATAAAAGTTATTCTGAAGAGTTCGTTATATCGCCTGACTACCATAGTGAAGGAAGTGTGCTGCACTCTTTTTCTTCAAATACTACCTTATCAGATGATAAAGTCGTTGAGAAAGGAATCAAAATGATGAGTAGTAGACACCTTTATCGTTACGGATGACATGAATTTTCTGTACTACGTGGTCGATCCCAACACCATAGGACCTGACTCAAAAGATGGATTGTAAGGATTAGCATGTTGCTATTTAACTACTGGATCGTTATCCAGCTGCTTAGACTTCCACTTCATCATACAGCAATGTCGCCATAGATAGACATCTACTTTCACAAATTTCCTGATGCCACCCATCACTGCTTCCCCCAAAGAATTTGAGGCATTCCACCTTAAATTAAATTGCTAATGAATGCCTAATATTACGATTGCAAGAAGTCATTGAATCATTCAGAAGCACTAACTGACCTGACATGAGTGCTGAAGATTTGGATCTTGTTCTTTGTGCACAGCCAGTAAAATTACACAATGATTTCCGTCTTGCCTTTCCAATCCCCTTTGTTTTTGGCATCCTCACCACCGCTGCCTATCTGTAGTTGAAATGATGCTTCCTAGAGAAGTGAATGAAGTGAGCTCCTTCAAATTCCTACTATAGATAGTGATAGGTGTTAATTGCTGTCAATGTTGGGTAGTTACCTTCAACACCTTCGTCTCCTCTATATTCACCTTGAGTCTTGTCTTCGCTGTCTGCCTGCCTCGTCTATTCTACCAGTTTGTTGGTTCTCGCCTGTAAGTCTTTGAGCTGGCGTGAAATTAGACATAAATCATCCACACGCGAAATCCAGACTTTCTAAAGTCTTCTTATCGGTCAGCGCAGGATATTCCTTCCTTGTCACTCACTCACTGTGCACAGTTTGATGCATGATCCATTCCAACAAAATTAAGAATATTACCGGTGACAGTAGTCAGCCTTGTGTTATACTCCTGTATTCACCTCAGAAGTATCGTTTAACTTCTCCCTGTGGATCAGCTGAGAGGCGACATTGTATTAAAGCTGCTGAATGAGGTTGATGACGATTTGAGCACTACACCCCGTAATGTTGAAGTGGTTTCCGGATTAATTCCTGATCGGCGCCCTCGAAGGCCTTTTCAAAGTCGACGAATTGGTGGTATAGATCTGACCACCTTTCTATGCTCTGTTTGATGATGATTCGTAGAGTCGCAATTTGATCAGCACACGATTTGCATCTCCTTAATCCATCTTCTTTCCTCCGACATTCCGCATCCAGTGAGCCCCTCAATCTCTCCAGAATGACCCGACCTAATATTTTCCTTTGAGTGGACAGTAGCACGATTTCGTGCCAGTTCTTGTGAAGGTATCCTTTCTTCCGATCAGTAAATACCTTTCATTCTTTTCAAGCTTTTTGAAGTAGTGATGTTAGCATATCCTCCGTGGTCCCTGGATCCGTTTTCAGTGCTTCTGGATTAATTCCATCCGATCCTGCTGCCTTCTCAGTTGGCTTTCAGCAGATTTCTTGCATTCAAGACTTCTACTTTTGTCGTCCACTGTCAGTTCTGTGCCTGTTGCTGGTGGTGGTATTCTTGAACGAGTTGCGGCTTATGATTGGTCTATGAGTCCTTTGGAGTGATCCGTTGTTTCTCCCTTATGGTATCTACGTTCCCTCCATCATCTTTCATTGGTTTCATCTGTGTCGATCTCTTCCTCAATAGCGACTTGGTTATCGGATATCACGCACTTCTTTATTCGGGGACTGAACTCTGCTTCTGCTTCTATTGCCCAGGCTTGCAGTGACTCACTTTGTGTTTCACCATCTTACTCTCCTCTAGTACACTCCTCGGAGTCCATAGATAGCCGTTCCTAGTCTTGTCTCTTCTTTGTTACCAAAACGGTTATACCGGTTTCCACAAATATCACTTCAAATATTGAGATGAGAAAATAACAGAACTAAGCTATATAGTGAAAAATGCATCACAAACTTTGTTTTTAGAAGAATATTCTTGTCCAATGACGATTCCATTCTTCACTTGTAATTTTTCCCCGTTTCCTCATTTTATTCTTATATATTTATATTATTTAATCTATGAATTTCATTTATTTCTTAATAGGTTCAACGTGTTCTACGCACACGATGGCGAGTGCTATGTTCCAAGCTGAAAAATCAACCCTCTGAACGTACAAGACAAAAACAATCACTCACCACTGTTGGCTCTGGTGTTGGTGTTGGTGCTGGCGTTCTTACATCACAAAATAACTATGAAACAGAATATCAAATGAATTAAAACATGGAAAACAGATGCACACACACACCCACAAGCTCTACTGATTGACATAAGGCAGTTACCGTTGTATATTTAGTTATTTCTGTATTCTATGAAGAAGTTATTTTGTTGAATTTGGATTGTATTCAGTCGGTCGACTATTTGTTCCTATCGATTCATTCGTTTCTATGAAACTTATCGTGTATTGAAGTCAGTTAAATACAACATATTGTCACATAGTACACACCTTCTGACCACTGAATACGTGTCATTTACATATACTCAAAATTAATGAGGATGGTGATAGTGATGATGATTATAGTAATTGTAAAGTAACAACAACAGAAACTACTATTATTTCTTCTTCTGGAAAGATTTCACTTTTAATTTCTTTCTGAAAATAAAATAAAAAGGGGAGGGGTGATTAAGAGTTGAAAAGGGAAATTTCTTTTTCTTCTTCGTTTTCTAATAGTTATCTGTCTGAAACTATTCTTATATGAATAGTTATACTGTGATTATTCCCTTGGGTTCTGAGTGAAATATAGGGCTTCAACAACACAGCTCCACCTCTTTCTCTCTTCTGCCATCCTCTTCAACTGGGTCCATGACTGCCCATAATCTGTCATCTCCTCCTCCTCCAACTCTTACTATCTCCTACATATCATCCACTCAATGACGACCCACTAGTCGTTTCCTATTCGGATTCCACCTGAGCTATAGCTTGCAATGAGTGAGATATCATTTGATGGCCTCCTCAATCAGTCCATCTCCATATCCTCCTATAGATTTGTTCATCGATAGGTTCCTGGTCACTTTGTTTCCATACTTTCGTGTTGTTAATTCTTTCTTGCCGGATGGCCATTTGATCTTCAATATAGATAGGTGGTAGCTGTTGGTAAATGTCTTGATTAGCCTGTCACAAATGCTTTCTGTGATACGCCAAGTTTCTGACCCGTAGAGAAGAACTGGTTGACTGACTCCCTTCACATTCGTGTTGAACAGAATCCGAATCTTTTTCTTGATGCTGGCTGATTGCGTGAGTGCAGGAGGTTTCCCAACTGGTTTCAGGTTGATGAAAATGTTTCTCGCCTTTCCAATTCTGGCCTGCTTTGACATCTCTATCCGTGTCGTCTGACTGCCTGTGGTTGAAACCGTGTTTCCTGTCTGGATAAATGAAGGAAGTAACCTCTTTCAAATCTCTTGCTTTGATGTTGATTAGTGCTGGTTGTTGCTGCTGATGTTGTTTTGTTGGTTGGTTATCTTCACCACCTCCGCCTTCTCTGTGTTCACCCAGGGTCCTGTCCTAGCGGTCTACTTCTTCAACTACTTTGTTGATTTTCACCTGTAAGTCTTCAAGCTCGCGTGACATTAAACATAAATGATCCACGTGCGAAATCCAGATCTTCTACAGCCAGCTTGTGAATCCCATTTTCTACTGATTCCGGATTTTAGTACGACCAACAGCCAATATCATAATTTTCGACCAGGTGGACCCTACTAGTTGGTTTGTATGCACATGGTCCAAGGTTCGATCCTTCACTGACCCACACCTGATATCAGTGGTCGGCCTGCAAAATTTGGGCTAGCGATATCCCATGCTGAAAATTCCATACTTTTACCAAAAATACTGTGTGGTGTCAAGCTGTAATAAAAATAAAAATGTTGAATTAATGGGTAATTGAGTCGGATTCCAGTGGCTAAATGTTCTACGAGCTTGCCTTGTAACTGAAATTGACCTGGGTTTGAACCCTCGCGGTGAGTGCGCACTGAAGAACAGAATCAAACTAGAACGAAACAGCTGTGTAGTAGTCTCCGATGGTTTTCAATGGTTCTCTAACTGATATCCATCCGTGATCAAACTTTAAACGCATCACACCCCAACAAACAAACTCTTTAAAGTAAAAAGTATTCCACTGTTAGAGTAATTCTGGTAACTAAATGATCGTCCAGCTTTCATTTTAACCTGAAAACCATGAGTTCTATTTCTCGCAGTAGGATCATGGGTTCTAGTGAGAAATTGTGACCAGAAGGGTACACCATTTTGGCTGTGAGAACAAAATACTAGCCGGTAACATTGGCTAGTAGTCACGCCTTACATTACTCGAACTGACAGAAGCTAGAATTGATGGTTTGGCAGTTAGATTATGTTCGATTGGTTCAATAGTGTATGATCTCACTAAAGTTCGATGCCCTGTGAGATCATGGCAGTGTAATATTGAAGAATACCAAAAGCTAGGATGATACGGATATTAAGTGCTCCTTTTCGGTTTTTGGTGATTCTCTAAATTAAGTCATTTTTGGATCATTCCTGAAATCAGTTGAATCCCTGCAAACCAACAGTTGAAAATATAAGTCAAAGTTGGGTATTTTATGTGGTAAATAACTGTTTTCTAGTGTACGTAGCTATTTGAGTGCTTCAAGTTAATCTCCGAGGATCCGTGATGGAAAGCGGTTTTCCGCCTACATTCATAGACAAGAACCTCAAATCAAAGAAGACTTCCGGACAAGTTTAATCCGTCCCGAAGAAGATACTTCTGCTTAATCTAGAATTCAAAGGTGACATTGAAGCAGAAATCCCTCGTAAACACCTCTGCAAATCTCTGAAGGAAGGCATACTTCGCCACAAGCCTACGACTACCGTTTTCCTGTAAGAAACTGTTTTGCCAGAACGCGAATGACAAGCTGTCACATTGGGCCACTTCAGCGTGCATATACCAGTTTACTTGCTCTTGCGGAGCTGAGTACATCGGCCGTACCATGCGCCAACTTGAAAAACGCGTTCGTCAACACCTACTTCAATTCAAACTGAAGTATGCGCTGATGTTGCCTAGTAAGGCAATGAAAGCTTCGCAGATAAACCATCCAGCTGCTCAGAGAACATAACTACATAGAAATCATCCACCTGAGATACAAATCTTCTCCATCATATCTCGGAAATGTGTAGCATGTATCTTCGTTACATATTTCAGATAATCTCATCTCATACACGTACCTGTCAAAAATATCTATATGAAAGACAACAGAATTTAAAGGATCAAAACTGAATCGATGTAGGTCAAAATATTTATTTAGGGGTCATGATCACAGATAGAAAAGAAGACAAAAGCAAGTGAAAATCTTATTACGTAAAACAAGCCTTGATTCAAAACTGCTAAGCAAGATAGATTCAACGTAACAGGAAATACTTTTTGTGCTCATAAAACAGGTCTAAGCCTTCTTTTATGACTAAGAATTCAACAAATTCAAGTTTATGTATTCGTGTTTAGAAGCACTGTTGGAATTACCTTTATGACATGTCTCTGTGACGCACTTTTTAAGATGGAGGCTACTGAGCATCTATTTCCAGAGATGAATTTATTTCTTCCTGAAGCCAATTAGAAATTCGCTCCACGGCCCTATCCCACAGACATCGATGAGTCCTCATTATATATATGTGGTCACACATGTAAACTGGTATACACAATGGCCTACGACGTCATCTTCCAGATGTTGTGAGGGTTTATACAACACCATTTCATCTTGTTTGTTAAGATGAGTTTAGCTGCTGCAACGTGTGACTACAAGTCCTCTCTTAATTGGAAAGCCTTTGATGAACACTGTTGTGAACGGTAAACAGAAAGTAAGACAATTTTTATGCATCATCAGCGGCCTGCACATTAGTTGGAGGATTTCATCATGACTTGACATCAGTTACAGAGCAATTGGAAACCACCAGGGAGTACTGGACAGCCAAATGTTTCGCCCTAGTTTGGGACTGTTAATCAGTAAGTATACACTGGGGTTTGAGCCTAGAACCTTCTTGTTACAAGACAAGTGAGCTCGTAGACCATTAAGCCACTGGGACCCGATCCAATGGCCCATGAATTCTAACTCCTCCACATTATTTCTCTTGTTCAGTTTGTTTAAATCTAGTAAAATATGACCTCTAATAGTAGGGTTTATTCTGGTGAATATTTAAAACATCTACAACTTGTTGATTCACAAGGTTCTACTAAACATGAGAAAAATCATTATCCTCAATGGATGGCAATTTATACCAGTAAATGAGATGACGGTTCCTCACTGGTGTCCCTGGTTCGCAAAATGTACTGCTGAACTTTTTATAATTGGCATTTAACAAAATGTCGTCGTATATTTCTAGAAGGAGGAAAAGAAAGGGTGTCACGATGGATTGGTTTGTGCTTCAGATCAGATACAATTGTGTCACATGATCTACTAACAATTAAACTTTTATCTGGAAATCCCAGACGAAGAAAAAATATCATGCAAAAACCCAGCTGAAATTTCTGTACATTATAAAATAGCTTCTCTTGAAATGAGCAATGAGTGACCACTTTTTATTTAATAAGGAACTATATAGACAAATCGATGGTGTGACAATGGGTTCACCACTAGGACTCATTCTAGCCTATATTTTTCTTGCAAAATTACAAAATGGGCCCTCGGAAAGATGTTGTTGATGAACTTGAATTCTATTGTCAGTACAATGATGATAAATTTTTAATTATGAAAAATGAGGAGGAAGCAAACAACATCCTGGATTGATTTAATTAGGTTCATCTTGCAATAAATTTTACCTTCGAGAAAGAAAAAGACTGCAGTATTTCGTTCCAAGATGTCCTTATGACCAGAAAAGAGTATGCTACAATGATAAGAATTAGAAGGGTGTATAGAAAACCTACATCAACTGACTGTAAGTATACTCATTTTTTCAGCTTCGTGCCCTTAAAATACAAATGCAATCTGATAAAGTGCTTCGTTCACAAAGCGACAGCAATCTCCTCGGATGAATGTCTTGATGAGGAACTTAATAATATTAAACGGTTGCTGAGTGAAAATGGTTATCCCGAAACGTTTATTGATAAGAATATGAATTTACAATCAAAGCAGTCCAAGTTACCAGCAGTTCCTACAAAGGCAATGTTCTTACAAATTCAGTTCCTTGGAGATAACATCAGCGTGATACTAACACAATGCCTTAGGAATGAGTTAAAATGAAGAGCATTCTCTGCTGCTGAGTTACGCTGTACCTTCAAAACCACTCATCTTTTACGTTCGACAGTAGAAGATAAACTGCTTAATTTAGCCTCTTCCATGGGTATCTACCAATTTAACTACTGCTGTGGAGTGAACCAGTTACATAGGTGGTACAATTAGGCGTGTTTTTCGATGGATTTCCGAACACCATCCTGCAACGTGGTTAAGTAAAGGACAAACAAAATCTATTCGCAGCACTATTCCATCTGATCTTGTGGATACAGAACACAAGATTGATGTTAACCAAACTTTCAAGTCTTAACTTCGCCTTAAGAGTTTGATTACTAAATATTGCTGAAGCCGTTGGAATCTAAATTAGGAAGCTTCATTTATGTGTTCAAAAGTAGCTAGTTCACACGCTGTCCTTACCTTGGCCATCTAGGTTTGAATGATCCTCAGTTTTTGTGGGAAATTCCTAATTTTAGTTGATATTATATTTTCTACTATATCTGTATTGTTGTTATAATCTAAGCATCTCTAATGAACTGTAATTCCATTTATATAATTTTACAGCCAGAATAGGAAATTATCGAAAAGGATATTATTTTGTGTATTATGTAAAAACACTATTCAGAATAAATCTATTATTATTATTTTTATTATTATTATTCTTTATGTAATTTATGGAATTCTGTGTACCAAATAGTATTACCTTTTCCTCCCCCCCCCCCTTTCTTAGGTATATCCCTCTTTTTTTAGGATAGTTATGATGTATGAAGAAGCCATTTTTACAGCTTTTTGTCACAGGAGCTATTAAGCAAGCATGGCAATTAATTAGGTGTGATAAGATAATAATTTTAGTGACAATAAATACATTTTGTTAGCTATTCTCATGCACGAAAATATAACACTAATCTTTTATAAAAATGGCGTTTTACAAGAAAAAACTGATTCCTGAAGAAGGAATACTCATTCTTCGATAAGCTTTTCATCAAGTTCTATAAATATATACATTCGTCATAGTTAAAGAATTATTGTTCCTATTTGACAACATTAATGGTTTTTTGAAATAACATTGAATCAGTTATTATTATTATTGTTTCTTTCAATTCCTAGAGGAACATAGGGCTTCAGCCGCGCGTCTCCATTGCGTTTGGTTCTCTGCTAGAGTCTTCACCTGGCTCCATGTCTGCCCACACGTTTTCATCTCCTCTTCACATGACCTCCTCCAAGTCACCCTTGCACTGACGACCAACTCGCCACTTCTCTTGCGGGCTCCACTCGAGCGATGGCTTGTCTAGTGATGTCACTTGATGGTTTGTTTCCTCAGAGTATGGCCAATCCATCTCCATTTCTTCCTGCCTATTTGTTTCACAATCGGTTCCTGCTGGATTGGTTCGCTCATTGCCAGAGATCTCTGTTGCTGATCTTCTCTCGCCATCTGATCTTGAGTATTGAGCAAAGACAACTGTTAATGAAGGTCTGTGGTTTGTTTGATGTGCTCTTTATGACGCGCTGGCCAAGTCTCTGATCCGTATAGTAGCACTGACTGACTTCACATTGGAGTTGAAAATCCGGTTCTTATTTTTGATGCTGAGTGCTGCTGAACTCCACACAGACTTGAGAGTAGTGACAGCTTGTCTTGCTTTTCCGATTCTTGCTTTGATATCCTCGTCAGTTCCGTCTGCCTGTAGTTGAAACGATGCTTCCTAGGTCGGTAGGTAAAAGAGGTAGTTTTTTTTTCAGGTTCCTCCCATTTATGCTGATCGTCGTCTGTTGTTGTTGTTCTTGTCCAGGAATTTTCATTACCTCTGTTTTCTCTATGTTCACCTGAAGACCTATCTTTGATGCTTCTTCTGCCAACTTGTTGCTTTTCGCTTGCATATCTTCCAGTTTGTGTGAAATCAGACATATATCATCAGCGAAGTCCAGATCCTCCAAGTTTTTGAATCAGTTAGCTCAATAGATAATATTTCAAAAGTATCTGTACGTGACAATATGCATAAAGATAGCATTAACCCTGAATATCAGATATAATTTTACGAAAAAAACTTATACAGAATTTCGGGATTCATAGGGTCTATAGTAGGGTAGGGTAGAAATAGTGACTGGACGTGTTACTTATGCACACACAGCTCTAGTGTAGAACAAGCAATAAAGGTTAATAAAGCAGGATGATATAAAGAATTCATCAAATTTCTGTAGAACTCGACAACTGAATACTCTACATACACGAATATATATATATATATTTGAAATTACATTGAGAGATATAAGACTGATAAGTAAACAAACTTAGAACAACACATTTAAGCGAACAATACTGTTTTCAATTAGATCTCATCAGGCCAACTTTACAAATAAAAATTCAAATATAAACCAATCATGGTGTTTTGTCTATAGGATAATACGATGGTGAATATAAATTGTGCAATTAATCATAATAGTAGTAATGATGATAATGATAATAATAATGATAGTAATAATAAAAATGGTCTTATCAATAATAAGGATGAAAAAGTGAGGCAATCTGTGATAACACGAATAATGAAAAACAGTATGATTAAACAAACAAACAACTGTTCAGGTGGAAGTAGTCGATAAAGTCTAGTAAAAACATATGAACCGATTAAGTAATGTTAGATTGTAAGGGAAGGAAATGAAACACGTTTATAATGAAGATGTGATAAGATTAAGGGATGATAAGAAAGGGGTTGAAAATATAAACAAAGGGTGGTGTAGAAGTCATTAGTTGGTTATGTCTTAATAGGCCAAGGGAGGGATAATGGCTGTACGAACTTTTTTGAATACATAGTTTAGGTTTAATAGTTCGAATGCCCATCACCTCAGATGTGTGCAATAAACGAATACGAAGTCTATTGGAAAGATTCGGTGGGATACGATGAATTACTTTGAAGGCTCTCGTTTTCTCGATTACATGGACACTATCAGTTAAGTGTCACAAAATTGAGCTACGAATTGTTTTTGTCTGTCCTTTGTCAAACCGTCATGGGAGATGTTCACTAACACATTGGCTAAGCTGTCTAGTAGTACGCCCAATATAACTGTCACCGCAGGTGCAGTTGAATTGATAAATACACATAGATGTGGCAAAACTATCAAGCTTATCCTTCGTTTGAGTCCTAAAGTAAACAAACTTCATTGAATTAGTCATGCAGAAAGACAGGTGCAAATTTTTTCCCAGGTCATGCTCAAATACATAAGTGGGGAGAGGGAGTACGAGAGAATAAAATCAAAATAGAATGCATTACGCTTCAATTACATCACTGAGATAAACAATTAGTCATTAGAGAATATAACAAAAATAGCAAACAGAGTAATATCAATAGTAATAGTTATAATAATAATAATAATAGTGTTGAAGTGAGTTAAGATAATACTACTGATAGGCGATAGTTTTAAATGAATTAAGAATAACAATAATATTGATAACAATAATAATGAGGTAGAATAATAAGTAAAACGTATTACCACGATAGATTCAGAGTCACGACCATCTCCTTTTCCCCACAGAGACCGGGTTTATAAACTCGAATTGCACAAGTCTCCTCCGCAATTGCAAGCATCTTCTTGTTCCTTTGTCCGCTGGCTGGCAATAGTGAATGACTTGACCGCGTCGATATCATGTCCGTAGTCCACAAGATGTTTTGTTATCGAGGATTTTGGCACTTTGAACATGACCTGGAAAAACATTCGCGCCTGTCTTTCTGCATGACTAATTCAATGTAGTTTGTTTACTTGTCAGTCTTATATCTCCCAATGTAATTTCAAAAGTACATATATATCCATGTATGTAGAGTATTCATCTGACGAGTTCTACCGAAATTTAATGAATTCATTAAATTCTCCTTTATTAACCTTTATTGCTTGTTTTAAATTCGGGAAATAAATGTTTTCAGAGATTTAGTTGTTTTAAGCGAATAGCATTAGCACTTGCTGTTTGGAGTGTGTACTCACTATTAGATGGTTAGAAGCGATCAACAGGAAACCTTGCATGACCAACGTTTTGTGATGGCTGGCACTCACCAATCAGTGAGGCATATCTGCAACCTTGAAGGAATTCATAATCCTTCTGAGATTCAAACTTGAGTCACCCAATGCCGCCTGCAGTCAGAGAAGTTACCCCTTAGCTGTTCGGCTTCTGTAGGATTGTATTGGATACTTTTGATTCGATACTATCTAGTGTCATACTTCTAGGCATTGATGTCGTAGCAGACTGAATTCCATCAGTCAAGTTCGGAATGTGGCCACCGTGCCATTAGGTGGCTCGCCATCACGGTGCACTTTGAAGTGTTGATGTATTAGATGGTTGGCGGCAGTCAGCCACAGGAAGCCCTACTCTTAGGTTGCAGATACTCCTTGTTGATGAGTGTCAACTAACACGAAACCTGAGTGCAAGGCTTCCTGTGGTTGATTGCCTACAACCATCTAATGTATCAACAATTCAAAGTGCACCTTGATGACGAGCCACCTAGTAGCATGGTGGCCTCATTGCAAACCTGACTGATAGAATTCATTCTGCACCAAACATAGGAGGACTATACATATTACACCAGTTAATAACAAGTGGTGAATCAGGAGTATTTATTATCTAGAGGGGCTTTTGAAAATTTATCCGCTACCCGATATATGACGCTAGTTTATAGCCTGTTTGGATGACGTGGTATCATACTGAGTGCAGCGCGCTAAAAACAATGCAGAAAAATAGAAGGAAGATTTCTGTGGACACTCGCAAACAGTAACGGACAACATCGCAAATGGTGACAACAAAATCCTTATGGGCGACATGAATGCCAGTCGAACTGGTAACAGAAAACTTTGGAGAAGAATTCGTCATGGGTAGAGAGAAATAAATGAGGACAGGGAACTCTTCACAGACTTTTGTGTATTCAGTAATTTCATAATCGGAGGCAGTGTATACAACCTCAAGGATATATACAAGGCGGCATGGCTTTCGCCTAACGGATACAACACAAACCAGATAGAATTCATCTTAATGCCACTCAAGGAAGTGTAGACGCTGCCTGCTGGATACAAAGTCGAGAAGGGAAGCAGAGGTGAACTCAGACCATCATCTAGTTCAAGGAATCCCCAGGGTGAAGCTGAAATCCCTTAAAATAAATGGAGACAGGCCACTGCAACTCAATTTCAACAATCAGAAACTGAAGGACAAAACTAAAAGTGGTGTGTTCACTACAGATCAGATCAGAGCAAAGTCGGACACACTACATGGTACCACTGAGGAAATCTGTGTGGAAAAACATTGAAACTCTCTGAAAACGATATTTAAGGAAACACGTACAACTGTTCTAGGAAGAAGGAAGAGAGAGGACAAGGAATGGTTATCAATGGATACCTGGAAGCTAATCGAGGAGAGGAGGATGGTGAAACATAAGATGACTCAATGCAAAGATGGACAACAGAAGTAAAGAAGAGTGCTAGGAAAGACAAAAGACAATTTGATGACACATGGGTTGGCAACTAAAGCAGAGCAGGCAGGCCACAGGCAAAAGATACCTCAGAAAATTATATCAGATAACCAGGTCTCGATCTGGTGGGAGATCAACGCAGGTGAAACTTATAAATGATGGTCAAGGGAACCTAATCACCAAAGAAGATAGACAAATAAAAATGGTGGGTCAATCAATTCAAACGACTCCTGAACCAACGATCACCTGAAACTCTTACAGAAAAACCGCCATCAGCAGCAGGCACAGAACTATAATTGGGCACCCGAACCTCCGACGAAAGCAGTCTGGAATGTAATCAAGCCAATGAAAGGCAGCAGTGAAGGCGATAGAATCACATTGGATTCCTTCTGAAGTACTGAAAACGGGTCTATGAGCTGTAACGAATATGCTGATGAGACTACTGCAAAGAGCTTGGAAGGAAGGGAAATTATTTTATCAAACTACCAAAGAAGGGCAACTTAGACGCCTGCGAGAAATGACATGGATTCGTGCTTATGTTCATGCCAGGTATCATATTTAGTTATGTCATCCTGGAGAGGACCAAAGGTGCACTGGATGAAGAAATCTTCCCAGAACAAGTTGGATTCAGGAAAGGCAAATCATAACCTGATCAAATTGCAACTCTATGAATCATCTCTATCAAACAGGTCATAGAAAAATAGTCAAACATCTACTTCAAACTCACTGACTTTAAAAAGGCCTTTGACAACCGTGGCCGAGAAGTAATTTACAAACGACTTCAACACTACGGAGTGCCCAAAATCTATACTCTAGAAAATCTGGACTTTGTGGACGACTTATATATCTAATGTCATATAAACTTGAAGACTTGCAGGGGAAAACTAATATTCTGGAAGAAGAAACAGGCACCCAAGACAGGATTTCAAGTAAGCACAGAGAAAACAGAAGTGATGAAGACACCCGCCGACCAACAACAAAAACAGGGGTCTCTCACTCTCAACGGTAGAAATCTGAAGGATATCACCTCTTCCACTTATCCAGGTAGCATCGTTTCAACTACAGACTGTTGGCAAAGATGACGATGTCAAAGTCAGAAGTAAAAAAAGTAAAAACTTCATTTATTGCTCTGAGATCACTGTAGAAATCTACTTCACTCAGCATGAAAAACAGAATTCTAATTTTCCACAGCACCAATAGAGATGGATGAAACACACACTCAGGAGGCTGCTGAGTGATATGCCACATGCCAGACATACTGTTGAGTGGAATCCGTATAGTAAATTGCTAGTTGAGTTTTCGAGGGTGGCACTGAAGAGGTCGTTTGAGGGGAAGATGAGAGCTTATGAGCAACCCTCAAATCAGTTAAATGGTAAGTGCATAGAACAGAGTAAAATGGAAATGTGCTTCTGAAGCTTTATATTCCCCTCAGAACTCATAAGAATAGTGATAGTAATTGTTCAGCTTACATATAGTATCACCGAATGACAATACAATTAAATATCCGTGCATTTCCTTTGCCAGTGTACAATGTGATTAGTGGCTGGTAGGAAAAACGAATTCCTCAGTTCAATGTCGATTTTTTCCTAAAGATAAACATCTAATTTCATTATGGGTATAATTTTATTTTGATAAAATCACACAGTGTTTTTATGCAGTAATATTTACTAATGATGACCACGTTTCCAGCACAATATATTACTGCTCATCAATAATATCATGGTACTCCTCACACAACTTTCTTGCTTCATTTATATACATGAGTAAAAATTGATGATCACACATTTGAATGAAATCAACAGAAGGTAAAGTATATTCGGAAATAATAATATTAGTATTCAAGTGTTGGTTTGTAGGGATTTGATTGGTTACAGGATTTTCATCATGAGTTAACATTAGTTAGAGAACAATTGGAAAACCAGAGAGTACTGGACAGTTGTTTCATCCTAGTTTGGGACTCTTCATCAGTACGCACCCACCGGGATTCGAACCCAGGACCTTCTGGTTACAAGGCGAGCTCGCATACCATTAAGCCACTGGGACTCGATCCAATGGCCCATGAATTCTAACTTCTGCCAATTCACGACATAGCGCGACCCCTAGCCAATGTCTTCTGTGAGTATTTGTCCTCACACCCGACCGGCTGCACCCTACTGGTCATGACTTCTCACTAGAACCCCAGGTAACTACCTACTTGAATAGGGCAAGTCGCTGGTGAGCATCTCATTGGTATTCAAGTATTGGTTTTTAGGGATTGGCTAGGGGTCGCGCTATCTCGTGAATTAGCAGAAGTTAGAATTCATGGGCCATTGGATCGAGTCTCAGTGGCCTAATGGTATACAAGCTCGCCTTGTAACCAGAAGGTCCTGGATTCGAATCCCGATGAGTGCGTACTGCTGAAGAGTCCTAAACCAGGACGAAACAGCTGTCCAGTGCTCCCAGCAGGTTTTCCAATTGTTCTCTAACTAATGTCAGCTCATGATGAAAATCCCGTAATAATATTAGTGTTATCAATAATATACAGTACAATAGGATGGGAAATAAGATATTTTCATAGTAAAATAAATAAATAAATAACCTGCTAGAACGTTATAATGTGAATTGAATTGAATACACTTTAACATTATTTGTTATCCTCCTCTGATGTGACTGGTGGTAATAATACCTTCCATATATTTTGTATTTGCATTGAATCACTTCTATTGCACATGTGTTGGGTGTAGACTCAATGAACCAGGATTCAGTAATCAACCACCTCTTTCTCCACCTACCTATATAACTTTTTAGAATTTTGACTCTGTCCCACTCGCCCTATTAAGTGGTTGTATGTTAATGCAAGCAGTGCAATGCAGGGCTGAGTTCCTCTTTCGAAATTACTTATCTTCGTGTGATCAATCATTCTTACCTTAGCTAAATTCTCATGTTCTAATAAACTCACTACTCCCGATCTACTAGTTGGACTAACCTATGTAGCTGAACTAACTCACAGTCATGGTAAGTTATTTTGTAAATTATATTATCTTGTTTAATTGGGTGCACCGGGTGCTCTAGCCTACAGAGCTTGTCCTATTTGAGTGAGTTTGTAGGTCTGAATTCTACCACCCTAATTCCTGCTTTACTACGTAGAGTTTCAGATGTTCCCTACTTATATGGTAAAACTACTGTAGATGACTTATATTCTCTCTTATTTATGTTGTCATTGTTAGTTTCACCATTATTTTTATTTCACTTTTGGCCGTTTTTGATCTTCCTAATGAATTTTATAGGATAGTTAGTTATTTAACACCAACCAGCTATTCTCCTATTTGTTTCATTTCATTATTTAGGTTTTTTGTGCTACTTAGTGTTGTTATTACCCAGTTTGTTGGACTGTGACGGACCTTAAACTTAGCTAGCTTAATATCCCGGATTTGAATATAAATAAAAAATACAAAATCCGTATATATATATATATATATTAAAATTTGTTACTTGGGTTATTACAAGGTCAAAAATCCACAATTAACTTAACAGACTCCAGAAGTATTATAAGAAGACTGCTTCAATCTTAATTCTCCAATGTCGATTTTGCCAGAGGTCGACCAAGGTTACGTAGGGAGAAATTAAGGCGTCCCTGTGAAATTTTGCAATAGAAGATAGGTAATTAGAATTGGCCGATGGCAGTTGAGGCGGTGGAGAAGATGGAGAGATGTAGACAGAACTATATTTTCATTGAAAACACGAGGTTAAGTTCAAAGTACAGAGATTCTGGTTAAAACAAAGTAATGTACAATATGTTCATTTCTCACATAGTAGTAAAAGTTGGATAAGTTTATTTTTGAGGAGTCCACACGGCTCCCCCTCTTAGAGGTCAGGGGGACCATCAGCACTGTCATCGTGAATGATTACATGAATATAGGCAGTTTAAATAATTGATAATGTTAACAGTAATGATAACAAAAAATAACAGTAACAATAATAAAGATACAAAGTAAGACCAGAATGTATGGAATGCACCCGTGTCAAAGAAAGATTAGCACATGCAAGCATGATTCAGGAATAAAAGGAAATCAAAACTTGTTATAATTTTAAATAAAAATTATTGCACATAATAAACAATGACGTGGTCCTTAGCATTTGGGAAATTCATATATAAGGAGATATATATATATATATATATATATGTAACCTTGGTGAATGCAAATGCTTGCAGTACAGTTAACAAACAACAGACAAATCATGACAATAAGACAAGATACCTGACAGCTAAGCCTTCCTTCACAGATAGACAACGCATGAGATGAATTCAAGTCTAAATGTCTATTAGCAGAATGCGTTGGTCTTTTATAAACGCTAGTGTGAAGTTTACCTTTTTCTTTCCGTTTTATTTTTATGATCTAACTTCATAGCTAATTCTCCTTGTTCATTTTCCGATTCTCAGGTGAGTTTTAATTCCCTTGACTAGTGAGTTTATGCATGTGTCAAGAAGCTAGAGATAAATATGTTCTATTTTTTTTAACACTGTGAGTGAAAGTGTCATCCACATATATCTCCAAAATATTTTTGGAGTTCTACTCTACCACAGTGCCCAAGTTTTATCCTTATATAAATAGATAAACATCTACTTTCAACACAATCCAAATGCATTAAATATAATTGCGTGATCTAAGTTTAATATTTTTGACCCTTTACTTATCTTTTTAAAGAAATATCTATATATATGCATATTCATAAATAATGAATAAATAATCCCGCCAACTATAACATCAAAATTCAATGTGTCAATATCCCGAAATGTGAATTCATTCTTTTGTTCTTATAAAAGTTATTATTATTAATATGCATGCGAATATTTAACTAAACAAAGTTTAAATACGCAGTTGAATAAATTTTCTATTAAATTTTCCTTTATATCAACGTTGTTTTTACTTCAGAAATCTTTGAAAATTAGGGAGAATAAAGAAAATAATACAGTCGGAGAGTGATGAAGATAGTAGAAAGCGGTAATAGCAGAAGAAGCGTAGGGTAGTAGTAGGAATAGGAGTAGGTGGGGCAAGCCGCCCTGATGGAGAATGGAGATAAGCGAAAATACCCCTGGGAGATAAATATATTTTTATAGATATTCCCTCTTTTTTCACGGTGTTTCAATTTTTAACAATCCTTTCATTTTCTGTTTGACCTCATAGTTAACATTATTTATTATATATTTATGCGTATATACACACAGAGCTTTAAGTAATATTTTGTTGTTAATAATAACTCTTTTCAGAACATTTTCCTCCCCATATTTATGGGAAGATCACCTGAAAATTAAAGAGAAGCATATCGATTGTTTGAGAAAAATTAAATGATGATCGCCGCTCAGAACAAGCTGGATTTAGGAAAGGCAAATCATGCGTGGATCAAATTGCAACTCTACGCACCATCAACATCGAATAGAGGATAGAATGACAGTCAGAACTCTATCTGAAATCCGCTGACTTTGAAAAAACCATCGACAGCGTTGACTGAGACATAATTTGGAAAATAATTCAACACTATGGAATGCAGCGCTCAAAATATTTATCAGTCTCATCCAACAGCTATATGGTGATGTCACGCGTCAACAGAAAACTAAACAGAGTCTTTTAAGTGAAGACAGGAGTGTAAAACAAGGCTGACTACTATCACCTATCACTGTATTGGATTCGATTATGTGGGGAGTGAAACGACAGGAATACGCTAGAATGACCGATAAGAAAACTGCAGAAGATCTGGATTTCGAGCACAGATGATTCATGTTAATGTCACACACACAAATTCTAAGGCTTGCAGGCTGAAGAAGCATCAAAAGGAAGGAATTATATTGAACATTGAGAGGATAGTGGTGATGAAGTTAACCAACACAAAATAACAAGCACCAGTCACTATCAACGGGAGGAATTTGAAAGAGTTTACTCCCTTTATTTATCCAAGAAGCGTCATTTCAACTACTGTCAGTCTGAATGGATGAATATTTCAAAAACAGAGAGGAAAGCAAAGCCAATGTACACCTTAAATCACTCTGAAGTTAGTTTGGAAATCTCCTGCACTCAACATCAAAAAAGACTTGGATGTTCAACACAAATGTTAAGTCAGTTCTTCTCTTTGGGTGAGAAACTTGGCGTGTGCGTCACAGAAGGCGTTTCCAACAGGTTGTACACTTTTATCAACATCTGCCTTCACTGGTTCCATACTGGAACTCAGATGGCCAGGCAGAAAGAATAAGCGACCAGAAACTATGAGAACGAACTGACCAACAACTTATTGCTCAAAATATTCGTAAGAGAACCTGGGGATGGATTGGGCGTACGTTGAGGAGACCGTTGAATGACATCGGCCTCAATGCACGCTATCGCCCGAATGGAATCCGAATGGGAAACGACTAGTTGAGCACCGTTTCGAGGATGACGTGGAAGAGATTGTGTGCGGAGGTGATGAGAGACTATGGGTAGCTTTGGCGCCAGCTGTAGAGAATCTCAGAAAAAGGGACAGAGTAGAGGTGTGCTGTCGAATCCATATGTTCCACTTGGAACTCAAAAGAACATTATTATATAATAATATCTCTCAGAAGCGTGATTACTGTCAAAGAGACAAGTGCTTGGAGACAGGAATCGTGTTCATAAAAGAAAAAGATTCGAAAGTTTAAAAGGAAAAGAATAGACGAAAAATAAGGCGAATGGAGAAGGATTAAGGTCACGGTAAGAAGAACTGGAGAAACCACTTCTCTGCATAGATTTCACAGGCATTCGTTGTGTAAAGGAGGAGTTTCTACTGTGGACAGAAGATGCAGCCGCAAGTCCTTTTAAACAGTATTTCTGAAGCAGAATATTAGCACTATTATCAATATTACTGTTCCCTTGAGTTCCAGACGGAACATTGCAGTAATAGAGACGATTTGTAGCTCAGGTGTATGATTTGGAATGGGTTCGAATCTCAGAAGAAACATGAGTTCCTTCAAGGTAGCAGAATCACCTTGCTGACGAGTGCCAGCTAGAACGGAACCTAGGTTCAAGGCTTCCTACCGATTGCCTCCAACCATCTGATATCATCACAAACGATTTACTTTTATTAGTTGGTGAATTTTGTCTATAGTAATATGTTTGTTAATCGTTGGTTGATTCACCTGAGTACCAGGCTTCTAGAAATTCCCTGGCAATATGTTAGTGTTTCCCCTATTTAAAATTTTGACAAATATCACAATCAAATTGGCATCCATAATTATCCACATGTATTGATACAAAAGAATATACATAAATCATGTCTTTTTACAACCAATTTGTGTTCTTGGATTCAGATTCGAAGGGAACGCCCACTTTGTTGACCGATGCAATGTTTATTGAAGTTCATGCATGTTAGATATTTTGTAAAAAATGGTATTAATTTTATGTTCTTTTTCTGTTGGATCTTTCGATTTTCACAATTTCGAATGAAGTGATTAGGCTGGCTTATGTGCACACACCAACTTGATTGGGATACTTCAGAAATTTTAAATAAAGGAAATATCAAAAGTGCCAGAGAATTCCTAAAAGCCTGGTACTCAAGTAAATTAGCCAGCGATTAACAAATGCACATTACTTAAGACTAACCTTACCAACTAATAAAAAGTAAACCTCGACTAGATTACTAGCTCGCTAGTTTTCTAGCCGGTCCCAAGCCCGGATAAAGAGGGAGGGTTGGGGCGTGGTGCTACTAACTCCACCCCCAAAACCTTACCAAATTGCTACAGAAACTTCAACGCACAAATATATTTAAAATACTAAAAATATAAACAATAACCTTATTTTTCGCTGGAATCGGGGAAGTGAAATGACGCAGGCTGGTGAAAGTCTTCGAAAAGCCAGTCAGCCAATGTGCCTTCTTTCGATGAAAGCAAAATAAAGATGGGGACGTGGAATGTCCATACCATGTACGAAGCCAGAAAGGCAGCCCAGGTAGCCGCAAAAATGAGAAGATATGGAATAGAAGTGTTGGGAATATCCGAAAGTAGACTGAACGGATGTGGAAGGTGCCAACTATCAACTGGAGAGAGAGTAATCTATTGCGGTCACCCAGAGGACAACCACGAGCACACTGAGGGAGTGACCATCATGATATGTTTCGGAGAAGCAGCAAAGACAGGATTCCAGGTGAACATAGACAAGACGGAGTTTATGAAAATAACCAACCAACCAACAACAACAACAGCAGCAACATCCAACGCCAATCACCATCAACGGGAGGGATTTGAAAGAGGTTACTTCACTCACTTATCTAGGGAGCATTGTCTCAACTACAGGAGGAACGGACGAGAATGTCCAATCGAGAATCGGGAAGGCGAGAAACACATTCATCAACCTGAAACCAATCTGGAAATCTTCGTCACTCAGCCTGCATCAACAACAAAATTCGGATTTTCAATACAAACGTCAAGTCAGTCAGTTCTATACGGATCAGAAACTTGGCGGGTCACAAAGAATTTTTTCAACAGGTTGCAGACCTTTATCAACAATTGTCTTCGCTCCATACTGAAGATTAGATGGCCGGAAAGAATCTCAAACAAGAAGCTATGGGAACAAACAAAACAGGAACCAATCGCCGAACAAATATGCAGGAGAAAGTGGAGATGGATTGGACACTCACTGAGGAGGCCACTGGGTGACATCGCGTGACATCGAGTGGAACCCGAAAGGGAAGCGACGAGTGGGACACCCAAGCGTGACATGGAGGAGATCGTGTGAAGAGGAGTTGAAGCAGTATGGAATAACATGGACGCAAGTGAAAAGTACAGCACAAGACAGAAGCAAGTGGAGACGTGCAGTTGAAGCCCTATGTTCCAGTCGGAACCCAAGGGAACAATAATAATAACAAATAATAAAAAGTAAATGAGATGTAAATCGACTACCAGTCACGAAGATGGTTGCTGCCAGGAGACACAATTCTATCATCATTCATGGAGAATTCAAATGAGTTCATTTTATGCTAAAACCTGCGCTGAATAGGGAATGTTGTCCAGAAGTGGGACGACGAAATCTTCGCAATTATGAACCAACCAGCTTAGAAAACACAACTAATTCTAAAATAAAGAACTTGCCTACAGTGAATACATTTATGCCGTATACCTATTTATTTCATATTTAGCATATGACATCAAAGAGAGAAAATGTTTTATAATGGCATAAGAATACATAAACCATCTAGCATTCTCAAAACGTTCCACCATCAAACACAATGATAAATATGTATCGGTGTTTACGTCTTTAGTATGCTGACAGTATTCACCACAAAGTAAAATGAATGAATGAATAAGCAGGCGATGTCTATCTGCTTACTGTATGTTCCCCACTCCTCTCCACTCCTCTCCACCTCATATCCTAAACCTTGAATCTCTTCTACCATCTCATACAAACAGATTTTAATAAAGATAAATTTCTGTGTCAGTTAGTATTAGCAGAGAAAAACTTGAATGAAACTATAAAAGTAGTTAGTTTTGAAAAACCAAAATATTCTGATATCAAATAAGTCAGATACCGCACTTTTCCTGCCGTCACCCACCCCATCCGGTAGCCTTCTCTCCTCTTCTTCTTCACTCCCTCCTCTTCCCCCTCCACAACTCTTCATTTCTTTTAAAACAGAAGAAAAAGATCAAAGGGAAAGCGGACATTTGTCTCCTTCTCCATTTGTAATCTGATAGTCAAGTTGTGTTTTTAGCCGACAAGTGTACCGTTCAAGCAGTAAACACTCAAATAAGAAATTTATCAATTTTTTTGTGTCCTACTATTATCCTGACTAGATATGAACAAGGTCAAAAGCAACTGAAAAAGTTGTATAACTGTCAAATACGTGTCTTTGATTTTAACAGTAACAAATCATACAGACAATTTGTAAAGTTACATACTATGTACTACTGACTGACTGTCATAAGTAGATTGTTATCACTGAGACATAATAATATATATGTATTCCTATGGGTTCACCAGTCCCCTCAATATTCGCTGACCTTATCATGAATAAATTCAAAGATGATAACATCTTTTCAAGCATACTCACTCCTAAAATATGGTTAAGATATAATTGAATTTTAGATTTTCCTGTCGATTGATTGGACTGAAGTGCTCGGTCTCAGGTTGACGTGTCGGCTTCAATCGACGGGAAAATCTAAAATTGAATTAAATAATCAATGTGACTCATTGCACAAGAGACTGTGGTTGTCGTGGCCCAAGTGGTCAAGTGGATAACGCTTTAGCATTTAAAACTATGGGTACTGGGTTCAAGCCTCGGCGGGAACATCATCATTCACTGAGAAACGCAGGTATATCCAGATGACGAGTCCCAAATAAGACAGAATGCGCGTTATCCTGGATTCCACTGCTAGTCACCATCCACTTATTAAATATGGTTAAGATATGTAGATGATACTTTTGTAGTGCTAAAACGAGATCAACACAGTTCTTTCTTGGAGAAAATAAACAATCTATCTCTCAGAATCCAGTTTATTTCGGAAGCAGGCGGAATCAGACGTGGGTAAACGACAAATTCCAGACTGCCTAGTTAAGGCGGGGGGAAAGGACATTTTAGTATATCTATATTCAGGAAGAAAACCTACTCCAATAAATATTTAAACTTCGGATCATCACACCCCATCAGTGCAAATGTATTAGTTGTTTCAAGTCTTCTTAGACGAGCACACTCTTTGATGTTAACGGATGAGAAAGAGAAGGAAGAAGAAATGTCAAACAATACTGAGACTGCCAAGCGAAATAACTACCCAAAGAACATCAACAAGGTCAACACCGGCAATACGTATGGTGGAAAACGTATTCAAAAGACACGGGACTCAACAGTTGTCATTCAATATAGAGCGGAGATTTTAGACGATATCAGAAGAGTACTCAATAAGTTCAACATTGGAGTTTTCTTCAGAACATCAGACACACTTCGAAAAAACCTTGTCCCTAAATATTCTCTATCTAATTGTGTCTACAAACTAAAATGCTTGGAATGTGATATGATATACATTGGACAAACGTCATTACATAGAAATCAAAATCGGAAGAAATGAACACTGTAGAGCAGGCGTCTGTCCAACCACCAAGAAATCCAGTTAGTGAACTATAAAAGCTTGCAAAATAATCATCCATAGCACGTCTACACTCTATAGAATCAGGCCACAAAATTGATGCAGACAATATTAAAATAATCCAGAAAAAAGATTCCAGAAATCACAAAGAACGCCTAACATTGGAGGGCAGCCATTCATATCAAATGGAATCCAAATTGTCTGAATAAGAATGATGGGCTGAAACAGAATATGACCACTCACAAGACACTTCACTCCTCCATGAAATGACAAAATAAACACGGATGTCATAAGCAATTCAAATATGTAAACACAACACGCTGCTTTTATAATTTTACACGCTTATCAAATCCGACAATCTACACGTGGTTTTGTTACCTTAACCGATTGGCCAGTCTGACAACGGAAAAATAACCCTATGATGAGGAACGATGATTAAGTTGTTATATGTAAGCTGAGATTTTGTAAATTCTGGTTTAATAATATTACTACTTTGTTAAATCTATTAGCATTAAATAGCGAAACGTCATTAAAAACAACAATATCGTTTTGCTTTTCATTCATTTGGAAACACAAAAAACCCTTATTATAATGTACATTTACTCCTGTCTATGCAGAAGCACACTAGTCGTGAAGACACGGAAAGTTACTAATTATACTACAAAAATTTAATACATTGTGAATTTAAATGGTTGCAATTCTTTTCGATTTTAGTTAGTTGGAACAATCAACTAACTAATCAGTGTAGTACATTCGGAAATGTAGAAATATTTTCTCCACATTAACAAGTAATCCCAAGTCCCTGCTGGAAGGATTACAAGTACCTGGAAATAAAATAAAGCTTGAAGTAAATTCTCCTTAATTACTTTGCTCTGGACAGTACCGGTGTGGTGAGAGCTGTCTACTAGCCAAATTGGTAGACAGTAATTTACGTCAATATTTACGTTCCCAAGATTTGTCGTGAGAAAAGGTGAACAAAGAGTGATTCAAAACCGACCACAACAGACTTTGCGTAGGCGGATGCAGTTAACATATAGAGGATTTGACATTCAGAAAACAGTCACAAATAGATGAAAGATTAACTTTACGTGAGAAACAACCAATCGGAAGACTGTGTTTGTTTGCTTAAATATCCATAGTAATGTACATGAAAATATATATAAATATGCGTTGATTTCCTTAATAAATGATCTGTTGCCTGACTCTTGCCTTCTGTCGTTACACCGGATCTTATTCTTGATGTATAGTCATAAGGTGCATTAGCTTAAAATGAGTAGTATATTTGTATCGTCTTCTCAGCAGTGTCATAGTACGGTAGCATCGGAAGTAAACCAAATTCCATGCAGACGAATAACTGGCACAGTCACGTGAGATTATTTCACCGCATCATATACATGATAGTTCTGCAGAATCGGCCATTACCGCCATTTCTAGCAGCTTATAGTTTGTACGCATAAGTTGACTTAGATGTAGAAAAGAGTCTGAAAAGCAGTTGGGCCTTCATTTTAGATCATGAATACTGCTCGTACAAAGTGTTATTCAGCCTCCTCAATTGATAGTCTGGGAACGTTTACGGAAGCTGAGTGACTATAATGATGTGGTGTGTGTACGGAAGTGGCATTCAATCCTGTATAGCTTCAGCTTTATAATAGGTCTGTGCGACTTCCACTATAAGGTAAATAGAAGTAGCGCTTGCCAACCAGAAATTAGAGGGTTTGAACTGATTCGGCTCTCTCAGATGAATCACACCAAGTACACAGCTGCCAAGCTCGAACCTAAACCAACGAAGTGGCCCTCTTTTCACTGCGGTCTGCGTAGCCAACACTAATAGTTTATGGGATAACTATCCAACTACTCATTTTAGTCAATCAGTAGTATATAGCATGACAAATTTATGCCGGTTTTCTTGAGTACTACTTATTTAAAAGAAAATAATGATACCTTTATTCTAGACAAAATTTTAACACACAGTACAGAATTTTTAGAGTATTTAAACTGCAGACGGCAGTCACCTCTCTATCTCAACTTCATCGACTTTGAAAAGGCCTTTGACAGCGTCGATTGAGAGGTGATTTGGAAACTACTTCGCTACTACGGTGTGCCACCGACAATTATACATCTCATCCAACAGTTGTGCGACAATTCTGCATGCCAAGTAATCCACAATGGGAAACTTACGGAATCCTTCGAAGTGAGGACAGGAGTAAGACAAGCTGGCTGCCTACTATCACCAATGATTTTCTTGATTGCAGTAGACTGGATAATCCAACTAACAGCGGGCAACTAGGAAACAGGCATAAAATGGACTCTCACAAAAAACTTGGAGGATCTGGACTTCGCCGATGATATATGTCTGATTTCCCACAAACTGGAAGATATGCAAGCGAAAAGCAACAAGCTGGCTATAGAAGAAGCATCAAAGATAGGACTTCAGGTGAACATAGATAAAACAGAAGTGATGAAAATTCCTGGGCAACACCACCACCAGCAACAACAACAAATGACAACAATCAGCATAGATGGGAGGAACCTGAAAGAAACAACCTCCTTCAACTACCTGGGAAGCATAGTTTCCACTACAGGCGGAACTGACGAGGATATCAAAGCAAGAATCGGAAAAGCAAGACAAGCTTTCACTACTCTCAAGTCTATGTGGAGGTCAACAACACTACTTAGCATGAAAAAGAAGATCTGGATTTTCAACTCCAATGTGAAGTCAGTGATACTATACGGATCAGAGACTTGCACTGTGCTTCATAAAGAGCATCTCAAACAAACTACAGACTTTCATTAACAGTTGTCTTCGCTCAATACTCAAGATCAGATGGCCGGCCAGAAAAGATCAGCAACAGGAATCTTTGGGAACGAACCAACCAGGAACCGATTGTGAAACAAATAGGCAGGAAGAAATGGAGATTGATTGGCCATACTCTGAGAAAACAAACCATCAAGTAACATCACTAGACAAGCCACCGCTCGAGTTGAACCTGAAAGGGAAGCGGCGAGTTGGTCGTCAGTGCAAGGGTGACTTGGAGGAGGTCATGTGAAGAGGAGATGAAAACGTGTGGGCAAACTTGGAGCCAGGTGAAGACTCTAGCAGAGAATCGAACGCAATGGAGACGCACGGCTGAAGCCCTATGTGCCTGTAGGAATTAAAGGATACAATAATAATAATAATAATACAGGATCCTTAAGGAAAATGATATTCGTCAGTACAGCTCGTAACGTTGCTTTATTCCATCTGATTATTTTATTTTATTCCATTTACGATCCTACTGGGTCATGCGCCTACAAGCTGAAGCCTTGAAGTTTCGGTAGCAGTGGTGTTTATTTTTACAAGATGGGGTTGCTAGTCTCGTGGCCAGCCCAGCCTTCCGTCTTTACCAGTCTTATTATTGGCTTAGCGAAGTAATGGAGGCGTGCGTCGATGGCCGGGAGCCAAACCCCAGATCACATGCGTGGTCGACAAGCATTCTACCGCTGTGCCACCGACGCACCTCGAACTTTGATTACTTCGAATTAATTTCCAGACTGTGAAGTGGAGCGAGTTTATCTGTAACGTAGATTTTGGATATGGAAGGCCGTCAGATATATGTATATTTATATATATATTTTATTATAGCTTCATTCCACACAGTATTTTGGTACAAGTATGAAATTTTCAGCATGTGATATCGGTAGCCCAAATTTAGCAGGCCAACCATAGATATCAGGTGTGCGTCGGGGGGATCGAACATCGGACCATGTACATGGTCGGCGAGAGCCCTAACCACTGTGCTACCGACGCACAGGTAGTATAGTCGTAGCAATCGTAGTGATAACTGTTGGACGGTAGAACGGGATAGTATTAGCTAACAGAGCTGTTATTTGAGGAAACGATATGTGGATATATCAAAATGCAGAGACCTTTTACACACTGAAATCTCTATTTGTTCATGTTCTTCGAATTGTGCTTCCTTTGTCTTTCTTTGAAGCTTTTCATGTTGTTTCACGCAACTGATCCTTCATTGTGCCATTTTACTAATAAATCCGCCGCTCTACTACTCAATATTCCTGTTTGGAAAATTTCTCCTCAACGGCCCACTGACGTTTGCATATCATCTGTTGACTTGGTCCCTTTTCTTCCTGTTCAGTCTCTAATTTCAGTACTTCCGTTTGTGGCTGTGCAACAGTATTAATAATAGGACCGCGTCTGAGTGAATCAAGGTCATTCTGACTTTGGACTGCCTGCGGCAATTGTTCCACGCGTGATTCTTCCTGACAGAGTTTTGATCCCACCCAATTTTGGGAATATACTTCGTTGCAATCAGGTACTTCTTTCGGTTGACTTGTGTTAAGTAACTCTGTTGTATAGGACTTATTTTGCACTAGACAGAATATTGGATCTGTAAAGTTGCCTAAGGGTACTGTTGAGGTATTTTTACGTTCGAATATTATTATTATTGAGAACTACCTGGAATTTCACCGCGAATAACTGTCGTTTTACTATTGTTGAGACACTTTCTGAACTGTGCGTAACTCAAGGAAGTTTCATTTAGCTATAAGGTAGAACGTGAACATATAGTTTCCAGAATTCAGAGCACAGTACATCAATTTTGGTTGCTACACGTAGAATTGGAGCACCACAGTGGGGTATTATTCCATATCAGACAAGTTTATTTGATATAACAAACAGTTTTAATACCTAGATGACGTTCAGAGCACAATTCGGTCCTGATGGTTATCATATGAATTCATCCACACAGCTTCAAGTTTGAGACATTTTGTTCTATTAGTAATTAAAGGCACTTTGGTCAGCTATACAGTAGAATGCAAAGTACGGTTTTCAGAGTTCCGACCACATTGAAAGTATTGATTACTATTCAGATCGAGGTGACCTAAACGCCAGATGACCGTTTCACTCTTTTGTGGCCGGGCTCATCAGTGGTTAACCCAGTATGATTCAACGTGGAGAGCCGAATCAGTTCAAGCTACCCGATCTCATATTAGACTAGTGAAATGCACTTCAAATAAAACAAAACAGTGATAATGTTAGTTTTCTTTGCGTGATATGACATAATTACACAGATATTTACATTTATCAAAACATTATTCTCTAACAATGTGATCATAGTGTTAAATAATGATAAATAAGAGTTTCATCAAATAAGGTTTACAAATGGGCTGCAGACGTGCTATACAATGACGCCGTATATCAAGTGATTGTCAAAGGTAAGCTCACGGAAACGTTTGAAATAATGAGGGAGGTAAGACAAGACTACCTGCTGTCACCAGTGAATTTTCTGACTGTGATACCCTCAGTCACACTTTAAACCACTGGAAATGAAAATACGCGTATGTCTTGGATTGGCTAAGGAATCACAGGAGATTGGAATTTCACAGATGACTCATACCCTATATAGCGCAAACGTGAAGGTATACAAGCGTCAACTAACAAGATGGCAGAATAGAGTGGAGATGCCTGGTCAAGTGAAACAGACACAAATAACCATCAAAAGGAATTCATTCCGTCTACTTACCTTGGTAGCATCGTTACAACTACAGGTGGCACAGATGAGCATATCAGAGCCAGTCAGGAGCTGGGAAACTAGCTATATATTGTTCACTACTCAGGAACCAATGTCGAGATCCTCTGATTTCAGCACACTGGACAAGATCTGACTTTCTAACAGTAATGTCAGGTAAGTACTCCTGTATGCCTCAAAGAATTAGTATCTTTGTCACTAAAAACACTTCCAGTGGGACGCTGAAGACGTTCACCAACACTCCCGCCCCCAGCTACATCGTTGCTGAGTATCAGATAGCCGGCTAGAAAGCTTAAGCAAAAAGGCAAATAATGAAAGATTTCTCATGTAACATATATCAAACATTTATTGCATAAATTCAGAGTATTTCCAGATCACGTAGTATATATATTTAATAATGATATATATATATATATATTGGGTAATATATTTCACGTCCACTTCTTTTTCTTCTCACTATCTTATCATCTGAAAAAGATTTCGGTAGTTTACCACCGGATTAAATCCAATGCATTTAAAATAATCCCCATCATGTATTCCTTGCTAATATCATAATGCTTCACTAGGCATCATTTTATTGAGAAGTGTGTATCAGTAGTACTTGACTGACTGACTGATTGAGTTTTTACATAAAACTAAGCAAAGAAGTGACCCGGTTCAAGTCACTTCACTACATGTAGCACACAAAGGTAAAGAAAACAGGAGGAGAAAAAATAGTTAACGGGAATGTTTCTGGTTTCATCACGGACTGATATCAGTTGGAGAACCGTTAAAAACCAGCACTGGAGTACTAGATAACTGTCTCTCCCTAGTTTGGGACTCGTCGGTATTACGCACACACTGCCAAGTTTCGGACCCAGGACCTACCGGTTACAAGGCAAGTTTTTCATTCCATTCAGGCACTGGTATGTGACCCACTGACTTCTACCGACTCTTGGTTTTATCACGACTGCCAACCAATGTCGTCGCCGAGTATTTGTCCACACTTGCAAGCAGGGAGTTATAATTTATGGGTCACTTAGTAGATTCCCATTGGCTGAATGGTCCATGAGCTTGACTCTTAATCGGAAGGTCTTAGGTTCCAAAGTCTAAACCAGGACAAAATAGCTGTCTGCTACTGCATGTTGGTTTTCAGTGATTCTCTTACTGACATCAAATCGTGACCAAACTCAAAGCAAACCGATAGCAGCAGACAAACTACTGAAAATTAGCAGAAATGTCCTGGAGAAAGACTATTAACAAAGAAGAACATGAGGGTTTAATAGATCTTGGACATCACGAAGAGTGAATACATCTGTGCCACTCAGGACGACTTTGAGCCGAATCATCACCATCAGTTTCCAGCCATTGATTCTTAACATCCCATGGATCCTCATATTTCCGTGCGTGGCTGGCTTAAACCAAGTGTCAAACAATCCATGAATCCAAGGCAAGTTCTGATTTGAGGAACTATATAAATGAATTTAGGAAGTCATGTGATTAATTTGATATGATTATGAGCAATAAATTGTGCTCGAAACGTCATCAGTAAATATTACTGTATAACACTGGGAGACTCTATCAAAATAAAATTTACCCATAATGGAATTACACTCTACCACAGTGCCCAAGTTTTATTCTTTTATCTGATTTGAGTTCCATAAATCTTTTCCAAATCAACGACATGTTAGTTAACATTGATGGTCGAGGCAGGTGGTGCCTCGTCATGCGCAACACATATCTTAGCCATTTCAATCAACTTAGCTCCCCAACCCCATCGATTAACTTTCCTTCCTCCTCGCCTAAAGTTTTACGCCTAACCTCAGTATTACTTGCCATATTATGCTGGTTGTCACAACTTTGGTCAAATACAGTTGGCCTTCTCGTATCTTCCCCTTTCAGTGGTCAGCATATTCAACCACTTTACACCCTATCCTCAGGCTAGAAGCCGATTTATTCTGGTCTGATGGCATCATCTGACCTCTGACAAGACTGAATCGCATGCCAGGCATCTGAAGATTTCTGCTCAAGGTGTTCAGAAGACTCTTCATAGTACGTATGATTGAGTCAGTTAAATAACGTATGCACATAACAATACGGAGGTCTGCTTAACTAAATAATGAAGCTACATAATTTTCTGTCCATCACAATGTATTGCATTTTACTCCATTTTATAGCTTTTTTTAAAATTGGGCAGCATAATTTCAACTACAGGCAGTCAGCTTGGGTGAGAATTTCAACACTAGCCGGGAACATAAAAACCAGGACAGATCATCACTAATCTGAAATCAATGTAGAAATCTGTTGCATTTAACTTTAAAAAAACAAAATTCAGATTTTCAACGCCAACGTCAAATCCGCTAGTGCTTTTTAGTAGTTTAGAGACTTCGAGTGTTACACAAAGCATTCCCAACACGGTTACTGCAGACTTTTACCAATAGCTGCCCCTTTCGCTCTATAATGAAAGTCAGTTGGCCAGAAAGGATAACCAACAAGGAGCTCTTGCAATAAAACCAACCACCCACATCCCATCAAATATGCGGGAAGAGAATGAAGATGGTTCGGGCGAAACAAACTAAGGAAACCATTCTATGACAACACAAGCCACGCATATCCTCAAGGCTGGAACCCGATTAGGAAACAGCGAGTTGGATGTGAATCCGAGGGTGGCATGAAGGAGATTACGTGAGAAAGGGGAGATGATGGTTTATAAGCAATCATGCAACCAGCTAAAGGAGACCTCAGGGAGCAGGATAAAACGTTGGAATGCTCCTATCGCGTTATATTCTGGCTGCAACCCATGAGAATAACAATAAATATATGCTTTTCTTGTTCAGCGAAGAAATTTCTTTTCAACGATTTCATTTCCAAGCCAAATGTACAGTCGTATTTATATAACAGAAAAAAGCTATTAAGTGGCACTAAATAATTGCTCAGCCAATATACATATATATATATATATATGAGTGATAAGAATAACGATAATTAAAATGTTATAAGGGGTAGAGTTGAAGTGAATGAATTACAAAATTATTAAAGATTGTTTTATATAAGTGAATTGATATCAAAACTTTTTTTTAATGTCAAGCGTACTCTAAAAAATTTTAAAAATTGGGAGTACGATTACGATAAGAATGAAGATGTGAAGTGAAGTGGAAAGAGTTCAGGTGGTAAAATAAAATAAAAACTAGAAAGAACATTCCTATGACCAAGGTAAAGAAAGGGATTTGACAAAACGTCTTTGAACACATAATTTAGGTTTCTGTTCATGTGTAGCTAAAGCTTCGGCTATGCATAAGTGAAGAAAACGTAAACTTTTGAAGAGATTCGATTTTGCCATGTATATAACCTTGAAGGATGAATCACGTGGGTCTGAATGACCAGACTCTAACAGGTGATCACAAATAGACGACTTCGCAGTCCTACGTTTGGTTGAACCGGGGGAAGAAGAATATATGTCAGTTTTATATGAGTTCAAATTACCCATTACTTGAGGCAAATAAGTTGAATGAGTATTTCATAATCACTGAAGTTCAACGGCGACGAATTCAGTAGGACAGCAATGGATACCTTTATTCATACTGAAGAATAATAAATGTCATGTGTCCAATCTGGAGAATTATGAAACTCATGGAATTATGAAATTATTTACGTTCGTTGATAGTAGATAGTTGGAGGCAGTCGAAGGAAGCACTACATGACTTAGATTTCGTGCTTGTTGTCACTCACCAGTGAGCGAGGCGTATCTACAACCTTGAAGGAACTCATGTCCCTCCTGAGACTTGAATTTGAGTCCCCTAGTGTTGCTGTCAGAGAGCAACGTCACCTCTAAGCTATTCAGGCTCACGATTGACCTCCTATATGACTGTATTGGATATTTTTGATTGGACACTGGTCAGTAACTACTGTAAATGTCTAGTCCTTTGTTTGGTGCAAACTGAATCCCAGAAGGGACATGAATTCCTTCAAGGGTGCAGATATGCCTTCCTAAAGAGTGCCTGCTAGTACGAAACCCAGCTGCAAGGATTTCTGCCGATTACCTCCAACCATCTAATATCACTAATTCAAAGTGAACCGTGATGGCGAGCCACCTAGTGAGTGGCATATTTGCGACATTGCAAACTTTACTGATAGAATTCACTCCGCACCAAACATAGGAGGACTAGACACATTACACTAGTTACTAACTAATGTCCAGTCAAAAGTATCATGTACTTTTCTTTTTGACACCCACGCACACACAAACACACCATCGATTCTCTCCTCATGTGTTCATGAATAATGTCATAACATAATGAAGAAACCCTTTTCTCTCTTCATCGTTTACTAAACTTCATATTCTCTGATTTCTGTCAAAAAAGATTTATATAATTTATGAAGAATTAGTTGTAATCCATTTTTTCCTCCAATGTTCTTCTTCTTGTACTTTAATGCATTACACTAATTATGATTGCATCACCTTATGCGGATAACACTCTCTGTCTTCATATGCAAATGAGAATTTTTCACTGACCAGTCTAACAGACAATAAAACGAAATTTTTTACTTCTGATATTATGTTTTATGTATTTTTTCAGTGGGTTAAGTCTAGATAGATTCTATGTAATAAAAAAAGAACCTTATGCACAAAGTATTCGACAATGCATCCATAAATTAACGTATTCATAGGATTGTTACCAATAAATTAATAAATTGAAAAGCTGTCTAGTTAATGAAAAATGAAGTAATCTGCACTGCACTGATATGAAATCATTACTCTGCTAAAAAACATTAAATATAGAACTAATGTTCATTAGTATAAAGGATTTAAATTATCGACAATACCCACTGGCTTCGAACACCTCAGCTAGGTAGTATCACTAGCTGACAGAGAACAAGACTGACTACCGAATTTTAAATAAGAGAGTGAGCAGTTATTCTTGGAATAGTATATGCAAGGCATATCTCCAGGCTTGAAGGGTTTCATGTCCCACCTGAGATTCGAACCCACATGGCCCAGTGCTGCAGTTAGAGACGTTACCACTGAGCTATTCAGGTTCCAATGATAATAACCGATACAGTGCTACACGAGATCAATCGCGAGCCCGAATAGCTCAGTGGTAACGTCTCTGACTCCAGTACTCACTGGGTGACTTGGGTTCGAATCTCAGAAGTGACATCAGTTCCTTTCTATCTCCTGTGTGTGTTGGGTGGTATAATACGGTGAGCAACATTGAGGTTAGGCATCGGTAGGGTGCTAGGTAAGGAGGGGAAATCTATATATGAGACTGTGAAGTTACATCGACTGAGAGAGATGGTTAGGACACGTGTTACGCATGTAAGGCTAGCCATCGCCTTCCTCGACTGACGGCCAAGGTTAGTTGACATACAGTTAAGTTTGAAAAGAGTTAGCTGGTGGTGGTCAAACAAGAACATGACTTCATCAGTCAATGCAATCCACAATAGTTACTTTAAGCCACCTTTGACAACTCTAGATTTTGACTTTCTGCCTGTCTGTGATTCTTATGGGACTCATGCTTGCTTTGATATTTGTACATTTACATGAAGATTCATGTTGCATCTATTTTCAGTTAGCAGTTACTTGTTATTCAGGCACAAATCTCCATGAAATAGTAATTACAATATGTTGGTTTCGACATAGCTTTCCATCTAGTGTTCGTTTCTGAAACCCTCGCCTTAGTGGGTAATTCCTGTGGACAGAGCTTTTGACCCCACCTCGTTGTAGGATGTATTCCCCTTGATTATAAGTGGCTGTGTTGTATTTGGAAACATACATTGCCTGTATACCTACTTCACAGCACTGTTGAGACCACTATAGCGACCAGATTTATTATTTTACTGTCTAAACTAAAACAACTGATTTCCACTTTCTACTGTATAGCCGACAAACTTCCTTGAGACATACACTATCATGAAACGTCCAAATGCAGAGAAAAGAAGATTATTCTTCAGTATTTTAGCTTGTGATGGAAAATAATCTGTAGCCTCTGAGAAATCCACCTTATTCTGAGGTGGTTGGCAGAAAGAAATCTTTCCCTAAGTTAAACTTGAATCCGTAGGTTGTGATTCCAAAGATTTGGCGCACGCGTCATCAAAAGCATTTCGGACAGACTACAGACTTCTATCAATAGCTACCTTCGCTCGATGCTAAAGGTCAGATGGCCAGAAAGAACTGACGACAAGTAACTCTCGGAACGAACAAACTCGGAACCTGTCGCCGGACAAATTTGCCAAATAAAATGGAGACGGGGTGGATACACACTGAGATCTCCAGTAGGGCGTATGTTGGATGATGACGGAAAACCATGGAGTCATCTAAAGAGGAATTCAGGTAACAGGAAAAAATAGTGACGTGTTGTTGAAGCCATATGTTCCATTCAGAACAATATATATCAATTTTTTAAATCAATAAAATGCCACTTTCGAACCACAAGACCTATCTACCTAAAACCCATGAGAGTTTAAGAGCAGATCTCGTCACGGACCGCTTTGGAATCAATAATGAATTTTAATTTCTGAGCCATTGCTGAATGATCAACGCGCATTCGATTTGGAGCCTTTAATAATTTGAGTCCGCTTGCTAGTGATATCATGATTAAGCACACCTGGAGAATCTCGATTTTTTTCCTTTGCTTAATATTACAAATGTTATTATTACAATTATTATTATTTTTTTTATTTATTTTGATTTACAGCTTGATTCCACACCGTATTTTCAGTACAAGTGTGGAATTTTCAGCATGGATATCGGTAGCCCAAATTCAGGCCGACCATAGATATCGGGTGTGCGCCGGCAGGGGATCGAACCCCGGACCATGTGCATGGTCAGCGAGAGTCCTAACCACTGTGCCACCGACGTCATAATTTATGCCCTTCATGCAAACATTCTCGCAGTACTATCGAATTTTTCATTTACACTATCCGGACTTATTATTAGTGATATTATCTCTTTTCTCAATATATGCCTCCACCTGTTTCGTTTCACACATTCGTTATTTTATTATGAACCTTTCATTGCAGTCTTACTATCTCCTGTTTAACACAGACCACTTTGTACTAGCCACTCACTCACCTGACACCTTTAATAACCTTGAACTGACTTGTCAATTTTCCTACCCACACTCTACAAATCTGTTATGATTAATCATCACCATTGTCTCCCATTTCACAATATATTTTGTAATCGAATTCAGCCTAGCACGTTTGTCACACAAATACGACTTTTTATTTTGACACCCCATAACTAATCTGTTATTCTACGTTAAAAATGTATCTGCCGCATAACTGGCCTTTATTGTAACGACAACAAATATTATATTTTATAATTGTAAGAACGTGAAGAGGAGAAATTATTGAAAAGAATATTCTTCGTTCAGATTGACTTTTAAATTTTAATATACTAAAATTAATCCAATTTTTAGATTTTCATGACAAACCATTATCAGTATGGTGGCAAACATCCTCATAAATCGCAAAATCATAGTGACATTTTATTTCAACCTTTATTCTTATATATATACGACAAACTGCAGACACATAAAATATGTGTCTTTCTCTTTTTCCCCCTGAAAAGAGCAAACTCACTCGTATTGGAGTCAAAAGACAAAAGACGATAAAACAACAAATAAGTAGGGGAAAGGAACACACGGAGAAAAAGACAGAAAAGCTTTTTTCAATAATGCATACAACACACACACATCATGACAACAGTCTTGTCAACTCCACGTTAAGCCTCTCAATTTTGATCATGAGGCAAAAGGCTTTTCAACTGTTAAATCTTCTGAGTAATTGAGTAAGTAAACAATGTCGGTACAATATCTCTGCCTTTTGTCATATTAGCATAAGATTTGCCGAAGCAACAGACGAAACTTTAGATTGCAAAATAATATTAGACAAAATATTCCTTCTACTTTTTTATAACTTGAGTTCTGAGTAAAACAAAGAGAGATTCAAGCTTTGAGTTTTCTAGTTCCACTGGTATTTAGTTTAGCACGTTTTTATACCACGTGTTTACTATCCCCTCCTCATTTTTTCCTGGTCCACTATTGGCTAGTAAACCTGACGAGGTTTAGGTGTCAGTTGTCCCATCATGTGTGTGGCTAGCGACGTGTATTATTCTGCTAAATATATGAAATAATTCAGTGGAATTAAATCGATTACAGAGAAATATTTCGTTTTCAGGCGTTATTGTGGATTGATTCAATTGACTTCAGTTTCGAACATTATCTGACATATATTTAAAGAACCGTTGGGAAACCAGCCTGGAGTAGTGAACAGATATTTTATCCTAGTTCAGGGCTCTTCGAAAGTGCGAATTCACCGGAGTTCGGACGTAGGACTATCGGGTTAAAAAGGTGAGCTCATAGATCACTCAACTATTAGGACCTGTTTTGATAGCCCATGAATTCTAACTTCTACCGATTCGGGATATTAGCGTGATCACTAGTCAGTGTCATCAGTGAGTATTTATCCTCACCGGTCACGACTTCGTACCAGAACTCTAGACGACTTCATGTGCCACTGGATTTCATCCAAGTGGCCAAGTGGTCTACAAGCTTGACTTGTACATGGGATGTTTGTACTTTCAAACTGATGGAGAGTCCTAAACAAGGACAAAACAGCTGACTTTCTAGTGGTACTCCAATTGATGTCAGTCTTTGATCACACCTGAAATGTTTAGTTAAGTTGGTCTGAATTCAGTTAGACAAAGGGCCAGGCAACAGATCGTTTATTGACAAAATCAATAGATATTTATGGATTTTTATGTACATTATTATTAGCATTGTTAGCAGAGAAGCAAAGTCTTCTGAGTGGTTGTTTCCCTGCAGAAGGTTATTCTGTAATGCTTGTGACCGTTGCTTACACAGGTTATCCATATATCTGCGAATCCTGTTTGCACACGCTAAGTCTGGTGTGATTGGTTGTTGAGCTCCTCAAGGTTAGGAGGCTTTGTTCTTGTTTTTCCTTATGACCTCTGTTGGGGACGTAAACACTGACATAAACTGTTGCTTACAATTTTGGCTTACAGATAGCTCTCACCAGAAATACTAAAAAACCAAGGAGTTCTGCACATCAGTTGCATCCTTATTTAAGATGCCTCAGAATTAGGCTCTCATGATCGCAAGAAGCGTTGGACCCACAACCTTCAGTTCACATTACATCCCCACTGATCATTAGGTCACTGAAATAACTGAAGTCTTTGCATCTCTTATGCTCCGTATCTTCTACATACGCACTAAATCCAAAATTCTGTACAGTATTAACAGTTTAAGGCTTCCCTGTTCAACACAGTGGCTCAATCTTAAAACCAAAACTGAATGTGGTGGGAAATCATGCTGTAAACTCCATCAAATAACAAGGTTATATTGCTGAATAATCATAAACGGTGTGACCATAAATCAAGGCGATAAATAATTAAATTTTATTAGAAGACAGAGATTATCTGAAAAATGTGATATAATTGCACTATACATTTCGAACAATCTGATCCCTTACACATTTACTTGTCAAGTCGATATATATTTGAAAGATTTATTACTATTATGTACTGACAACGTCCATTTCACGTTTGAAGGTGAGCATTTTCGATAAGTGGATGGCGCTGCTATAGGGAGTCCATTAAGACCTTTGTTAGCGGACGTTAACATGTCTTATGTTGAGAACTTCTCCCTTGATTTAATTTCTAAATTGCCTTTCTATAGGAGGTATGTAGATGATTTCATTTTGATATGTGACGATCATGAAGATGCGAGTCGTCTGTTAGATAGGTTTAACTCCGTACAGAATCATATTAGTCTTACATGCTTAGAAGAAAGTCTCAACCAGCTTCCATTTTTAGACATACTTCTGAGCCGAAGAGATGATGGTTCAATAAGATCATCAATTTACGGAAAGCCTACTTGGATAGAGTAATACCTCAATTTTCGCAGCTTCTGTCCATTACAGCATAAGTGAGGTTTGGTTAAATGCTTATTTAAGAGGATTCAGCGTTTTTGCACGGTTAATGTTATAGACAAAGAAAACGAAATATTGATGGATACTCTTGTTGAAAACAGATACCCTTTAAAATTTTTAAACAGGTGTAGAAGTCAAGCAGCCTTTAAATGTACAATCTATTCCCGCCCTTAAGGTTAATGTTTTCATCAAATTACCATATAACGGTGAAATAAACAGTAGGATTTTGAGACAAAGGTTAAATTTGGTCATCCATAGGATCTATTATGCAGCCCGACTTGTAATTATCGGAAAAGCCAAAATTATGTTCCACTAAAAACCTCAAAAGTGCACAAGTGATTATATCACACCCAATACTATTTACCAATTTTCGTGTGTGTGTGTGTGGACATACATACATAGGGAGGAGTAATCATGCTTTGCATGTGAGGGTAGGAGAGCATATCCCGAAATGGTTAGACGCAGGTGTCAGACTACCAACTTCGTCTATTGTCAAACATCTAATCGAGTGGAGCCATAAGAGTGATGTTAACATAGCCTTTAAGGTTATCTATTAAGATAGTCAAGGGCGCTAATTGAAATACTCCAAGGCTACAGCTATTCATAAACTTAAGCCCCTCTGCCCTGTGTATTCAAAAACAGTTTCTTATTACTCCTAACCCATCCTTTTTTGATTGGATTACGAAAAGTCGTGTTAATCATTCTTAAATCCTTTTTTTCTCACTTTGTTTAATTTAATTGCCCTTAATTTTTTTCATATATATCGACTTGACAAGTAAATGTGTGAGGGATCAGATTGTTCGAAATGTATAGCGCAAATACATCACATTGCTTTTCAGATAATACCCGTCTTCTAATAACACTATTGAAATTTATAAAAGGGACTAATTGTTTTAAATAATTTAGTATAAACGAGAGAAACTCTAATATGATAGAGATCTTATTTGCTTGATTGTAACTAGCATCAGTGAAATCTAAGACGCCTACTTCATTTTAGCTGACAGTGGTTCCTAACTAAACTCGAAGCCAGAATAAGTCGTTACAAATGCCAAAAATTTATCCATTAGTCTACTGTGACACGACAGCTGCCTCTTCCGTAAAAAGGTGCATCTGTTATAATTTACTGAAACTGTTTACCACTTCCTGTTAATTGACGTCAATAAAGCAGGAGCATTTCAGTATATTAAAAGCAAATATGACTAAATTAAACGTAACAGAAATGCTGTGACAGAAGAGGGTTGAAATAATTTGTAGAATAGTGAAGATTGTAATCTAAGAACCAAAACTGCTACATAATAGACAGTGGAAAATGCTAGATACGTGAATAATGTTTAATGTTTGTGAGAGAAACAGAATGGCAAACTAGACAAAACGATGAATTACAACACTGCAAAGAAGAGTGGACCGTAAATTCTTTCTCTACATGCAAGTTGGTTTGTAATCAGCAGATGGGAACTCACCTCCACGTTTCTCTCCCTAAGTTCATTCTTTTTGTTATAGACTATTGTCAACTTCTCAACAGGCTGCGTTGATATTCAGTTGAGGATTATTTTGGATAATTCGTCTGAACGCTAATCTAAAGAACATATGCTTCGCTTTCTGAATTGATGTATTTTATAATTCGCCCTATGCCACACAAACTCGAAAACATACAGATGAAAACCAACATACTTATTGAAGAGGCTGGTAACCAGTGAAGACAGGAATCAAGGTGGACAAAGAGAAGGGGGAGACGGAGGTGATGAAGATACCCACCACCGAAAAGCAACAGCAGTAACAACTAGCACCAATCACCATCAACGGGAAAGAATTGAAAGATGTAACTTCCTTCATCTATCCAGCCAGTAAGCACTGTTTCAATCACAGACAGTCGAACAGAAAGGATGATGTTAAATCCAGAATCGCAAAAGCAGTTTGGAAATCTTCTGCTCAGCACACAAGCAGCCAGCATAAATGACAAGGTTCCGATTCTTTTCAACACAAATGTGAAGTCAATCAGTCAGTGCTTCTATGCAGGCCAGAAACTTGCACTGAGCACCTGTCACGAAAAAGATTTCCAACAACCTGTTGCAGACTTTTATCAAGAGCTTCCTACATCACTGGATGGCTCCATACTGAAGACCAAATTGCCAGCCAGCCATCTGACCAGAAAGAATTAGCAGCCAGAAACTGTTCAGTGGAACAAACCAACATGCGAGAGCCGATTGCTCAACAAATATGTAGGAAGAAATGGAGATGGAGTGATCGGGCAAACACCACTGAGGAGGCCGTCGAATGATATTGTGCTCAATGCAGCCTATCGCTTTGGTGGAATCCAAACGGAAAGCGATGAGTGGGTTGTTTGTGCGAGGATGACATAGAGTAAGATCATGTGAAGTGGAGGCGAAGATGAGCGATTGTGGGCAGTCATGGACTCAGCTGAAGAGGACACTGGGGAATAGAAGGAATTGGAGATGTGTTGTTGAAGATATATGTTACACTCGAACCATAAGGGAATAATAATAATTATTGTATAATGTGTCTTATGGGATAACTCCTCATAAACCAAGAATGATTTGTTGTACATCATACAAATACTATCCAGAATAAAGATGTTATTATTATTACTATTTTTTCTCTTACAAATAGCCATATATACGATTGTACAGCTTGATGATACATTCATTGAAAAAAGAGACTCTTCACTGAACCCCGTGTTTTGATTTGCTGGCGGGACAACATCAGGAAATTATGGATTTCACTAAAAGTGTTATACAAATTAGTACGGATCCATTCATTGAAGAGAATCTAACTGAAATGTGAATGTTGTTTCTTCGCTCAATCAAATCTGTTATTCAAAATATATTGATATGAGGATTTTAGGTACTAGGGAATATAATTCACTTATCAATGAGCAAAAAGCCTTGACTAGACTTCATCTGTTTTAGAGTAGAACTAAAAAAATGTTTAAATATTGAATAGTGATCTCTTTAAATAGGCTTTTGATCGATTTCATGAGAGTTACTCAGTGTAGAAATCTGAAGAAAGAGAATTTGTTTTCTTCAAGGTCCTCAAAACAATAAATATTACTTGCCTAAATTTCGAAAAGATTTAAAAGTCCACAAGTATTGCTTCTTCAGATACCTAGAATGTCTAATGAGACAACGGATGTCAGATGAAAACAAAGCGCAAGAAGTCTGAAGGAAACAAATAATCAAGTTGTACATTTGACCTTCATCAACAGCTGCCTCCTTCGCCTCGTACTGATAATTCAATAACTGCCTAGAAAGATTGTCTAGGGTAACAAGGAACCCTGTCGGCAATTGAAGTATCCAGGAACTTGTTATGCAACCAGAGTCCAGAAACAAATGGAGATGGACTTAAAACACGCAGAGAGGACATTGAAATGACATCAGCCTCTTGGCCTTCGAGTGGAACTCCAATGGGAAACGACGAGTTGGTCATCAGTTTGGGGATTACAAGGAGGAGATTATGTAAGGATGAAGTTGAAGCATACGAGTAATCGTGAGGATAACAGTGAAAGACATTAGGGAACAAAATGAAGTGCAGATATGCTGCTGAAACACAATATTACACTCGTAGCTCAAGGGAATGATATAATACAACATATCCGTGTACGTCAACAAATTACCTCTCAACAATGAGTTGATAAATTATATTAGGCTTTTCAATGTATAATTTCGAGGAAACAGCATTTGCTTATATAGAAGTCCTCAAATTTGTATTTATGTCTTAAATGTATAGATAACAAGAAAATATATGTAAAGTAAGTGGTGTCATATAAGGCTGAAGCATCAAAAACTCGGAGCAAATGAATATACTCGTTATACACTTCATTTTTATTAATGTCTGCCTTCTATGTATTGATATTGAAGATTAGGTTGCCAGCAAGAAATGCTTACACAGCCAACTAACTAAGAACCTGTCTCACAACAACCATGCAGAAAGAATCGAGGATTGATCGAACACACGCTGGAAGACCACTGAGTGACGTCATACGCTAGGCTACCGAATGGGAAAAGATAACTTTGGATCCAAGAGTCAAACTGATGATCAGGTCCTGTGAGGAGGAAATACTGGCTTAAGAGCGGAGACTGGAGTACAATAGAGATTTGATCATGAAAGACTTTGCTCCACTCAAAAACCGACTGAATCATGATACAGTCCATTGTAGACATGATCTGTTAGCGGAAATATGGTCTATTCAATTAGTTTTTTTCTCTGAGATGGTTGATGTTGATTGCGAAGCTTTCGTCATCCCCCAGCTGGACAATATCTTCCTTCAGCGCAGTCTTTATTATTAAAATGAACTCATTTAAATTCTCTATTAATGATGTTATTGTATCTCCTACCTACCATTGTCGTGACTGGTTGTTAATTTATGTCTCTGCTGAACATTTTAACTGACCTGGAATTCCAACTTCCTTGTCATGTGGTGACTTAATTTTTATTATCTGGTAAACTTCGTCTACAGTAATGTGTGTTTGTTAATCGTTGGCTGATTCACTTGAGTACGAACCAGGCTTTGAGAAATTCTCTGGTATTACTTCAGTGTTTCCTCTATTTAAAATTTCTACATTATCCCAATCATCAAATTGGTGTCCATAATTATCTTCATGTATTGATATTAAAGAATATGTATCATGTCTTTTTAAAATTGATTTATATTCTTAGATTCTGATTCGAAGGGGATGCCCACTTTGTTGACCGATGTGATGTTCATTACATTTCATGCAGTTTATTTTTTAAATGATATTAATTTTGTCTTATTTATTTCTGTTGGATCTTTTGGTCTGTACAATATCGAATGATGTAACTGTGCTGACTGGCTAGCTGACTTGTGTCCTATATCTATTTCAAACGGTTTCAATATTCTAGGTGTTATTTCAGAGATATTTTTTCTATATGGTAGTATGAATTTTCTTGTGTTCTTTGGTGATACTTTCTTGTTGGTGTTGCGATTCGATTTTAAACACTTTTGATGAAATTTTGTGGATAACCATTCTTTTTGAAGACCTTTTGAAGGTATTTACCTTCCATTCTTTTTAACTCTGGAGTGCTAAAGTGTGTTTGAATTCTTCTAAACAATTTCTGCACACAGTTTCTTTTGTGAGTAATTGGATTATTGCTAGTATAGTTGAGTATTTGATCTAAGTGCGTTGATTTTCTATATACTTGTGTTTCTAAATTCTTTGTGTTGGTTCTCCTGATTAAGACATCTAAAAATAGGATTTTGACGTTTACTTCTTCTTCTCTCGTGATGAATTTGATGTCCTCTAGTATGCTGTTAATTAATTTGTGGGTATATTCGAAATCATTTCTTCTAATCATTACACATGTATCGGAAACATAATATATGCAGATTTTCGGTTTAATTATAAGTAGAGCTTATAACTCTAATCTTTGCATAACACCTTCAGCTAATAATCCTGAAATAAGCGATCCCATTGGTATTCCTTTTATCTGTTCGTATATTTGATTACGGAATTGTGTGTATATTTTAAGACATAACTCTATGAGTTCTATCCAGGTTGGACATTGAATATACGTGTGTTCACCATTACAGTGTAGTTACTGAATAGTTTCTCCTGCTAGTTTTGGACCATTTGAAGTGTATAATGCTGTGACCTCATGCAAGGACACCATTATTTCATTGTCATCTACTTGAATATTCTTGATTTTCTCTAAAAATTGGATTGGCGAATCGACTGGATGGTTGCATAATATTGTTAGGTATTTTAATTTTCTGAAAAGTTCTTCAAATATATTATACGCTGGTGTTTCCGGCAGTTAGTTAAAAAGCAAATCACATGACAAGAAAGTTTGAATTCCAAGTCAATATAAAAATGGTCAGTATAGACATAAATCATTAACCAGTCACGACAATCGTTGCCAGGAGACACAATTATATGATTCATGGAGAATTTAAATTAGTTCATTTTATATCAAAGACTGAGCTGAAGGAAGACGTCTTCTAGATGGGAGATGACGAAAGCTCCGCAATCAAAATCAGTCAGCTACTCAGAGAACACAACTGATTTAAAATCATCTACCTGAGCTACAGATATTCTCTATTTTCTCAATATGGTCTATGGATGTTAGTATGGCGATTAAATAGAAGAGATGACCAAAAAAATTAGAATGGAAAATGCTCAACAATTTAACGCCAGACATCCATTCAGTCTTGTACAATTATCTTAGTACCAGAATGTTAAAACTTAGTTAACTTTTAGTGTATTTCCGTGTCTTTCTCCAGTTAGTTATATGTTGGCAAATAATTCCCTTGAAATTATTGGCCTACAACTTCACTGTCGTTTTCTACACCACGTTCCGACCTTCATTGTTTAAGTCGATTTATGAGACTGAATGTCACTGGTAGAACACTAGCATAGAACTACACACTGTTGTATTACTTTCAGATGTTCGAGCTAAGCACATATCAGTTGCCAACAGTATATATCTCGAAAGATACTTCATATGGATTTTCATCATGAGCTGACATTAGTTAGAGAAGCATTGGAAAACCTGGGAGTATTGGACAGCTGTTTCGTCATAGTTTGGGACTCTTCATCAGTACGCACCCACCACGATTCGAACCCAGGACCTTCTGGTTACAAGGCGAGCTAGCTCGTAGACCATTGAGCCACTGGGACCCGATCCAATGGCTATGATGAAAATCCTGTAACCAATCAAATCCCTACAAACCAACACTTGAAGATACTTCATATATCAGACAGTCTAACCACTGCTCTCATTCGCTTTAATAACTATTCTCTTGTTCACGGCAAAAAGCACAATGTGATATACATGTTGAAATCTGACTGATAATAGGAAAGTGGGAATAGTGTCCATTACTCGCATAATTAATGCGGAAATCTACTGCGTTTAGATTAAGAAATAAAGTCCCGATTTTCATTACTGATGTAAAGTCCTAGCTTGGTTAGAGCGTCACTTAAAACACTTCCAACATGCAACTAGTGATTTTCGGCAAAAGCAGCCCTAGCTTGAAGCTGAACATCAGATTTCTGGCCAGAAAGAATAAGCAACAGATGTCTACATCAATGAAACCGATCGAGAAACTATCGTCCAACTTACATGCAGAAGAAAATGGAAAAGGATCGAAAATATGCTAAGAAGATCATTGATTGATATCATGAAACAGACGCTCGAGTGGAACACGTTGAGCGTGGATTTGATAATGAAATGGACGGGATTGTGTGCTAGGTAAATGGAAAATTATAGGTAGTCGCGGAGCCATCTAGATAAGACTTCATCGAACACGGTGAATTGTTGAAATGCTGTTGAATCCGTATTTCTTGTATGGAACTCAAGGGAATATTATAATAAAATACATACTGTAGTATCGCCCTTGCACTTGAATAAAATATCCTTCAAAGTGAATTTTTTGTTAGGCATTCACTATTATATTATTATTACCTTGGGTTCCGAGTGCAAAACAGGGCTTCAACAACACATCTCCACTTTCTTCTATTCTCCGATGACCCCTTCATCTGAGTTCACGATTGCCCACAATCTACTCCTTCCCACACAATCTCCTCCATGTCATCTTCGGATCAACACCCAGCTCACCGTTTCTTATTCAGGTTCGACTAGAGAGTCTGGCTAACAGTTGGTATCACTCATGCTTAAACTTTTCTCCTTCTCCGGGCTTAGAAACGGCTGGTAATATCTACGGGGAGATAAATAATGATTGTACTGAAATGCCTGATAATTGTAAACTACTTATCATCGTTATCAACCATATACAGTTGAGCAGCTCTACGCATAAGAAAGAAAAATAGTCATTCAACTGTAAATACACTCACACACACACAAGAAGAGTAAAAAAAGGAAAGAAATGTACTCACTGGAAACTAGATAAAAATTTACAAAATATAAATTTGCAAATATTTCATCCAAAAGATAAGAAGATAAAGTCAGTTGAGTTGATTAATTCACTTTCTTCTGAACTATTTTTGTTTGTCTTTACCCCATTCTTAGTTTATTTTTGTATTAATAACCAACTTTGTCCTCACAGGAGAACTAGCTAAGATATCCAAACAACCATCCATCTGAAGGAACTCCAAATGATTGCGTCGTAAATCTATCGAAACAACCATTAACAAAAACAGAAGAACAGCTTCTTCAGAAAGGACTGAACCACAATACTGGCGAAGCTTCAGTAACAGATTTCTGTGCCTTCTTAGAATCATCACTCAATTTATCAAAATTAAATGCGGAAGTACAACAAGAAATACGTCAATGTATCATACCTATAATCAAACAGAAAAGACATAATTCCCAACTTACCACTGAAGAGCAAGATGCATTGAAAAAACTGAAGAATAGAAAAAAGATATGGTTATTCTACCGGCTGATAAAGAAAGAACAACAGTAATCCTGTACACAGAAGCCCGCATAAAGAAACAGAGGATTTACTCAAAGATAATGTATATCAACAGTTGACAAAAAAAACCCATGCAAACATTAGGTAACAAAATCAAAACAACGTTAAATAAACTACTGAAATCAGGACAAATTACAAAACAAAATCAATGGCGAATGAAATCTAACGGATCTATTTAACCTCGATTCTATGGTAGACCGAAAATACACAAACTAAGCATTGCCTTAAGACCAATCCTTTCACTACCAGGAACACCAACATATAATCTATCAAAAGAACTTTTCAGGAAATTAAATTACCTAACAGAATCATGCGACCATTCCATCAATTCGCCAATCCAATTTTTAGAGAAAATTAAAAACATTCAAGTAGATGACAGTGAAATAATGGTGTCCTTTGATGTCACAGCACTATATACTTCAATTGGTCCAAAACTAGCAAAAGAAACTACGCAGCAATTACTCCATAATGATGAAAACATAAAAACACAATGTTCAAATTGGATAGAACTCATAGAGTTATGTCTTAAAATATACACACAATTCCGTAATCAAATATATGAACAAATAAAAGGAACATCAATGGGATTGCCCATATCAGGACCAATAGATGAAGCCGTCATGCAAAGATTAGAATTAATAGCTCTACCTATAATTAAACCGAAAATCTGGGTAGGTTACGTTGATGATGGATTTGTAATAATTAACAAGAAATTATGTGGAATATACCAACAAATTAATAAACAACATATTCGAATACATTAAATTCACCACGAGAGAAGAAGAATTAGATAACAAAATCCCATGCTTAGATGTCTTAGTCAAAAGAACCAACACAGAAAATTTAGAAACACAAGTGTGTATAAAAATCAACTATATTTTTTATTTATTTTTATTTTGATTATAGCTTGAAACAACACAGTGTTTTTGATACAAACATGGAATTTTCAGTATGTGATATCAGTAGCCCAAATTTTGCAGGCCGACCATAGATATCAGGCGGGCGTTGACAGGGGCTTAAACACTGGACCATGTGAATGGTCAGCGAGAGTCCCAACCACTGTGCCTTCGACGCACAATTACTCGCAAAAGAAACTGTGTGGAGACATTGTTTAAAAGAATTCAAACACACTGCAACACTCCAGAGTTGAAAAGAATGGAAGAAAAATACCTACAAACGGTCTTCAAAAAAAATCATTATCCACATAATTACATCAAAGTATTTAAAATCGAATTACAACACCAACAAAAAACCATCATCGAAAACTACAAGAAAATTCATCTTACCATACATGAAATATATCTCTGAAATAACAGCTAGAATATTAGAACCATTTGATATATATATAGCACACAAGCCAGTCAAATCACTCAGTTTGATACTGTACAAACTGAAAGATCCAACAGAAAAAGGAAATCAAATTAATATTAATTACAAAATAAATTTTATTAGCTGTAACAGGCATTACATCGGCCAAAGTGGGTGTCCCCTTCTAATCAGAATCCAGGAACACAAATCAGCCGTGAAAAGACATGATATGTACTCCTGTTTCATATCAATGCATATAGATAATTATGGACATCAATTCGATTGGGATAATGTTGAAATCTTAGACAGAGGAAACACCAAAACTGCAGTCAGAGAATTCCTAGAAGCCTGGTACTCAAACGAAAACGCAGTTAACAAACACGTTAATATAGACCAAATATACCAAGTAATAAAAAGTAAATCATGTGACCAGAAATTTTAAAATCCAAGTCAATAGAAATGACCTATACATATGAAAAGATGGTTACAGGGAGACGCAATTCTATCACTCATGAAGAAATTTAAATCATTTCACTTTATGCTAAAAATTACACTGAAGATGTTGTCCAGCAGGGGGACGACGAAAGCTTCGTAACTAAATCAACCAGCTCAGAGTACACTATCAATTGCAAATCATCCACCTGAGCTACAAATCTTCTCTATTATTTCAACTTTATTTCATTCTATTACGATTATTTCACTGGTCCGGACAGATGTGTTCACTCATGAAGTGGCGAAAACCAGAAAGCAGAGGGGACATATATTTATTCTACAGAGTTAAGGGCATTACCATGAGATGTGTTAAAATGAACTGTTGATTGCTCTAGATGGATTTTCAACAGATATCTATCGAGAATTGATACAGCATTCCAAAAATAAATGAAGGGCTTGATTATAGGGAATAATAAAAAGACAGTTGCAGAGAAGAAAATTCTCTTTTCAACGAAGTCACCATCAACTAGGCTGTACATTCGTGTATTTATGATAAATGGATGAGAAAGTTCCAGAATAATTTACGGTCAAGAGTTAAATTAATAAAATTACAATTAGGAATTAAAATGCCATAATAAACAGGGTGGGGGACGGATAAAACTCAGACAAAGTGGCATCATAATTACTGAGAAGATTGATATATTGTGCAATTGGGGGTTAGAAATGTAGAAGTAACAAAAAATATACGGGTTGTTTAGAAAAATAATCCAATGGGATCATAACTGATGTGATGAATAATTGTTTATGCGACTAGGGATTAAATATGTAGAAATAATAAAATGACAAAATAGACAGGAAGTTTGGATATGAAAACATGGTAGTGTAAATAGGGATTAAGAAAAACTTAAAAAATCTACATGAATAAACCGGAAGTTTGGATAAGAAAGGCAATGGGATAGTCACGGTTAAAAGAATTACCTGTTTATAATGCCCATGACAGGGAGAAGGGCTGGACGTGTTTCTTTGGGATATATAACGTGGGTTTGAGCCTTTAGATGGCTAGTGACTCGGTTATGCCCAGATGTCTTCATTTTACTCCTTTTGATAGGTTTGATTGAATCTTTACATGATTTTGGAGGATTTTTTGAATGGCACAGAATGTCCTGAATTGACCAGATGTTCTGCCACTGAAATATATATTTTGTTATTTCTACATTTCTAACCCCTAATTGCACAATATGTCAATCTTCTCAGTAATTGTGATGCTACTTTGTTCGAGTTTTACCCGAATGTACGAATGTACAGCCTAGTTGATGGTGACTTCGTCGAAAAGAAAATTTTCTTCACTGCAACTATCTTTTTATTATTCCCTATGATCAAATGGATGATTATTAACTTCCACGAAGTCTTCTTGTAGTCTGGCGTCAAATAGATAGCTATATCAATCACACAGAATTATATTTTCTTCAGTTTCAAATTTAAATTTGGAATTTCGAATACACTTATTTTATTATTTTTTATTGATTGGAACCAAATGTTCAGCTTCTGTCGGCATATCGGCTCGTAGTGGAGCTCACATTTCTATGATGTCTGAGGGTTAGCTAGGTAAGTAATTTGATGTATGATGAGTAATAGTGGAATCCACAAGGAAGCGCATTTCGTCCCATTTCGGACTCGTCAGCTACTTTACGTACATGTATCCTCCAGTAATCCTGAACATTCATTCATATAGCAAGTAATTCACGTGAGAGTTCGATTTATTTTGTTATTAACTGTACGGATCAATTTTTCACGCTATGCGTCATAATTGATTGAACAGAGTGTAGAATAGTAGTCAAATCTCTACCTCAACTTCATCGATTTTCAAAAGGCTTCGACACCATTGACCGCGAAGTGATTAGGGAATTACTTCAACAATATACAGTGTCCCAAATATTTATCAGCCTTATTCAAAAGCTACATGGCAATGTTACATGTCAAGTGATTCACAAGGGAAAATTCAACAAAGCCCTTGAAGTGAATACAGCAGTAAGACAAGGATCCCTTATATCACACATAATATTTCTAGTGCCAAAGGGACTGGAGTATCAGGCAAACCAAGGAAGGCGAGAAGACAGAAATTCACTGGATCGACAAGAAGGATGCAAAAACTAAGGACACAAACTCGAAGAATCACAGGTGAAAACAAACAAGTGGCAGGAAGTAAAGACAAGACTTCAAGTGAAGACGGAGGTGATAAAGACACCCACCGGACAACAACAGCGACCACTAATCACTATCAATGGAATAAATGCGAAAGAGGTCACTTCCTTCACTTGTCTAGTCACCATCGTTTCAGCTACAAGCAGACGGCATGGATGAAGATGTCAAAACTAGATTCGGAAAAGTAAGGCAAAACCTCATCATTCTGAAATCAGTTTGCAAAATTTTCTGCATTCAGCACAAAGAACAAACTTTGGATTTCCAGTGCCAGTGTTAGACCACTTCTTCTGCATAGGCTTGAAACCTGGCACAGGAGTCACTAAAAGCATTTCCCACAGGCTACTGCAGACATTTATCGATAGCCGCCTTACCTTCATATTCAAAATCTGCACCAAGGAAAGGACAAGACACGTCACACTAGTTACTAGTGTCCAATGAAAATATCCACTACAGTCCTACAGGAGGTCAATCACGAGCCCGAATAGCTCATTGGTAACGTCTCTGACTGCAGCACTGGGTGACGCGGTTCCGAATTTCAGAAGGGACATGAGTTCCTTCAAGGTTGCAGATACCCCTTGCTGACGAGTGCCAACTAGCACGAAATCTACGTCCAAGGCTTCCTGCCGATTGCCTCCAACCATCTAATATCATCACAAACAATGTACACCATAATGGCGAGCTACCTAGAATGGCAAAACTGTCTGATAGAATTCAGTCTGCCCCAAGGAAAGGACTAGACAAGTCACACTAGTTACTAGTGTCCAATGGAAATATTCAAATTCAGATGGCCAGCAAGAAACTCTAGGAATGAAACAATAAAGAAGCTAATTACCATCAGATATGTACAAAATGTTGGAGATCAATGTAACACATGCTGAGGGGACTGTTTGATGACAACACGCACCGGGCCATCGTTGGAGTGGTACTCGAATTGGCAACGACGAGTTGGATACGGAGCCGTCAGTGACATGGAGGAAGCCATGTGAGAGTGACCTGACAGCCTTTGAACGATGTTATCTTATCTTAATGCTTTATGTTCTCAGTGGAACATAGGGCTTCAGCCGACAGCTTCGAAGTTTCGATAGATGTGGTTTTATTTCTACTGAGTGAGGTTGGTAGCCTCACCCCCAGCCTTCCCTCTTCATCGGCTTTACAATCGGCTTAGCAAGGTCTAGGAGTGTATCGGTAGACGATGACGAAGCCAGCCAAAGAAGACTGCAGATAGAAGCATGAAAAGGAGATATGCTGGTGAAACCCTGTGTTATACTTCTAACCTTAGGGAATAATAATAACAGCTGACAATAACCTCTTCCATTTGTTTTCAGTTAACAATATATATATATATTTAACACCCCTCTCTAAACAACTGTACAGCTTTGAACTGAAGTTGAGACAAGTGGAAATCGAATATGAATTGAGAACAACCATTTTAGAGGTGATGGACAACGTCACAAATGGCAATATCAGAATCCTAATGGGTGACATGAATGCGAAACTGGGAGGAGACAATACAGAAAGAGAACTCACCATTGGTCGTGAGGCCCTCGGTGAAATGAACGATAATGGTGAACTCTTCTCAGACTTCTGCGCGTTCAATGATTTGGTGATTGGTGGCAGTGTGTTCAAACACAAGGATATACACAAGGCATTGGTATTATCATCAATGATATTCCTAATTGTGGTGGACTGGATTATGCGTCAGACAGTAGGAAACAAGAAGATAGGGATATCCTGGACCGACGTGAAGAACCTAGAAGACCTGGATTTCGCGCGGGGATGATTTATGTTTGATGTCACACAAAATCAAAGACTTACAAGCGAAAACCGACAAATTGGTCGAAGAAGCAGCAAAGACAAGACTCCAGGTGAACATAGACAAGACGGAGGTTATGAAAATAACCAACCAACAACAGCAGCAACATCCAATGCCAATCGCCATCAACGGGAGGGATTTGAAAGAGGTTACTTCTTTCACTTATCTAGGGAGCATTGTCTCAACCACAGGAGGAACGGACGAGGATGTCAAATAGAGAACCAAGAAGGCGAGAAACACATTCATCGACCTGAAACCAGTCTGGAAATCTTCATCACTCAGCATCAACAACAAAATGATTCGGATTTTCAATACAAACGTCAAGTCAGTCAGTTCTTCTATACGGATCAGAAACTTGGCGGGTCAGAAAGAATATTTCCAACAGCCTGTTGCAGACCTTTCTCAACAATTGTCTTCTCTCCATGCTACTGAAGATCAGATGGCTGGAAAGAATCACAAACAAGATGCTATGGGAACAAACAAAACAGGTACCAGTCGCCCAACAAATATGCAGGAGAAAGTGTAGATGGATTGGACACTCACTGAGGAGGCCGCTGAGTGACATCGCGCGTCAGGTCATTGCTGAAGTGGAACCTGAAAGGAAGTGGCGAGTGTGACGTTCAAGGGTTACATGGAGGAGATCGTGTGAAGAGGACTTGAAACAGTATGGACTAACATTGATGCAGGTGAAAAGTACAGCAGGAGAGAGAAGCAAGTGGAGACGTGCAGTTGAAGCCCTATGTTCTACTAGGAACCTAAGGGAACAATAATAATTTTAGAGGTGGTAAACACACAGGAGATTGTACAATTTAGACGAATAATATCATCAAGGCATTGACATCGACCGTTAGACAAACAGACTTCAAACTGAAGTATATGTTACATTATAATATAAAGTAGGTGTCTTATATCACTAAAAGAAGTGAACACGAAGTCCAACAAAGATATCTCTTTGGCGAGTTTATATTCAAAAGCTGTACAATCGCCGGAGCTGTGCGTTCAAAAGAAATTAGTCTAACCTCTACAACTACCATGGACCTAGTTCTATATGTTCTCTTAGCTTCCGTTTTTTCTTTCGTTCTTTTTTTCGTTCGCTGTGTGTGTGTGATTCTTACTCCCTCTGTCTTCATCCGATTCACCCCATTTTTCAGTTAAAAAAAGAAACGAAGTTATTTTAAGTTTGTTTCCATGCTTTTCCTGCTCACAATTATAATTCGTTTAAAATAACTATTTCACAATTATACCTTAATCCTGTGCAATTTTTGTGTTTCTAAGGCTCTTGTAATCTGTATTCACACCTCCTACCTCTCATCTCAAGTTGAAAATTATTATTTCAATTTTTGCTTCCATGCTCCTTTTTACACACTTGTTATCCGTTCTAATCCTGTGTAATTTTGTTTCTAAGCCTCTCGTAAACCATATCTAGTTGAAAAAATAATTGTCACCTTTTATTCGCTGTCATAATTATGTGGAATCAAACAAGAATTGTATCGATGTAAAATTATGCATTTAAATGCGATTGTACAACTACATTTGAAAATGAAATCGCCGAAAAGACAGATATCTTTGCTGAACTTCGCGTCCTATTCTTTCTTATATCACTAGAATTGTTTGTAAACTTCCACTATGTTCCACTTGCTTTCAGTCCTACTCTACTAACATTTCAAGTAGCAGAGGTCACGGCAGTTTTCCTGAATCACCTGGAGATCTGCGTACAAAACAAACGGGTCTAGCGATACAGTACTGCTATTCTGGCCTGCTGTCGAACCTATAAATTCACAAATTCTCTATTACTTCCCTTAATTATCCAATATTCAGTCAGTTCTTTGTCCATTATCAGTCTCTGAAATGGCTACTTCAAGTACACCTCCATATAAAGTTCATTATACCCTACTTAAAAACGTCAGTTTCATAAATCCTGAGGTACACATGCTTAAACAAAGGCAAAGTTCAGTCCTTTGGTTTCTATTTAGAGGAGACTTCTCACATTTGAAAAAAAATATTTCCTCCACAGCTAATGCAATACTCCGGCTGACATGTAGTAGCAATCATAATTTAACATGAACGGGAAAAAATGAAATTGGCAAAAGTGAACTCTAATGGTAGTACACTGATGAAGGAATCCATACTAGCGGTTTTATTCGCTATCGGAAGACATTTGTCAAATTCTACGACAGATGACAGCAAGAAAGAAGACATTCAACGAGTTCAGTAGTTTTGAAGAGATTTATTTATTTATACATAGTCTGTATGCGCAAGCAGGGCATATTCGAGAGTGTTATAAATCACAGTCTTTAAACATCACTGAGTGACTCGCTTAAAATTATATTATTTTTTTATTATTTTATTCTTTAACGTTCCCAATGGAACATAGGTGGCGCCGAGCTACAGCTTTAAAGTTTCGGTAGCAGTGGTCTCATTTTTACGAGGTGGGATTGCCAGTCTCATGCCCAACTTTCCATCTTTGCCAGGTTTATTACTGGCTTAGCGAAGTTTGGTACTGCGTCGGTTCGAATCCCGGACCACCTGAGTGGTTGGCCGTTGACACACAAAGTAGACAGAATTGTCCCTATTAGCTGGTTGGTGGCAGTCAGCCAAAGGTAGCCTTGCCTGACCTAGGTTTCGTGATAAATAGCACTCAGAAGTCACCAAGGCGTATATGCAGCCCTGAAGGAACTCATGTCCCTTCTGAGATTTGAACCTGCGTCACCCAGTGCCGCATGCAGTCACAGACGTTACCACTAAGCTATTCGGTGATTCAGTGGTCGAATACTCTCCAGCCACATAAGGGGACCGGATTCAGCTCAAGTCAAATGCATTCTTAAACCTCATCAAGCTCATTAAGTGGTAGGATGCCAGGAAATTATAGAACGTCTAACCACCGCCATTGTAACTTTCACTGAGAAGTTGGATGTTGTTTAACAACTCCAGTTTCATCTTTATAGTTTCTATCATCAATGAACCTTTCTAGAGAAAATTTATATAGAGTTTCCCTTTAACTACTTCACATAATTCTTGTCTTTTATGAAGTCAACAAAGAAAATAAGAAAGGAACTCTAAATATTTTTAAAAATTTTATTTTATTCTTGATATGCACGACTTCATTTTACCCTGATAATCATAATCATGTATCATTCTTAACCGGTGAACTGTGAAATCACCAGTTGCATGTCTTATTTGTCCTTTGTCTTACCTTTGGCTTATTATATGACTATAAAATTAAGGTTATTGTGGCATGTGCTACTGAAAAGGTTTATCAGTAGTATATATACAAAAAGATGTTCATCGACAGAAAAATACATCAAACAGCAGCGAGATAGATTTGATGCCAGAGAAAGCAAATGATACAGCGTTGCGAAGATACATGGGATACATGAAAGGAACACAAAGAAACACACACAGTTTGAAGTAGCAGGCACAACACGGAAGATCTATGCAAATGGTGCTGTCAAGAAACTTAGCCGTAAGTTCCTATTGTAACGTAGGCGATTGGAACCGATAATGACTGAGCATTTCGTTTCAATTTTAAATCCACAACACCAGTATTCCTTGAACGAATTTTTATTGTTTGGCAATTAAAGCGAGACAAAATACAAAGTCTACAAACAAATGTTTAGTACAAATGAAGTTATAAAGTACTTTTATTCGTATTCCTTTCCGCCTTCGTCCAACTTGCAAGCGATCGAACCATCCGCGCCTTCGAGTTGCCCACCAATGGCTGCCAGTTCCAATAAACAAACGTTCAATGTTCACTTCCATTGACAGGTGCGTTGCAAATAAGGTGTATATAATTTCGCTATGTAGAGATAACAAAATCTAAAGGAATCTTCCTTTACCAAATCTTTCGTCTTCTACCGTTACACTATGGGTAAAATACACTTAAAGTCACATAATTTATGGATGGAAATTGGCGGCATTCTTGAATCCCTGGGCCACGTGAATTCCCATTGAACATTATGCATCAAATTCCCCTTAATTCTTACCGTTTTTACTATCCAACTATGTCTTTGAGTAGCAAAATGTACTTATGTACATTTTCAGTTGTCTCTCAAAATGCTGTTTCACATATCTTGGAGCTGAATGCAAAATATCATCAGGGATTGGTTTATACTTCAGGTGAAATATCATGATATACTGTAAATTGCATTTGTGATTGAATATTTCGGATGGGAAGAAATTGTACATTGTGTAGACTATTTATCCAGAATAAAGCTAACATTACTAAAAATAACATCAATAAAGTTCTTGTTTTTTGTCAGCCAATAAGATAAAATTACCCGTTGGCTGTCCAGTGGTAGAATGATCGCCAACTAAGCACGTGCTCTGGATTTGATTTACAGCTAACACACTCATAAATTACCTGCCTTATTATTATTATTCCCTTGGGTTCCTAGTGGAACATAGGGCTTCAACTGCACGTCTCCACTTGCTTCTGTCTTCTGCTGCACCTTTCACCTGCATCCATGTTATTCCATACTGTTTCAACTCCTCTTCACACGATCTCCTCCATGTCACCCTTGGACGTCCCACTCACCGCTTCCCTTTCGGGTTCCACTCGAGCAACGGCCTGACGCGCGATGTCACCCAGTGGCCTCCTCAGCGAGTGTCCAATCCATCTCCACTTTTTCCTGCATATTTGTTGAGCGATTGGTTCTTGTTTTGTTTGTTCCCATACTTTCTTGTTGGTGATTATTTCCGGCGGCCATCTGATCTTGAGTATAGAACGAAGACAGTTGTTGATAAAGGTCTGCAACAGGCTGTTGGAAATATTCTTTGTCACCCGTCAAGTTTCTGATCCGTATAGAAGAACTGACTGACTTGACGTTTGTATTGAAAATCCGAATTTTGTTGTTGATGGTGAGTGACGAAGATTTCCAGATTGGTTTCAGGTTGATGAATGTGTTTCTTGCCTTCCCGATTCTCGATTTGACATCCTCATCCGTTCCTCCTGTAGTTGAATGTAGTGAATGAAGTAACCTCTTTCAAATCCCTTCCGTTGATGGTGATTAGCAATGGATGTCACTGCTGTTGTTGTTGGTTGGCTGTTTATTTTCATAACCTCCGTCTTGTCTATGGTCACCTGGAGTCCTGTCTTTGCTGCTTCTTCGACCAATTTGTCGGTTTTCGCTTGTAAGTCTTCGATTTTGTGTGACATCAAACATAAATCATCCGCGAAATCCAGGTCTTCTAAATTCCTCACGTCGCTCCAGGATATCCCTGTCTTCTCGTTTACCACTGTCTGACGCATAATCCAGTCCACCACAATTAGGAATATCATTGGTGATAATAAGCACCCTTGTTTGACTCTTGTGTTTACTCCAAACGCCTCACCAAGTTTTCAGTTGTGGATCACTTGACATGGGCCGTTGTCGTACAGCTGTTGAATAAGGTTGATGAATATTTGGGGTACTCTGTAGTATTCGAGTAGTTTCCAAATTACTTCGCGGTCAAAGCTGCCGAAAAATTGCCTGCCTTACTTGCCGATAATAAGTACGGGAAAGAAAGAAAACTGGATGTGCGGCTAGCAGTCAAAAACTCGTCAACCGGATATAATTGCATTACTACATAGGATGAAATGCGTAGTCTGAGTTTCACTGCTAGTCTGCGTCAACGAAGATAGATGTTGCGTTCTTGTCCTGATTTCACTGACTCTTCTAGACGTGTTTCTCTAACCGATAAGCATATTTCCATTCCGTTATAATTATTAGCCTTATTGCGGACAAAAGGTCTACGTAGTGGACAGAATTCTCAACGTCGTTTTTCGTATAATATTTCTTCTTCATCCAAGATCTTCGGGTAAAACAGTAATCTATAGCATTACAAGTTGATGCAGTTAGAATTCGGGTATCATTGAACTCCATCCCAAAGGGCTAAATAGTCATCGAGTTTCGTCTCGTAACATGAATGTCACAGGTTTGACTATTACCGGGTTCATGGGTGTGCATTGATGGACAGACCCAAAATAGGACAAAACAGCTGTCCAGTGCTCCCTGATGGTTTTCAATAATTTGTCCAAATAATGGGTTGGTTTGTGACGAAAAGCTAACGATTGGAATTAGTCTAAAATCTCCACAAATCCTATAATATGCGTAGTTTATCATGTGACAATATGCTTTAGCTTTGAAGCGTAGTCATGACGTCCTTATTTAATCTCCCATTGGTAGTCCGAAAGCCAATCAAAAATGTGCGTGAGTATATACTCCGACTCAAAAACATAACTCAATGGTTAAGAAAATAAGAACTAAAGAGGGTGTGATACATTATGTTGAATGGAAATCCTGGTAGGCCAGTCATCCAAGCAATAACATCATAAAACCTTGGAATAAACCTTTAACCTATGCATCGTTTTGCACTACAAGACATAACCACTGAATTTGACAGATTTAGAAAGATAACAGTCTACAAAGGGTTCAGCTGTCAAATTAGCCACATAACTGATTGTTCGCTTCACGCATAAATCAGTCAATAAGACTGTGAGTGCTCAAGCACTTGATTGACTAGGCTAAGTTGACATCACCCTAAAACTAGGCTGTACTCTGGAAAAGAATCATATTATAATCATGATTATTTTACTTACTTTTTTATTTTATTCCTTTGCTTTCCTAATGGAGCATAGGTCTTCAAGCTAAAACTTTGAAGTTTCGATGCCAGTGGTGTTTATTGTTACGGCAGCTGGTGGAGGGTGTTATCACTAACCTGAAGCACGACTCTTCTTCCTTGTCGGACTTGCAGCTGGCTAGAGGAGGTAAAAGTTTACACTGGCCGGGAATCGAACGTCGGACCATGCACGTGACAGGCTACCACTCTTCTGCTGAATCATGATACCGAATGATAAAACTATCAAGGACTAGTTTAATTACAATGAAGAAGTGCTATTTTGTTCACTTCAATCTTCCAAGTATTAAGAAATTAGCTTCTGAATATAACTTAGACGAAGTTAAGAAATAAGCATTTGTTTTTGCCTCAGAACTGGTTTCGAATTTCTATGGATCTTATGGGTTAGAAGAACATATGTCGTACTCCGTGTCAACTTGACGCTTCTAATGCAAATTCCACCAAACTTCCTACCTGGCGTATAATGCTGCTTGGAGGTTTCCTAAGGTTACGTCCAATCCACCTCTATTTCCTTCCGCATATATGTTGATTAGTAGGCTCTTGCCTGCTGATTCACTTCTTGCCAGAATTACTAGTTGCTTATCATTTCTGGCCAACTATCTGGGTCTGGCTGGCTTTGATAGCCCCGTACTTTCCATCTGTAGTTGTAGAGATGTTACATAGGTAAGAGAAGGGAGTGACGGTTATTGGTGTCTTTTGTTATTGTTGGTTAGGTACCTCGGTCATTTGTCTTCTCTATATTCAACGGAGGTCTGTCCTTTCCGCAAACTTGTTGACTTTTGCTTGTATATCCCCAGATTCGTGCAATATCCACGAAATCCAAAACTAAATTCCCATTTACACATTTAAAAAAACACACTGAGCAAAGAAATATGCATTTCTTCCCAATTAGTTCCCATCCTCAGCTCTATACTAATATATATTTTTTATATCAAAGCTTTTTCTATAGTCATGTGGTTGTTTTAGTTATTTAGCTTTAGGTACAAGCGAATGGGGGAAATTAAGAGGTTAAAAGTCATCAAAACATCAATTAACTAATAGATGTTAGTAACAAGATATCTAAGTTTCGAAGAAAGGAGGGGTGAACATCTATTAGGACCTTATTAGGACCTTTGCCAGACCAAGATGAGAGGCGTTCAGAGACTCGGCAATTTGTCTTAAATTCTTGAACTAAGTATTGGTTGGCTAGCGAACACACAGCATAGCGTAATTGCGTTGAAAGTCCTTTCGAAGACCATTCTCAGACGTTTTGTTAAATCCTCACTATTAACATCTCCCGTCAATTGCAATATTAGGAAGACTGATTTTTGGGAACAGTTGGAACCTTCGACTTTTTACTTGCTGAATTCATATGTTTGTCCAAACATTTAGTCGGATATCCGTCTCTGCGTAGTAGATCAAGAAAATTACACAGTTCTTCGTTCTGTATCTCATTTGAGGAGATAATCCTAGCCCGGTGGACCAGACATCTAACCAGGTTACGTTAGTATTGTAGAGCTATGAAATTAAGGAAGTGTGTATATTGTGCAGTTTATATAGACTTCCTATGCAATCGTCTACATATTGTTCTGTCTGTTTGTTTAGCCATTAGGACATTAAAAGACAGAAAGAGTCGTTTCGTTCCTCTTCTTTTATAAAGGTTATGCCAGGATGCGCTTCACTGAATTCCTACAATATGTCCCTTGCCTCATTTTCTTTCCTTAAAACTATAAATGCATCATCAGTAATAGAAATCAAGATTGTATGTTACATCTTCAAGAAGGCCATTCTCTAGTCCTGTCGGATTCACCGTGACCTTTCTGTCAGTTGAAGGAATGTATACATGTCTTCTGGAAACTCAAAGTTTGCTGAATGATCCAGTCGCTCAACATTTGGACTGACTGTTTCTTATTCCCCATCAGGTAGATTTTGCTTCACTTATACAACGTTATTCCTGTCACTGTTCTCATCCATCTTCCTGTCTTCATAATGGATTAAAAGAAGGAAGCTTTTGTCTTTACCAACATCATTCAACAGCTGGATGTATGACAATGCCTGCCACGAGTCAGTCAGCTGGTCCACAACGGAAAACTCAGAGAGGCATTCAAAGTGAATGCAGCAGTATGACGAGCTGGCTGCATGTTGCCACCGATGATTTGATTTTTTCTTAATTATTGATTACAGCTTGATGCCACACCGTATTTTCATTACATGTATGCAATTTTCAGCATGGATATCGGTAGCCCAAATTTTTCAGGCCGACCATTGATATCAGGTGTGCGTCGGCAGGGGATCGAACCCCGAACCACGTCCATGGTCGGCGAGAGTCCTAACCACTGTGCCACCGACGCTAAGTGTAGTGGACCGGGTTATGTAGAAGACTGTACACAGGGAATGAGAAGACAGGGATACGCTGAACTGACCGATAAGAAAACTTTAGAAGATGTGGATTTCGCGTGTAGATGATTAGTGTTTAATGTCACACACACACAAACTCAAAGACTTACAGGCGAAAACCAACAAACGGGCAGAGCAGGCAAATCAGGTAGGCAGGGCAGACAGGATCCCAGGTGAATACAGATAAAACTGAGATGATAAAGATAATCAAGCAACTAACCGCCACCAACAGCTGCAACAACTAGCACCAATCACCATCAATGGGAGAGATTTGACAGAGGTTATTTCCTTCACTTATCCAGATACGAAGTACGCTTTCAACCACAAGCAGTCGGACAGCGCGGATGAAGATCTCAAAGCCAGTCAGCTAGGCAGAATCGCAAAAGCAAGATACGCACGCCTTCACCAACCTGAAACCAGTATGGAAATATTTTGCACTGCACTCACTCAGCCAGCATGAAGGACAAGATTCGGATTATGTTCAACATAAATGTGAAGTCAGTCAATCAGTGAGTGCTTCCATGTGAGTCAGAAACTTGTACTGAGTGTGAGTCACGAAAAGGATTTCCAACAGTCTACTTCAGAATTTTATCAACAGCTGCCCACATTGTCGGATGACTCCATACTGAAGATCAAATGACCGGTCAGAAAGAATTGGCGACAAGCAGCTCTGGCGATGAACAAGACAACAAAGAAGCGATTGCTCAACGAATATGTAGGAGAAAATGGAAGTGCGTCATATCGGACATAAATTGAGGAGGCTGTCAAATGATATCATGCCATCACCGAGCAATTGATCGATTGGAATGTGATTTGAAAGCGAAGAGTGAGTGGTCCGTGCGGGGGTGACATGCTTCTGCATGATCATGTGAGTTGGAGGGGAAGATGAGAGATTCTGGGGAATCGTGGACTGAGGTGAAGAGGACAGTCGAGAATAGAGCGAAGTGAAGATCTGCTGTTGAAGTCCTATATTCCACCCAGAACTCAAGAGAGTGATAATAATTATAATAAATATCAGCATACAAAGATGCCCTTAAACCTTAATTTATTCTCACCCTGTTATAAATTACAAACAGTCTATTACAATACAAGACATTATTTGTAAACCAATCCCTATCATTATTATACAACATAATTATAGTTATGTTACTTTTAATTGTTTCACCAACAGAGAAAAAACAACAACAACCTTATGTAAAACTTTAACATTGTGAAGTAAATGCTGTCGTTTTTCTTTCTTTTTTCAGCATCCTCAATCTATTCTGATTTGTTTTTTGATTACAAAATCACATGCACAGGGTATTCATTACATTGTAAAGTGTCGTTGAGAATACAAGACTATCATTACTGTTACGTTATGTTGTCTTGTGTTGTATAATGTTACGAAATATACACTTCAGTCTGCTAATAAAGTATTATGTCATTTAAGTAAACTTAGGAATGTTTAAAAGAAAAAAGAATTGGAAACTTTAATTTCAGACAAGATATACTACATACAATGGAGACAAATACAAACATACAGAAAAAGTCTAATACGATACATATACTACTTGAATGAGAGAAGAATAAATTTCTACAAACGCAGACTGACTACACCATATGTATACGAAAACCAACAAATTGTCAGGAAAGGCAGAAAAGGAACCAAACAGCAACAGAAAGTACCAATCATTATCATCATCGAGAGAAATCTACGCCGTCCTCTCTCCTTTTCTTTTTTCTTTCTTCTTACATGACCTGCCACATTTAAACGAAACCAATTTTGTCAAATATGCTGATGATCTGACTGTATCACTGCCTATCACTTCTGAGTCTGACTGCTCCAAACTTAATAGCTTTTTGTTGGACATCAGCATGTGGTCTAAGTCAAATGGTCTTATGTTAAATCCTTCCAAATGTCAGGCAGTTAACTTTACCTTCAAGCATCGACGTGACATACATGAACTAGTTAGTTCCCATGATGCCTGTAGCATAGACGGTAATGAAACTGAAACCAAGTCAAGCATTAAATACCTTGGATTAGTTCTTTCCTCGGACCTTTCATGGTCATCTCACATTTTATTGGTCTCTAAGAAAATGTTTCGTCTTACCTTCTACATTAAAAAGTTAAGACAACAAGGTATCAGCCAACCTTTAGTTCTTCAATTTTTAAACTCTTGTATTTTACCTATTGTACTCTATTGCTCTCCATTAATCTTTCCTGGGCTTCTTAAAAAAGACTATGTCATATTACGAAGTGTATTAAATGCTGTGAGTAGGGCCTGTGGTTTGCCACTGCGTGAGCTCGCCAATACTATAGTCGAGAGACACCTAAATTCCTGTACAAGGTGGGCAAAGGCCGTACTGTCAGACCCTCTGCACCCTCTTTATTCACAACTATCCCCTTGTATCTCATCCGGTAGAACGAGAAGTCAATATAAGAAATGATATGCTCGTACCACTAAGTACAAAAATTCTACAATACCGTATTTAGCCCGTATTTTATGTGATGAAGACTCTGTTAGACGTGAAACATATAAGTTACTATGTAACTAGCATACTGAATCAACCCTTTCATTGTTCATCTTTCTGTAATTTTATGGTGTCACCATTTCTATCGCTTAATCATAACTTTGCTATTTTCACTTTAGTTGTTATTACTATTATTACTATAATTTTATACTTTATGCGTATTTTTCTCCTTATCGCATACTGTAATTGCTACATAGCTCCTATAAAAACGTTTTGTTGTCATTATTATGTATTAATTATTTCGTTTATTTATTTTTTGTTGTTGTCGTTTTTGAGTAAATTAGATGCAATATTGTACTGAATGCTGAAAATTCCTTGCTGTATCATTAATACTGTTTTTGGAATAAAGCAAAAATTATTATTATTAAATCATATCTTCCACTTATGTAGGTAAGATCGTTCCAGCTGCAAGCAGGCAACATGGCTAAGGAGGTAAGAGACAAGATCAGAAAAACAAGAAAGACCTTCATTACTTTGAAACCAGTGTAGAAATCTACTGCACTCAAGACGTAAGGAGTGAAATCCACCTTTTTAACACTCATTTCAATGTCACTGCTTTAGTAGATGGTTCAGAAGGCTAAAGACTACAGACTGTCAGATGCCTTCGTTCAGTTATGAAGATCAAATAGCCACAAAAATATTAAGCAGCAGGTAGCTGTGGCAGGCGTCTATCCAACCTACATACCTGTTGCCCAATAAATATGCATAAGAAAAGTGAAGTGGACAGGATTTATGCTGAGGAGATCTTTGAGTGGACGTTAATCCAGTTCTGACACGTAGAAGATCTTGTAATGAGAAGACAAAAGCTTTTAGGCAGTGGTGCAGACAGATACAATAAACTACAGAGAACGGAATGAATGGCAGATATGCTGCTCAAACTACACGTTCCACTCAGAGCCGAAGGCAATAATATGTACCGAAGATAACACATTTTTGATAAATTAGAAGAGTCTCTGATTTTGTTCATCCCTTTTATCAAAGTAGACAGCATAAAAGGTAGTGAGTTATAGCGCTCACTAATCATTCATCCATTTACAACATTAGGAGCTATTCATATGAGCGAGGATCAAGATGTGACCGAATGGTTCCGAAATAATTGGGCTCCAAGTGAGAAGTTGACATTAGTAAAACTTATATTTGTAAAATCTCAACGAAATTGAAATGAATAATTCCAACGTTTCCTGCGCTCGGCAAACTAGTTCGAACCTATTCAAGAAAATGAATCGAAATCAAATAACTAAGGTTTATATATAAGAAGGATATCTCTTGATTTTAAAAACTTTCTCAAATCATATGAGTCATGAATCAGACATTAGGCGAAACTAGAAAATGAGACATTGAAAGATGTAACTGATGAACTAAAATTCTACTGTTGATACATTTATGATACATTTTGGATTATGAAAAATGAGGAGGAAGCAAAGGACATCCTGAATGAATTTAATGAGGTTCATCCTGCAATACATTTTACTACTGAGAAGGAAAAAGTCTCTAGTGTATCATTCCTAGACATCCTTATGATGAGAAAAGTGGACGGTCCAATGAGAAGAATAAGAAGTGTGTTTAGAAAACCAACATCAATATGCTCATTTTTCTCAGCTTCGTACCCTTAAAATACAAACGCAATCTGATAAAGTACTTGGTTCACAGAGCAAGAGCAATCTGCTCGGATGGATGTCTTGGTGAGGAACTTAATATTATTAAACGGTCGCTGAGTGTAAATGGTTATCCAGAAAAGTTTATTGATGAGAATATGAATCAAAAATCAAGGCAGCCCAAAGTACCAACAATTCCGAAAAAGGAATGCCTTATTCTTACAAATTCAGTTCCTTGCGGATAACATCAGCGAGACATTCACATAACGCATTAGGAATGCGGTAAAATGAAGAGCATTCTCTACTGCAGAGTTACGCTGTGTCTTCAAAACCACCCGAATTTTGCTTTTGGGAGTTGAAGATAAACTGCCTGATTTCGCCTCTTCTATGTGTATCTACCAATTTGAATGCTCCTGCGGAGCCAGTTACGTAGGCCGCAGAATTAGGCGTGTTTCTCGTCGGATTTCTGAACATCACCCTGCATAGGGGTTAAGTAAAGGACAAACAAAATCTATTCGCAGCGCTATTCTATCTCATCTTGTGGATACAGAACACAAGACTGATATCAACGAGGCAGCTTTCAAAGTCGTTTACCGCATACCAGCAAATCCTAACTTCAGAGTTCGATTACTAAATATTGCTGAGGCTGTTGGGATCCAAATTAAGAAGCCTAATTTATTTCAGCAAAAGAAGCTAGTTCAGACATCATCCTTACCTTGGCCATCTAGGTTTGAATGATTCTCAATTTTTGTGGAAATTTCCATAATTTTAGTTGATATTCTATCTGCTATCATATCTTTATTATTATTATTATTTAAGCATCTTTAATGAACTGCAATTCCATTGTGATCTTACTTAACAAATTAATATTATTTAAAAAACACTAATACTGTTATTGACTACTATTCGAGAATATTCTATGCATATAAACATATATATATAACTGTAGAGCCAGAATACAAAATTATCGAGAAGGATATTCTTTGCTCACTTATTTTGTGTTTTATAAATAAAACTGTATGATCTGCGATCAAAATTTGACCTCAGACTTCTTACAAATATTAGCCTACTTTTGTTAAAAACACTTTAAACAGCATACTGTACTTTTACATCAGAATTTTAGTGACTACCTCCGACTAAACGTTCATGGTTGTAGATAACTGAATATGAAAAATATATATGTGTACATGTGGTATACATTGGTGTGTGCGTGTGTGCATGTGCGTATGGGGAAACAGTTGTAAAACATTTGTTAGCCTCTCCATAAGAAGATATAGACAATCAGGAATTTAGACCAGGTATGATTAATTATTGATTTTCAATAGTTGGTTTGTAAGGATTAGATTTGTTTTGACGAGTTGATAACGGATTGATATCAGTTAGAGAACTATCGAAAACCAACAAGGAGTACTGGACAGATGTTTCTTCCTATTTCGGGAATGATCGGCAGTACCCACCCACCACCAGGGTTCGAACCCAGGACCTTCCGGTCATAAGGCAGGCTCGTATACCAATCAGCCACTGAGACGCGATTGAATGGCCCCAACCAATGTCATCTGTGGGACATCCATCTTCACACTTGACCGAATGGACCTCAATATCATCTATAAGCTAACAAGATCACACACCCACGTCTGTTCAAACTGCTGGGATTCACCCAAATATGTAGGATTTCTGCAGTGAGTATCTCTTTATAAGAACCAAAACCTTTCTGTAGAACCTAAGTCCTATCAAAGTCAATCTTGTGTCCCGTTTCTATCGATTGTAGTGCAGTCATCCATCTGTGTCCAAAGACCTCTGCGAACTTGAAGAAGCTATAATACAGATCAACGATTGCCGTACACTCGATAGAAACTGGACATAAGATCGATTCTGACAGGATCAACGCTCAAAGCTTGTAGTCTGTAGCAAAAGAATACAAGCAGAAACACTTAAATGACATTCTCAGTAGGTTTTGAAATTATTCTATCAAGTATCTTACCTGAAATGTATTATACTCATTCACCAGACAATATTTCAATACTATTTATATCCCTGCCATAATGTATGGCAAGTTCAAATAATCACCTACCTGAATGAAATTAGTGTAGAAATGAAGAATGTGTGTTGTTTTGTGTGTGGGAGTGTGCAGTTTTTTGCTCCGCCAGAAGTGTGTGTGAACAAACCGATAAACGATAAGATCAAAGTAAAATTTTCTTTAAGGCGATCAAAACCTGCCGAAATGTTTCTCACAGACTATCAGAGAGAGATATCAAAAAATTATAATAACTGGTGAGATAAAGTTTGTAACAAACAAACCTTACTTCTCCATAGTAGTAGTGTGAGTAATAAGAGTAGTATTAGTAGTAGTAGTAGTATTAGGGACAGAAGAAGAAGTAATCTGCAAGACAAAGGAACCCATTTACTCAAGATTTATGCATGGCTTATGCATTCAGCATAAATTTAAGATAAGCATTACAAAAGAATTATGTCATGAAAAAGCCTAACAATAAACAAACTTATCAAATCATAATGATACATATAATAAATTAGTTTAACATAACAAGTGATTAATGACTTTGCTTAATCCTAATGTTTATTTTGCTTCATATGATGAGAAGACTAATTTTAAACTCCACAGCAGTATACTACTTAGAAATGGATATAAGTAGTTTCACTCTGTTCATTATGTGTTTAACGAAGTGACAGATAAATAAAATTAGGGAAAGAGAGAGAGAGACAGAGAATTGGATGCTCAAACAACGTCTTCCATTGATTAATCTTCATCTAAGTAAGTTATTTCTGCTATGACAAAGAATACGATGCACTGCTGTATTTTGATTCATTTCCCTTGAAGAAGTTCGCATCAGTTTTGCTGAACGAAACGTTGGAATTACTTGGCAACCTACTTGAATCACTGAGCTACCTGAATCTCATTCCAAGATGACGCATCTAATTTTCTTTAGTTCTTGTTGTTATAATCATTCAGTTATGTCTGAGGTTCGCCAAATGTACTCATACACATTTTAAATTGGTTTTCACACCACTGCTACTCAAAGTCAATTGGTGGATGGTGACTAACAGTGGAATCGAGGATGCGAATTTCATCCTATTTGGGACTCGTCAATGGATGTACCCATTCAGGTTAGCTTGATATATACGTCTTTCTTACATCTAACCAAAAGATATTGCACTCAGACATAAAACTGATATATATATATATCAGTTTTATGTCTGAGATCATGTATTAAATAGGACTAAAAATATATTAGTGGTAGTATTATGATTTTTTCCTGATAGTTTGTGCATATATCGTATCTGGCTACTGTTATTTTATATCAGTAGTATTCAAGTATACGTTGAATAAAACGTAAATGAGTGCTATTTTCGGATATAAGTAATTTACCCAAGTACTGCACACACAAAACAATCTGAGCATCAGATACCAACCTCATACCTAACACAGTCACTGTGGAAATGCACAATTTCAGAGTTTTCGATGCCTCCGCCACATGCGAATGCCGAAACCTGACGCCATTCGTACCATTTGGTCTCACCTTGTAGACAATCTTGAAAGACAACTCTGGTGGAGCTGCATGGCTTGAGTTCAATAAGTGCTCGAGAACTGAACTAGTAACTTTTTTGCACTGTCCTTTTGCTAACCATGACGGATAAAGTTCAGAGGTGCATTTGGAAAATGTGCAGTTTGTGCGGCCAGTATAACTAGCTCCACACGAGCAAGTGAAATTATAAACACATATTGAAGTGGCCGCCCAAAGAGGCAGTTTATCCTTCACACATCTACTGATCATTTGTCGGCTGTCGAAATTGATCCAAAGCTCAGCCGTCAATAATGCTTTTCTCAATGATCTGCATAAGCATTTCTTCAGGATGGAAACAGTGGTATCGCTTTTAAATTCAACTTCTCTAAAAATCAGTTTCTTCGGTTAAGTCTGGCTTTCTTCAGGCCTTTCCTTTACCTTTATGTTTTTCTTGATGAATCTTGGAGGATGACCATTTTCCATGAGGACTCCTCTGAATCGCTCCAGTTCACCCATGATTGTTACACTGGTACATATCCTTCTTATTCTTGAGGATAAGGAGTGGATCAGATTTCTCTTTTTTCTCAAGGGACCCAACTATGAAAATACGCATACTGACCACTCCATGTTGGCATCCTGTAGACTTATCTTTGAAAAGAACCGTCAGATATCTCCTTTTTAGCAAAAAATCCAAAAATGAAATTTCGAAATGTATGCAAGCGACACTTTTATAATCTGTCATAATGAATTCGATTGAAATTGTATTTAATAAGTGCTTTCCTTCAACCGAATTCACACTAGAATTCGAAAATGAACCATTTCTGGCTATAGAATTAACAAGAAGAGATCAAGAAACCCTAGATATGTTTGTTAACAGAAAATCTTGGTGGAATAGCCCACTGACATCTTTATACATTTGACTTTATATGAGTCATGAACCAGCTTTAATCATTCCACTTTCTCACTATTTCAGAAGAACCTGTAACACTGACTGCTTAGAAGAATAGCTCGTATTTCTCGAACAGGTCATGTATGAAGATCGAAACCTGGAAAGATTTGTGGAGAAGACAATGAAACCAAAGCCAAAAAGAGAAGAATACAGTCCAATACCGAAGAAAATACTGCCCATGAATCTAGACTTCAGGGAAGACTTAGTGGCAGATGTCCTAAAAACGGAGAATCTCTAGTTTGTCTAAAGAAGATCATCCCTGCAGCAATGCTAAAAGGGATGTTCTTCTATCGCCTATAGCTTTCAAGTAATTTGAAAGACAAAGTCTCACGTATGACCACTCCAACGTGCATATATCACTTCACCTATCCCTATGGAGTTAGGTACATTGATTGTTCCATGCGTATTGATTTGAAACATTCTATAGAATAAAATGGTTGCAAAAAGGCATCACTAATTCAGTCAAAAAGTGTTATAACTAAACATCTAGTCTGCACCTGTCAAAACATCTAAATGGATTCACCATTCATTGTGATTTATGAAGTAAACAGAAGTCTACCAAAGATAGTGTACTTCTGACCTCTTTGTGCTGCAGAAGCCCTCAATATATATACGCATTGTGAAGCCGGAGTTATGTATACAAAAAGAAAGTAGTTCAGTAGGCAAATTCTTTGCCACGATTCTGAGAGAATGGTTGAAATATCCGGTATATCTCATAGAGGCGGAAAAAGTTGAAATTTATGTCACAAATGAATACTCAATCATTTACTCTTCAAATTCCACCACAATCTATTTTACCATACTATCCAGTTTTGCTTTCCGAATCTAGACTTTAATCATGCCTACTGATTATAAATGACAAAATGTGTTGTTACGAACATGCAGAAGAATTTTCATTCGGAGTTAAATACTGTTTAATTCTTAACAGGCGTGTTATAAATAAATTATATTCGTGCCTCATTGCAATTACCAGTTTTAGAAACAAAGATTTTTAACCGATAAGTTATTCTTCTCATATTATATAGCATAGAATGTGACGCCACCTATATTTATTTATTTCAAGTAATTTGATGAACTGCCTTCATTTAGAGAGCTATTGAATACCAGACAGTACTGAACAGCTGTTTCGTCCTAGTTTGAGATTCTTCATCAGTGCCCATGACCCCTTTTACCAGATGGTTAAGATTCAAGACTGTGGGACGGAATCCATTAGCTGAACTATGAATTCTAACTGCCGCCAGTTTAGTCCTTACTTAAGAATTAATCTAGTCGTAACTAGTAACTGACTGCAGGATAAAACTGTTAGCAGTCGCAGTGAGAAGTCCTGATCAGTGGGGTACATCAAATCGCATATGTGAATATATACTCGCCAGTAGTGATAACTGAGTGTGGCGCTGTATCAAGCGAAATGACAGGAGTTACAATCCACTGGATTCAGTCTAAGTGCTTGAATAGTCAAGCATTCGCTCTTATCTGCGCTCACTGTTGGCTAGTAAAATTGGCGAAGTTTTTGCGTGAATCACCAGGCAATCAAATCTCAATCTCCAGCATGGTTTGTGGACATTCTACCAGTGAACCACTCACTCAGTCAATATTAAACTGCCTTAATAAACAATTTGAATGTGAAATATAATAAATAAGACAATTAAAATTTCTGATCCCATGGGTTGTACACAGTAGACACAAAAATATATAGATTTCATTAAAGTACTACCTAAATAGATATCCATTGTAAATTACCAACCAATAAGTATTTTCATTTGAATTGAGCTTACAGTAACTATGAGTTAAAAAAGTAAGAATGGCAAAAACCAATCAAGAAAATTATATACAGTTTCTTTCCTCTTTTCGTTTTCAAACAAATTTCTCCTCTCCTTTGTCTACTTACTGTTATTTAAGACCGCTGCCCATTGAGGAACTCGCTCAAATCGAGTTACTTACGAAATTCTAACTTCTGCTGGTAAAATCCCTTGAAATCAATACAAAGAGATTATTATTGTCTCCTTTAATTCCTACAGGAACATAGGGCTTCAGCCGTGCATCTCCATTGCGTTCGGTTCTCTGCTAGAGTCTTCACCTGGCTCCAAGTCTGCCCACACACTTTCATCTCCTCTTCACATGACCTCCTCCAAGTCACCCTTGCACTGACGACCAACTCGCTGCTTCCCTTTCGGATTCCACTCGAGCAATGGCTTGTCTAGTGATGCCAATTGATGGTTTCCTCAGAGTATGGCCAATCCATCTCCATTTCTTCCTGCCTATTTGTTCCACAATCGGTTCCTGCTGGGTTGGTTCACTCATTGCCAGAGATCTCTGTTGCTGATCTTTTCTGGCCAACCATCTTATCTTGAGTATTGAGCGAAGACAACTGTTTATGAAGGACTGTAGTTTGAGATGCTCTTTATGACGCACAGTGCAAGTCTCTGATCCGTACAGTAAGTAGCACTGACTTCACATTAGAGTTGAAAATCCGGATCTTATTTTTGATGCTGAGTAGTGCTGTTGACCTCCACACAGACTTGAGAGTAGTGAAGGCTTGTCTTGCTTTTCCGATTCTTGCTTTGATATCCTCGTCAGTTAAAACCTGTAGTTGAAACGATGCTTCCCAGGTAGGTAAAAGAGGTACTTTCTTTCAGGTTCCTCCCATTTATGCTGATTGTTGTCTGATGTTGTTGCTGTTGATGGTGTTGCCCAGATTAATATGCTGCTAACTTGTTAATGACTTGCTCGGATGAAATTGCCTAGTGAGAGGTCATCAGCTATAGGATCCATCAAGCGGGGTGTGAGGACGAATACTCGCCGCTAATGACAATAGCTAGTGATACTGCCATATGCCTAAATTTTTCCGCCTACATCTATCCATAATAGAAGCTCTTGGTATACATAAGGAGGCAAAACCTAAACTGTGTACACAACAGTTATTTGTCCGATTGCCTTTACTGTTGTAGCTTTAAGCTCCTTTTGTTCTTTACTTCTACAAGAAACTGGTAGATAATCTGCATCCATTCAGTTTCTCTATTCTTCTTCTCACACAAACCTCTGAATTATTATTATTCCCTTGGGTTTCAAGTGGAACATAGGGCTTCAGCAACACATTTCCACTTTCTTCTATTCTCTGCTGTCCTCTTCAGGTAGCTCCACGACTGACCATAATCTCTTCTCTCCTCCTCCCTGAACGATCTCCCACATGTCACCCTTGCAACGACGACTCACTCGTCGCTTTCCAGTGGGATTCCAAATGAGCACTGGCCCGCATTGCACAGGGTGTCAATCGACGGCCTCCTCAACGTATGGTCGATCAGTCCATATTCATTTTCTTCTACATATCCACTTGTTGGTCAACCGGCCGTTGGCTAGTTTGTTCATCGTCAGAGTTTCTTGTTGCTATTCATTTCTGAGCGATATTCACTAATTAGTGCTTTCAGAATACAAAGGAGTTTATTTATGTACACTTTTCGGGTACAAGAACTAATTTGCTTTATCAAATCAAATTCCATAATTTTTGAAATATTAAATTACTGAAATGTACAGCCAATATCCCTGCATATTCATCATAAAACTGGAGGTTACCTCTCTTCCTACTCATTAGCCTTAATGATCAGTGAGATTTACTTCTGTGCAAATGGTAGTCTGTCATAAACATACTGTGACTAACATCTAAATTGCTTTATTCCCCACATCTTTTATTTTATTTTTTTTTATAATTTTATTATAGCTTGATTCCACACCGTATTTTTGGTACAAGTATGGAATTTTCAGCATGTGATATCGGTAGCCCAATTTTGCAGGCCAACCATAGATATCGGCTGTGCGCCGGCAGGGGATCGAACCCCGGATCATGTGCATGGTCGGCGAGAGTCCTAACCATTGTGCCACCGACGCACAGTCGATATTTCTTTTTTCTCAGCTTTCAGTTTTGACGTTTCCATATAGATGTGCCATAAATGACCGGTTGAGTTTTAAAGTTCATGATTACCAGAAAGAGAAGACATATGCAGCTGAAAAACGCATCACAAATGCACTAAGAGATCTTCTAAAAAGAAATTGATTGACAACATTAATTACAATGATTTAAAACCCTAGGGGTCTCGTTTGCCGCACATTTACAGCCTTCCAAAGACGCACAAAAAGCAAGCCCACCCCCTGAGATCTATACTTTCGATGATCAACTCGCCTCGGTATAAAGTCGCTCGCTGGCTTGCAGAGAAGTTGAAACCCATTCGTTAACGGCTAGCCACGTACACCATGAAAGACTGATTTCATTTTGCCGAAAGTACGAAACACGTGAACGCTTCATATAGATTCATGGTTACGAATGATGCAACTCACTTGTTGACAAGGATGCCAATCAAGGTTTCTATACGACAGATGTAAGGGAATATGCTCAACAGAGAAATTAAGAGAAGAATTGATGTCTCTTGAAAAGATGTTGAGAAATAACGCTTACCCTCAGAGAATCATTACCAAATATGGGAAATAAGAAGGCTCAAACATCAAATAAATCACAGTGGGAAAAAAGCCTGTCTTCGGTCAACTCGATTTTAAAGGTGAAAATATTGCAGCAATTGTCAACAGAAGCCTATCATGCAGCTAAACTGGTTCCCCTTTATTGGAAAACATACTGTTCTTTGGTGTAATCAAAAGTCGACAGATACCTTTCTTATGTTAACTCCAACTATGAATACAAATTTACATGTATCTGTGGGAGCAGTTACATTAGGAGAACAGAAAAAATGACACAAACACCTCCGATTTTCTAAATATGTACCGAAAAGCCTACGTCATAAGGGAACAAACGCCTACAGCAGTGCTATTACCAGACATCTCCTTCATACAGGTTATGAGTTGAAAATCCCAAAATCCTTTAATATTGTCAGTAGATAAAAAAGCTAAATCCTCCTCAAGTTTGCCAAAACAGTCTCTATATCAAACGCCTGGAACCTGATTTGTATGTTCAGAAAGAAGCCCTGGTTGTCTTTATTCTCTCTTTCATTTGATTATGTAATCTTTGACTTTAACTTCACACACCCGTTTGACATAGCGTAATTTTGCCTGCCTCTTGTTTCTATGATTTGAGTTGAACTCAGTACACTGTTACCTTATTTATTAGTCACCCATAATCTTAAGCACATCTCGTCTTTATCACTTAACTCCCTTACCACTGTGTGCATACATTTACATTATTTAAACCTGAACTGCCTGTGTAAAAACTATATAGGCGTAACTTTCTGAGTACTGCCCACCAAGTCCAGAATCTTCTGTCAACTAACATCATGTAAAATTTGCAAGTATGTTAAAACTTTTCTGTACATGAACTTAATAATAATTTATTTAGGCTGTAAGCAGCTGAGGTGATGTGAAGCCAACTAAATAAGCAATGGTGGTACCACCATCATCTCCTTGTTGCACAAACCACACTGTTGTTCTTGCTGTCATTCCAGTGCATAAAGGGGAATAAATGTATGAAGTTTCATAGTGCTGTTTTTATGCAGTTAGCTTGCTAGCCTTACATCCAGCCTTCAGTCCAGACTGATAAAACTGTTGAAGTTTCAGATCGGGTTGGCCAGAAATCAAACTCGAACTTCACCTTTGGTTGGAGAAAATTCTTTATCGTGGGACCACCTACACAGTCGATATCAAAGTGCTCTAATAAATCAGTTGGTTATATTACATAAATAAGACAACGAGAGTTATATAAGTGTGAATCTTGGGCACTGTGGTAGAGCATAACTCCATTATAGATAAGATTTTGTTTTGATAAGTCGCACAGTGTTATACAGTAATATTAACTGATGACCACTTTTCGAGCATAAACTATGGCCACTCATAATCATATGAAGTCACTCACACAACTTTTTCCCTTCATTTGTTTACATGAGTGGAATTGGTGATTACATATTTGAATAAAAATCAATATGGGATAATGTACATTCAGAAATAATAATATGAGTGTTATTGATCAATTACAATCAGATGGGAAATAAGACGAATGTTTTTACAGTCATAATAAGTAACTTGTTAGAATGTTATGATGTACGTGAATTGAAATAGAATTTTAAGATTATTTATTATCCTTCTCTGATTTGATCTTCCATATCTCTGGTATTTGCATTGAGTCACTTTTGTTGCGTATGTGTTGGGTGTAGACTCAATGAACTAAGCAGGATTCAGTAATCAGTAGGTGGAGAGAGAGATTGATTACTGAATCCTGTCTGGTTCAGCGAGTCTACACCCAATGCATGTGCAATAGAACTGACTCAAGGCAAATACCAGAGATATGTATGGAAGATATTATTACTACCAGTCATATTAGAGGAGGATAATATTATTATTGTTCCCTTGGGTTCCTAGTGGAACATAGGGCTTCAACTGCACGTCTCCACTTGCTTCTGTCTTCTGCTGTACTTTTCACTTGCATCCAAGTTAGTCCATACTGTTTCAACTCCTCTTCACACGATCTCCTCCATGTCACCCTTGCACCGACGTCCCACTCGCCGCTTCCCTTTCGGGTTCCACTCGAGCAATGGCCTGACGCGCGATGTCACCCAGTGGCCTCCTCAGCGATTGTCCAATCCATCTCCACTTTCTCCTGCATATTTGTTGGGCGATTGGTTCTCGTTTTGTTTGTTCCCATAGTTTCTTGTTGGTGATTCTTTCCCGCCATCTGATCTTCAGTATATAGAGCGAAGAGAGTTGTTGATAAAGGTCTGCAACAGGCTGTTGGAAATATTCTTTGTGACCCACAAAGTTTCTGATCCGAACGTATAGAAGAACTGACTGACTTGACGTTTGCATTGAAAATCCTAATTTCAGGTTGATGAATGTGTTTCTCGCCTTCGCGATTCTCGATTTAGCATCCTCGTCCATTCCTCCTGTAGTTGAGACAATGCTCCCTAGATAAGTGAATGAATGAACATTCTAACAAGCTGTTTATTTATTTTACTATAAAAACATCTTATTTCCCATCTCATTGTAATTGATCAATAACACTCATATTATTATTTCTGAATGTACATCATCCTATACTGATTTTTATTCAAATGTCTAATCATCAGTTCCACTCATGTATATAAATGAAGGAAAAAAGTTGTGTGAGTGACTTGATATGATTATGAGCAGGAATAATTTGTGCTTGAAACGTGGTCATCAGTAAATATTACTGTATAACAACACTGTGTAATTTTATCAAAATAAAATCTCATCTATAATGGAGTTAAGACAACAACATATTCAGACCGCATGGATAGTACACAGTACACAAATAAATTTATATTTATTAATGCGTATTAATTACCCTAAACGATTCTCCATCATAAATAATACCAACCAATAAGCACTTTCATTTAAATTCAGCTATCAGTAAGTAACTCTTTACGATAGGAGTAAGGATGACAAACAAATCAAAAAGAAGGCATACGACTGTTTCTTAAAGTATCGTTTTCAACTGAATTACTTTCTCACTCCTCATTGTTATTATTATTACTGTTGTTAATCAAGTTATTATTATCCTTATTAATTATCAATCAACAACATTTTTGTGCATATTCACGATCCACCTTCTCTTGTATCACTTTTTTACGCAGTGTGTATAGTGCATCTTTAAATGATTGCAGAGTGACTTGATGATCTCCAGCAGTTGATGGAGATGCTTTACTACCCAACAGCTCTTTGTCCAGGGTAACTGCCATTTCCCAGACTTTATCAAAACTCAATGGAGCATCGAATAATGAGCAGAGATTAGCTCTACTGAATAGATTCATTATCTATAAGGTGAGAGAAGAGAAAATAAAAAAGGAAACGTTGAAAGATGAGTATTAGTTAACATTCTAATGAAGGCAAGGTTAATTAATTATGCAATCATTTTGAAAGAAATTTATTGTGAAGTGAAAATGTTTGGGAGACTCAGCAAATTATTTAGTTTGTCGTGGTCATTTGCTATTTTTGGAAACTGTATTGATGTGAGAATTATACGATCTCGATGCAACACATAGCTATTACCATCAAACACCTTGATAGAATCCAGCATAAAATAGTATAATATCGTCGTATCTTACAGCCACAGGCCAGCCTATGTCTTTTGAAATTTGCTTGGCTTAGTGAATCGGGAGATACAGCGGACAAATAGACGTATTAGCGTACCAGTCGAGTTCTTTACCGTTAAAGTAATTAACAGGCGCAGACATAAAAAAGGGTGACGGACTTATTCAGTTTAGTTCAGTTGTAACACACCTGGAACCCGATTCACGCGTATACAATTTTTGCATGTACCTATGGAAGCAGTTACACATTTCGAGAACATCTTCAATTTTTTGTGCACACACCAAAATGCCTATGTGTCAAGGGAACAAACATTTTCAGAAGTGCTACTGTGGTGAGAGCTGTCTACTAGCCAAATTGGTAGACAGTAATTTACATCAATGTTTACGTTCTCAAGATTTGTCATGAGAAAATATGAACAAAGACTGACTCAACAACCAATCACAGCAGACTTTGCGTAGGCGGATGCAGTGAACATATAGATGATCTGACATTCAAGAAACAGTCACAAATAGATGAAAGATTAACTTTACGTGAGAAACAACCAATCGGAAGACTGTGTTTGTTTGCTTAAATAATCTATAATAATGTACATGAAAATATATAAATATGCTTTGATTTCCTTAATAAATGATCTGTTGCCTGACCCTTGCCTTCTGTTGTTACACTACTATCAGTGGTAAGCCATATATCTGCGAATCGTATTTGCACACGTTAAGTCTACTGTGATTAGTTGTTGAGTTCCTCAAGGTTAGGAGGCTTTGTTATTGTTTTTTCTCATGATCCCGATTCGGGACGTAAACATTGACGTTAAATGTTGTCTACAATTTTCGCTTGCAGACAGCTCTCAACACACTTTTATATTTCGAAACATGTAGACAATATGGACACATATTCGACTGGTAAATTGTGGAAATTTTAAACAGTGGAAATACCTAAAATGGTCAGAGGATTTCTAGAAGCCTAGTGTCAATGGACGTGAACATTGAGCGTTTGTTTATTGGAACTGGCAGCCATTGGTGGGCAACTCGAAGGCACGAATGGTTCGATCGCTTGCAAGTTGAATGAAGACGGGAACAAATAAGAATAAAAACTTTGTATTTTGTCTCGCTTTAATTGCTAAACAATATAATTTCGTTCAAGGAATACTGGTGTTTTGGATTTAAAGTTGACAGAAATACAGTCTTTATCGGTCGCAAACGTCTTCATTACAATAGGAGCTTAGGGCTAATTTCCTTGACACCTAGTGTTCAGAGGAATTTGAGATTAACAGACGCACACATTACCATAAATCACCAGCAACTAATATAGGATAAATCACATAACGAAAAAGTTCGAATTCCAAGTCAACAAAAATGATGAAGAAAGATGTGAATTTACAATCAATGACGACAGAAGTCGTCTGGAGATACAGTTGTCATCATTCATGGAGAACTCGAAAAATTTCACTGCATACTGAAGTTTGCGTTAAAGACATATTGTCTAGAAGGTGGGCTACTCTGAAGCTTCACAATTAAATCAACAAGCTCAAAAAACACACAAGCAAATTAAGAAAAATATTTCACAAACCTATAAACTACTGATTGATTGAGATGAGTAGTCGTACATCACTCATATCAACCAGTTGATTTTTCGTCATTACAACTGTTTCCTCTGGTTTCTAGAGGAACATAGGGCTTCAGCCGGACGTCTCCATTGCGTTCGGTTCTCTACCAACGTTTTCACCTGGCTCCATGCCTGCGCACATGCTTTCATCTCCTCTTCAAGTGACCTCCTCCTCCATGTCACCCTCGCATTGACGAACAACTCACCGCTTCCCATTCGGGTTCCACTAGAGCAGTGACCTGTCGTGTGATGTCACCTGATGATTTGTTTCCTCACAGTATGGCCGGTCAGCCTAACTCCATTTCTTCCTGCATATTTGTTGCACAATCGGTTCCATATATGTATATATATATATATATATCGGTTCAATCACTCTAAAATATACCTTTGCTTCTGTGTCTTGCCTTCTGCTGCTACAATATCACATTCCACCTTGTCTTTAATATGTACCTTCATTACAACTCACTCAATTAAAGTGTTTATCCCATTACGTAACTCTAACATTCTTATTTACCACCTCTTATATATTGATTAATATGATGATGACAACTTATCACTCTTGTTAATATTCTATTTTTGTAAAGAAAAAAAGAGATCGTACATAGATGGGATTGTACAGTTAAAGAGGAAACTGAATTCACCGCGAAAAGAGATTCTCTTCGCTGAACACTATCTGTTTTAGGGCTTCTTTTCATTCCTGCCTGGTTGAAGATTATTCATGAGGTTTCATCAGTTAGTTTTGTAGGGATTTGATTTATTTCAAGTCTGATCACCGATTGATATCAGTTAGAGAACCACTGAAAACCAACACTGGAGTACTGGACAGCTGTTTCGTCCTAGGTTTGGACTCATGGGTAGTATGCACCTATCGGAGTTACAGCTCACGACCTTCTAGTTACAAGGAAAGCTCGTAGACCATTCAACTACCGGGACCCGACTCAATGGACCATGAATTCCAACTTCTAACAATTCGTGATTTTAGCGCGACGATTAACCAACGAATGTCATCCGCGAATATTTGTCCTCACTACCGACACGGTTTACCCCACTGGTCACGACTTCTCATTAAAAACCCCAAGAAACTTCGTCCTATAGCCAATCACTAGCAAGAATCAGATTGTCGTCGAGCGAAAATCACAAACTAGTAGAAGTCAGGATTCATCGACCATTGAGTTGGGTCCCAATGGCTGAATGGTATACGAGCAGCTCTCCTATTAACCGGAAGGTCATTGGTTGATTGATTGAGATGAATGAGCAGTTTTATATCACTCATATCAACCAATAGTGCTTGCTAACCAGCTGGCCAGATTTAGGTGACTTAGACAACGGAGGGCCGTTTCGATCGTTTTTGAGGCCGATCTTACCAGTGGTGTACCCAGTTCAACTCAGTAAGCAAGGTAAGACAGAACCAGAGAGAATCAGTTCGAACCAACTTACTTCAGCCAACTGGTAATGCATTAAGTTAACTTCGCAAAAAAAATCTTCAAGTTACACAGTTCATGGAGGTGAAATTTCACCAAAAAATAGAAAGCAAGCATAAATGCATCATTATGGGTAAATTTTGTTTTGATGAAGTCTCACAGTCTGTGTTATACAGTAATATTTACTGATGACGTTTCGAGCACAATTTACTGCTGCTCATAATCATATCAAGGTAATCACACGACTTCCTAAATTCATTTATATAGTTCCATTGTTCTTCACTTGATTTGATTGGTAGTAGTATTTTCCATATTTCGGGTATCAGTGATGAATCATTCCTATTGCATGTGTTGGGAGCAGATTCGATGAACAAGGATTCAGTAATCAACCTCTCTCTCCACCTACCTAGATTACTTTTTAGAATTTTAACCCTCTCGCACCCATCTTATTGCGTGGTTGTGTGTTAATGCATGCATTGCAATTGCCGAGCTTTTTTCTAAATTACTTATCTTCTCAGTGTCAAACATTCTTACCTTAGCTAAATTCTCATGTTCTGACAGTCTGACTACCCCTGACCTACTAGTTTGACCTATGTAGTTGACCTCACAGTCATTGCAGGGTATTTTGTAAATTATATTATTTTGTCTAATTGGGTCAACTGGGTCCTTTAACCTACAGAGCTTGTCCTACCTGAGTGTGTTTGAGGGTTTAAATGACACCCTAATTTCTGCTTTATTAAGAATCCCACCACGTAGGGTCTCAAATGTCTCCTCCTTATATGGTATAACTGTAGATGACTTATATTCTCTCTTATTTATGTTATTATTACTAGTTTCACAATTCTTTTTCTTTTGGCCTTTTTCAATTTTCCTAATGAATTTTAAAGGATAGTTATTTAAGACCAACGACTCTTCTATCTGTTTTATTTCATCATTTAGGTCTTTTTTGTGCCACTTAGTGCCATTGGTCGGTTTGTTAAACACTTAACTAAGCCTGCCTTAACAGTTAAATTATTATTATTATTGTTCCCTTGGGTTCCTAGTGGAACATAGGGCTTCAACTGCACGCCTCCACTTGCTTCTGTCTTCTGCTGTACTTTTCACTTGCGTCCATGTTAGTCCATACTGTTTCATCTCCTCCTCACACGATCTCCTCCATGTCACCCTTGGACGTCCCACTCGCCGCTTCCCTTTCGGGTTCCACTCGAGGGCCTGGCGCGCAATGTCACTCAACGGCCTCCTCAGCGACTGTCCAATCCATCTCCACTTTCTCCTGCGTATTTGTTGGACGATTGGTTCCTGTTTCGTTTGTTCCCATAGCTTCTTGTTTGTGATTCTTTCCGGCCATCTAATCTTCAGTATGGAGCGAAGACAGTTGTTGATAAAGGTTTGCAACCTGTTGAAAATATTCTTGGTGACCCGCCAAGTTTCTGATCCGTATAGAAGAACTGACTTGACGTTTGTATTGAAAATCCGAATTTTGTTGTTGAGTGTTGCTGAGTGACGAAGATTTCCAGATTGGTTTCAGGTTGATGAATGTGTTTCTCGCCTTCCCGATTCTCGATTTGATATCCTCGTCTGTTCCTCCTGTAGTTGAGACAATGCTCCCTAGATAAGTGAATGAAGTAACCTCTTTCAAATCCCTCCCGTTGATGGTGATTGGCGCTGGATGTTGCTGCTGTTGTTGTTGTTGGTTGGTAATTTTCATAACCTCCGTCTTGTCTATGTTCACCTGGAGTCCTGTCTTTGCTGCTTCTTCGACCAGTTTGTCGGTTTTCGCTTGTAAGTCTTAGATTTTGTGAGACATCAAACATAAATCATCCGCGAAATCCAGGTCTTATAGGTTCTTCACGTCGGTCCAGGATATCCCTGTCTCCACGTTTCCTACTGTCTGACGCATAATCCAGTCCACCACAATTAGGAATATCACCCTTGTCTGACTCCTGTGTTTACTCCAAACGGCTCGCTGAGTTTTCCGTTGTGGATCACTTGACATGTGCCGTTATCGTACAGTTGTTGAATGAGGTTGATGAATATTTGGGGTACGCCGTAGTACTCGAGTAGTTTCCAAATTACTTCGTGGCCAACGTTGTCGGAGGCCTTCTCAAAGTCTATGAAGGAATTTGAGGTAGATGTTTGATTGCCATTCCATGCTTTGTTCGATGATGATGCGTAGAGTTGCAATTTGGTCAGAACATGATTTACCTTTCCTGAATCCAGCTTGTTCTGGTCGGAGTTCTGTATCCAGTGCGTCCTTGATTCTCTCCAGGATGATGCGACTCAGGATTTTACTTGGCGTCGACAGGAGCATGATTCCTCGCCAGTTCTTGCAGAGTCCCAGGTCGCCCTTCTTTGGTAGTTTCACTAGGTAACCTTTCCTCCAGTCAGTAGGCACCTTTCCGTCTTTCCATATCTTTTGCAATAATGGAGTCAGCATATCTGCCGTCGTTTCTGGGTCCGCTTTCAGTGCTTCCGGGGGTATTCCATCTGGTCCAGCTGCTTTTCCAGCTTTCAGAAGCTTGATTGCATTCATGACTTCAGTTTTCGTTGGAGGATTGGTGTCAACTTGCAGTTGTGTACGTGCTGTTGTTGGTATTACTGGACGGGTTGTAGGTGGTGGTCGGTTCAAGAGTCCTTTGAAGTGGTCCGCCCATTGTTTAATCTGTCTTTCTTCTTTGGTAATTGGGTTCCCTTGGCTGTCTTTTATAGGTTCACTTGTGTTGATCTCTTCCTGGATAGAGACTTGGTTATCTGATATAGTGTCCTCAGGTCCCTTTTGCCTGCTGCCTTCTCAGCTTCAGTAGCCAGGTTGTCGTAGAATTGTCTTTTGTCCTTCCTGGCACTCTTCTTCACTTCTTTGTCCAGTGCTGTGTAAGTTGAGCTCAGCGTCTCTTTCTCTTGTCCATCTTTGCATTGAATCATTTTCTCTTTCACCATTCTCCTCTCCTCTATTAGTTTCCAAGTGTATGTTGAGAGCCATTCCTTGTCTTGTTTCTTCTTTCTTCCTAAAACCGTTGAGCACGTTTCGTTGAAAATTACCTTCAGAGACTTCCAGTGGTCTTCCACGGATAATTCCTCAGTGGTGCCACGTAGTGTTTCCTGCTTTGCTCTGACAGTTGCAGTGGAAGTGTCCTTTGTGGTTGTGTCCTTCAGTTTTTGCGTGTTGAACTTGCATTGTGGCCTATCCCCAGGTATCCTCGAGGCTTTCAGCTTCACCTTGAAAGTCCCTTGTACCAGATAGTGGTCTGAACCCACATCAGCTCCTCTCCTCGATCTTGTGTCCAGTAGGCTCCGTCTCCACTTCCTTGAGATTGAAATGAAGTCTATCTGGTTTTTGGTGTGTCCATCTGGTGAAATCCATGTTGCCTTGTGTATATCCCTGTGTTTGAACACACTGCCACCAATCACCAAATCATTGAAGGCGCAGAAGTCTGAGAAGAGTTCACCATTTTCGTTCATTTCACCGAGGGCCTCACGACCCATGGTGAGTTCTCTTCCTGTATTGTCTCCTCCCAGTTTCGCATTCATGTCACCCATCAGGATTTTGATGTCGCTCTTTGGGACGTTGTCCATTACTGTTTGTAGTTGACTGTAGAAATCCTCCTTCTTCTCTTTTTCTGAGACGTTTGTAGGCGCGTAGCATTGAATAATAGTAACCTTTTTTTCCTTTTGAGTTGAACCTGGCTGTCATTATCCTGGAGGAGATTGGTTCCCACTGCATGAGAGCTTTAGCCGCTGTTGGTGACATCATGATGGCTACTCCCTCAGTGTGCTCATGATTGTCCTCTGGGTGACCGGAGTAGATTATTGTCTCTCCACTTGGTAGTTGGCTCCTTCCACATCCGTTCCATCTGCTCTCGCAGATTCCCAACACTTCTATTTTATATCTCCTCATTTCTGCGGCTACCTGAGCAGCCTTTCCAGTTTCGTACATTGTACGAATGTTCCACGTCCCCATCCTTATTTTTGCTTTCATCGAAAGAAGGCACATCGGCTGACTGGCTTCCCGAAGTCTTTCACCAGCCCGCGTCATTTCACTTCCCCGATTCCAGCAAAGAATAAGGTCACTATTTGTAATTTTAGAATTTTTAATATATTTGTGCGTTGAAGTTTTAGTAGCAATTTGGTTAAGTTTTGGGGGTGGAGTTGCTAGCACCACGCTCCAACCCTCCCTCTTTATCCGGGCTTGGGACCGGCTAGAATACTAGTGACCTAGTAATCTAGGCGAGGTTTTACAGTTAAAGGATGAGATGAATTAAAGTCTAAATATATATTAACAGAATGCGTTGGTTTTCTATAGACGCCAATGTGTAGTTTGCCTTCTTCTATTCGTTTTACTTTACAATTTGACATAGCTAATTCTCCTTGTTCATTTTCCGATTCAAATGTGAATTTTATTCCCTCCACTAGTGAGTTTATGTGTGTCAAGAAGCTAGAGAGAGATATGTTCTGTTTTTAACACTGTGAGTGAAAGTGTCATCCACATTTATCTCCACCATATTTTTGGAGTAGGATTAAACGTATTAAGTGCCATATTTTCCCAGCTATCCACAAAATTTACCCATAATGTAATTATACTCTATCACAGTGCACAAGTTTTATTCTTATATCAATCATAAATACATCACTCTATCTTACCACTGGCTGGCTGAAATGAATGAGTAGTTGAATACTATTCACTTCGAAATGTGTAAATTGCAAACAAACAACAACAAAAATGATGAATTAATTTGCAAACTGAGAATTTGATATCTCATATATATATCTGATACCATACATAGACAAGTGGTATATATTGTTATGCATAAAAAAACTACAACATATCACAATTTGCAATCACACCATGGTAACTATGGTAACCAAACGCTATGATACACAACTCAGCTCAATCTATTTATTTCTGTTTACTTTTGACATAGTCATAGTCTCTATCTGATTTAAAGAATTCAATGCATTTCATTATTGTAAATTAATAAATAAATAGATAAATAGAAAATAATTCATCTTGGTTAAGATCGTTCTCTTTTTGAAACCACTATCTACGGGAGAAATTTGAAGGAAGCCACCTCTTACAGATATCTAGTCTTCAAAGACGAAGACGCCAAAGCCAGGCAGGTTCGGGAAGGCAAGTAAGACCTTCATCACTCGGAAATCAATCTGGAAATCTGATGCAGTCAGCATAAGGAACAAGAATAGGATTTTCGAACAATACTAATGTCAAATCATTGCTTTTATATGATTCAGAGACTTGACTGACGCGTCGTGAAGGGCATTTCTGACAGGTTACTGAAGACTTTTATCAACAGTTGCCTTTGGTACCTCGATCTTGAAGGCCAGATGGCCAGCCGAAAAAGACTAGTGACAAGGAACTCTGTGAACGAACCAACCAAGAACCCATAACCCAACAAAATGCTAAATAAAAACAGGATGAATCAGACACACACTAAAAAGATCTTTGAGTGACATTGTGCAACAGGTCACCTGGTAGAATCCAAATGCGCGTTATCCCGAGGGTAACATGGCAGAGATGATATGTTATGGGTAATTGTGGAGCCAGATAAAGATAACTGCCGATAATATGATTAAATAGAAATGTGCTGGTGAAGTTATATGTTCCATTTGAAACCTAAGGGAACAATAGCATAATACTAAAATGCGATAAGTTAATTTTTAATTTTCAAGTATTGGTTTTTGTAAGGGTTTAGTTTGATTGGTTGGAGGATTTCATCATGGGCTAGCATCAGTTAGAGAACCACTGAAAAACTTGCGAGCACTGGAGTACCAGGTGCGTATCAATGAGGAATTGTAAGCTAGGATGAGACAACTTTCCAGTACTTCTAGCCGGTTTTCCAGTGGTTCTCTAACTGATATCAGCCCATGATGAAATCCTCCAACAAATCAGACAAACAAAGTCCCTACAAAACCAATACTTGAAAATTGATATGACGCCCACTAGTAACTGGCCGTATTCAGGCAGTTACCTTTGGTTCTAGTAGGAAGCCGTGACCAGTAGGGTAGAGCAGGTAAAAGGTGAGGACAGTTACTCATCGAAGAAGCCATTTCGAAGTGTTCGCGTTATGTCATGAAATGGCAGAAGTTGAAATTCATGGACTTGCCAGTGGATCGGGTCCCAGTGGCTTAATGGTCTACTTGCTGTCTAGCCTTGTAACTAGAAGATCCCGGTTTCGAACGCTGGCGGTGAGTGTATACAACTGAAGAGTCCCAAACTAGGTTGACAAAACAGCTGGCTCTGCAGTACTCCCTGCAGGTTTTCCAATGGTTCTCTAACTGATGTAATCTCATGATGAAATCCTCCAACCAATTAATTTTTAATTATTGATTAGATTTTTAAAGTCAGTTACCCAAAAGAAGTCAGTGGAGGGCCACTAGAGTATCTTATATTATATCAAAAGACTACAGTGAGGGATGAATGTACCTAGTCAATTAACCATCACTATTATTTTGTCATGAATCCTTCTAATAAGCCTCGCAATAATGACAATAACAATAAAAGTGGTAATAGTAGTAGCGTAAATGCGACAAATGGAAGGAATGAAGGCTAATAGGAATCTCTAATGTAACTCTGAGGCATCAGTACGTCCAGCTGATTCGAAACCAACTCTTAGATATTTGAGACGCTAAAGTCCTCAAACTTTTACAAATACGACTGCCTAATATGTAGCTGATCCGGGAGGCAAACTAGTGGAATTAATAGTCTTTAAAATGATCACATAATGGATCATGAATCTTGTTGATAGTGGGACTACTTTGCTTTCTCACCACCTTCGAATTCCATATGATTAGAGCTAAAATAGGGAGGAGATCTCGTTGAGAAACTAGTTTTGAAAACAAACCGACACTAATGTATTATTTATTGGCATTATGAGTTATGACTGCAGTTAAGTTATCTAACTAGGCCAGTAGCGCACCTGACTAGTAGTTTAAAAGTCACTGTTTCGAAAATTGCAGTGACCGGGATTTCTATTCCTGCTTCAGTCATTACCCATTAATTAGCCTGTCAACACAGAAATATGTCAGGTTGTAACAGCAGAAGGCAAGACACGAAAGCCAAGGTGTTTTTGGTGTGGTTGTGTTCTCTGAGCTGGATGGTTTGGTTGCGAAGCTTTCATTGCTCAGTAGAGCAGTGAAAGCTTCGCAACCAAACCATCCAGCTCAGAGAACACAACCACACCAAAATCATCCACCTGAGCTACAAATCTTCTCTATTATATCTAAAGCCAAGGTGTATTTTTCCTTGATCAAACCGCTGTTTATAGCTATACGGTTTATATTCATTAACCAATCAGCGAGCGTGTGATTTTGGCTTATATATAAAGTATATATATATATATATATATAAAGTAGGATGTTCAAATACATATATAGCATTCTGTTGCTAATGTTGTATTGAACTGTGGGAATATGTGAGATTAATATTCTGTTGGAACACACTGTCCGTATCACACCACCACAAGGTGATCTCATTATCAATAAATTTAGCCTCATTAGTAGCTGCAAATGCTATGCTTCAAAGGCCTGATAATTAAGTCAATGGGTTTAATTAATTAACAGTATTTGTTGGCATATTTCATTCTGTTTATCGACAGTTTTCTAATGACTTACGTAATCTTATCGTTTATGCCCTTCAATAATCTTTCTACTAACCTTACCCCCTTTTTTCTGGATAGAATTGATGGTATTACATACTTAAAATAACAGCAATTTGTTATACTATGTTAACTGAATATTTCAATTCGCCTATATACCATGATCATCCTTCGTTGTTACACCATTATTACAATTTCTTTGAATTCCAGGTAGAACATAAGGCTTCAGCAATAGGTCTTTACAGACCCTTTCAGCTGGCTCCACAACTATCCATACATTTTTATTTCCTCCTAACATGAACTCCTCTATGTGGCCTTACGATCCACATCCAACTTATCGTTTCTGATTCAAGCTCCACTAGAGGATCCATTGTGCAATATCGCTTGAAGGATTCTTCAGCATACGTCCAATCCGTTTGCATTTCTTTCTGAAGATTTGTTGTGTGATAGGCTCTTGATTGGCTCATTGTCTGTCAGATTTATTTGTTGCTGAATCCTTTCTCACTGGCTACCTTATCTTCAGTATCAAGAGAGAGAAGGTAGTTGTCGGTGACGCGTGCTCAGAGCGCTCATTTCACACTGCTAATTATCTTTACACACCATACTTCAACAGTGAAAAAAGTGTGCTAAAATTTCACATCATTTAGTGGCAGATTAATGGTTTTTAATTTGGTCCTTTGAGTTCCAAGTGAAACACAGAGCTACAAACTTTGAAGTTGTAGTAGTGGTGATATCTTGCTTGCAAGGGATGAAATTGCTAGTCTTATATCCAATCCTCCTTTTTTTTCCTAAGCTCTCTGTCAGCTAGTAAATAAGACAAGGTTTACGAATACTGTGTCGTCCGGAAATCGAATACTGGACCACGTGCGCGGTCGGTGAGCCTTCTACCATTCATCTACCAACATACCCAACATTTACTAAGTTACTGATGTCCAGTTTCTAGTTCATTCATTATATGATGTGTTAAAGTAGTCTAAAGAACCTCTGGATTCCTTAAGCCTTGTAAATTTGATTGAAATCAGACAATTTCAAGTCAATCTTTGAATTTAAAAGAAAAAGGATGATGTAATGATTAGTTTGTTCTTGTCGTTGTAAAAGTGATCTTATATAATTACACATCTATTAATTGTAAATTAATCCAGAGTTTTTATTGAGTGCTTTTTTCTTTTCGGGGGATGTGTGTGGTCTTATGCCTAGTGAGTTTGAGTCAATTTCTTCTTGTATACTACTCACCAAGTTTCTTGGATCCGTAAAAATGAGGAAGTACTGGACAGCTTTCTCGTTCTAGTTATGCTCTCTTCATCAGTACGCATTCATAACGATGATCGATACCTGAATCTTCAGGTCATCAAGTGGGCTTATTGACCACTGAGACAGAATCCACTGGTCAACCCATAAATTATAATTTTTGCGATATACAAAGCCACTGCCAACCAATTTGTTCGGTAAGTGTTCGTCATCACACCTGACTTGGTAGATGCAACTGATTACTACTTCTCACCAGAACTCCAGGCACGTTCAACCTGTAATGAGTTGCTAGTGAACACGAGATGAATTTTCAAGCTTGTGAAGAATTTATCCGTGTGAAGTTTGATTATGGATTGATACCAGTTATAGAACCGTTGAAATCCAAGGATTACTGCATAGCTGTTCCGTCCTAGTTTTGGACTCTTCAAGACCCAAGAGGTATTTGGACCCAGAAAAATGGGTTTACAAGTTGGGCCTGTAGACGTGCCAGTGTAACTCATACTATTTATCCCCATTTATATACCCATTTGAAATAACGCAACAGATTTGTAGCTTAATGTGTCGTCCCATCTCAAGAGAAATTTTGGAAAATAGGAAATCAGCGGTAGATCTTAATTACACCTGGTCCTCTACTATCGACTTCAGTCGGCTCCAATACTGTTCAAGAGCTTTTATTAACCTCACCAAATGATCTGCTTTATGTCACTTTCAGATACACACCTTACTGGTCGGTTCATTCAACAACCTGGTGAATGATGTAAGTCAACGGCCTCCTTACCCTTTGTCCAATCCATTTCCTTCTATATATTTATCAGGCAACAAACAGAGGCATTCTTTAGTACCTTAAATAGTACATATCAGATTATCAGGAAGTGGACGTTTAGTTAGACAAAAACCTTTGTGTAACAATTTATCTAGAAAAGAATTCAACCATTGCTATACATCCGCCCATGCATAATTGCACAATAGATCCTTTTTGGAAAGCAGTATGACTACTGTGTTGTTATTACTATGACCAATAAATTGTGGTACAAAAGTCTGATGATTCACAGTAATATATCACTGATTGTCATGCTTAAATAGACTCATCAGATATGAAATTAAGTTATTCTGTTGTGTAGCAGAGGGATAACCAGTAACTGTAAGAACTAAATTCGTCTAAGATTCCATATAAAGCTGCGTATAATTTAATATTATATTCAACTTTGACTTTATTTGGTTTGCAGTGACCAGGAGTGGGATCCAGGAAACACATTTATTACCTGCTCAAAACTCATTAGCTAGAGAGAGACCTGTCATTTCAGCACAACCAAATAAAGCCAAGTTTGGCCATAAACCGACTATTATTGCAGAAATACTCAAACTAAACAGTGCTGGACACATGTTTCGTCTTAGTTTAGGACTCTTCGCCAGTTTGTACACATCCTCCCACTGAAGATTGAACACAGGACCTGTAGGTCAAAAGAGGAGTTCGTTGACCACTCAACCACTGGGACAGGTTCCGGTCACCAGACTATGAATTCTAACTTCTACCATTTCGTAAGACGCTTTGGAAGATAATGACTGACTGACTGACTGGTTTCAACATATAGCTTTGCACAGATGTGCACCATTTCGAGTCGCCACACTTCACTCAGCACACAAGGTAGGAGAAGAAAGTAAAAAGAAATGCATAATAGAGACAGTAAACAGAGATATGAGGCAAAAAGAATAGTAATATCGAAGAACAATATAGTTTTATTGGAAATTATAAGTCACAGGGAGTGGATGCATCTACGCCATCAAGAACAATTTTAGGCCATATCACCAATTGTCTCAAGCCACCGTCATTGGTTCTTACCATCCCGACGACCCCAACCAGGAAGTCTACACCTTCCTATGTGGCTGGCTGGCTGGCTTAAACTAACTGTTGTGGATTTCATTGAGTAATGAAGCCATCTTTTGGTTTGACCACCACTGGTGAACTCTTTTTCAACCGGATACATCCTTTATCAGCTAACTTTGGCCCTCGGTCAAGGAAGGCGATGCCTAGGCATGTGTAACCATGTTCCAACCATTTCAATCGATGCAGCTGCTTCACAACCTCGTCGAATGATCTCCCCTTCTTACCCAGCACTCAACCGAAGCCTAACGAACTCAGTACTTCTCACCCTATTATACCACTAAACACGGGAGTTAGAACACAGGCACCTATGATCAAAGACAGTTAGTCTTTTCATGTCTTCAACTCTCCATGGCCAGGTCTCGCAGCCATAAAGGAGGATGAAACGGGCTGCTGAGCAGTACAACCACCCTTTGGCCGATAGCCGGATATCACGTCTACACCGGAGACGGCGTAAAATGGCATTTGCAAAACTAGCCTTCTGTATCCGTGCTGAGGCTTCGTCAGCTATCAACCCGCTGGCGTTGGCTGATGCAACTTCCCAAATAAGTGAAGTGGTCGACACGCTCTGCCACTTCACTCCCTATCTTTAAGCTAGGAGACAATGTAATCCAGTCCAGACCTGTAGCATCATCTTACATATGGTGGAAGCGAATTACATGCTAAAGGACTCTATCATCTGCATATTCTAAGTCAACGACAATATACCCTGGTAACAAGTCAATCCCTGAGTCGCTGAAGTCAGGAGTTATGGCTAAGTCCATTAGTACATCTATGATGAAACTGAATAGAAATGTGGATAGGAGGCATCTCTGACGGACAACACTGGTTGTCACCACTGCAGATGATAACTGATAATGAAAAAACTATCAGTCTATCAAGGGCAGGGATATGTTACTCTGATTTATCTGAAAATGAGAAAAAACGACTCTGAATAAGCACTTTCCGTTCAACATCTCATTCATTGGCAAGATATTTCAGCAATCTTGACAAAATATCATATTCATTATCAAACCAAAAATTCTCGTTCAGTCTTTAAGCCTTTGACGCATTGTTCCCAGTGGAATGTAGGGCTTCAACAGCACATCTCCATTTTATCCTGTTCTCTTCAGTCCTCGCTAGCTGGCTCCATGATTGATTGCCCGTAAACCTTTATTTCATCATCACACGATCTGCTTCATGTCCCCCTCGGATCAACTTTCAACTCGTCATTTACTATCCAGGTTCCACGAATGAGAGTGGTACATAATGTCAGTCAACGATCTCTTCTGTGTGTCCAATCCTTCTTAGTTTATTTCTTCCTGCACATTCGTCTGGTAATAGGTTCTTGATTGATTCACTACCTGTCAGAGTTCCTTGATGCTTATACTTCATGACCGATCATCTGAAAATATAGGTCGATGAAAGTGAGGCTCAAGCCAAGTCTCTGGACCAAATAGAAGCACTGATTGACTTGACATTAGCGGTGAAAATCCAAATCTTGTTCCTTATGATGATTATGCGTTAAATTTTCTCACTGATTTCACAGTAATAAAGATCTGTCTTGCCTCTCCAATCCTGGCTGCTTTTGACAGCCCCATTCGTAGGGTCATTCAAATCACCACTGATCTACTGTAAGCTAATTAATTTTCCTCAGTAAGATTTATGTCTATTTGTATTGTAACAGTAGAAGACAAGAGACTTGTTAACATAATGTTTATTATGAATTTGATATACACATACAGGGAAATTATGTATACCATTGTATTAAAGTCGTCATTTGCACAGATCTTCCGTGTTGTGCGCTACCTCTGCCCTTCATATTGTATTTCTTTGTCTTCTCTTCATATCGTCCACGTTTTGCCACGATACCAGTTCATTTCCCCTCTTTGATGACAAATCTATCTCGACACTATTTGATATTTTTGTGCTCTTTACATACTACTGATTAATCTTGTCAGTAGCACACGCCTGCTTAAAATTTGGGCTACCAAAAACTTTGCATTTATTTTCTCTCGTTCGGTTTGTTTTAATTGATTAAGATATGACCTCCAATGACCGCCAATGGTACTATTATGTACTCTTGTGTGTATTTAAAATCTTTACAAGCTTCTGTTTAGCAAGTTCCTACTAAACTTGATAAATGGCCTGATTGTGGGTGGCAAAGTGTTCCAGTACGTAAGATAACTGTTCTTCAGTTTTCTTCTTGAGTCTCGAAATGTACTTCTGAACATCTTAAAATTAGCTTTCAACCAGAAGTCGTGGATGGATTTCTTGAAGGAGATAAAGTAGATATATCACATAATGGAATGGTTTGTGCTTCATCAGCTCAGAGGCCAATATGTCACAGGATATACTGTCAATTTTAAGATTTTACTTGAAGGTATTGTACGGAGAGAAAATATCATACAATAAACTCCTCTGAAAATTCTGTAAATTTTATAAATACTGTCCAGAATAAAGATGGCATTATTATTATTATTTTCAAAATTATACTGTGAAGATTTTCACACTCTCTGGATATTTCTTTTGCTACCTTATTTTCCACTAATCGACCTTATTGATCAGAGATAGTTTTTTTGACAATATATTTAAGGTCAGCACTTACTTATAATCACTGATAGCTACCTTTTATATAAGATTATTAATCAATAAAATAAGATCAATATCCAAAGTGATAAAATTGGTAGTCAGTGTTGTTCTAGAGACAAAATTACTCGATAACTTAATTTAAATTTTAGAAAATTATTATTCTTGCTAACTGTTTCATTGTCGACTACTACTTCTGATATTTCGCCAATGTTTCACACAGTTTTATATAACTAGTGTATATTGATGCAATGCTACATGACAATGGCACATATCAAGCAATTCACAAGAGAGAACTCAGCAAAGCTTTTCAAGTGAAGACATCGGTAAGACAAGGCTACTGCCTACTATCACTGATTACGATGCTCCTAATTGTGGTGGAGCGAGAAGATAGAAATACGTTGGACAGATGAGAAGACTCTATAAGATGTAGACTGCGCGGGTGATTCACGTCTAATGCCACGCAAACCTGAGAACTTACAGGCGAGAACCAACAAACTGTCAGAAGAAGAAGGAAGTAAAGATAGTGCTTCAAATAAGCATAGAAAAACCGGAGGTGATGAAGACAAGCACCAATCACTATTGGCGGGAGAAATCTGTAAGAGGTCACTTCCCTCACTTGTCTAGGTAGAATAGTTCCACCTACGGGTAGAACGGATGAAGATGTCAAGGCCAGCCAGAATTATAAAGGCAATTCATGCCTTCATCATTTTGAAGTTAGTTTGTAAATATTCTGCACTCAACATGAAATAAAGATTCGGACTGTGAACACAAATGTTATGACAGTCACCTCCTCTATGTGGACAGAAACTTTGCACATGTGTCACGAAAAGAACTTCCAACAGGTTACTGTAGACTTTTATCAGCATCTGCCTTCACTGGCTCCATAATGAAGATTAAATGTCAGGCCAGAAAAAGGTCGCAAGAACGATCTCTGGGGACGAACCTGTTGCTACAAAAATATTCAGAAGAAGATGAAGGTGGATCGGACGCGTACTGAGGAGACCATAGAATGATATCGAGCACCAGGCCATCACTCCAGTGGAACTCGATTGTCAAAGGATGAGTCAGGCATCCATCAGTGACATGAATAAGATCGTAGAGCAAGAGATAAGAGCCTATGAACGATCATAAAGCCAGGTAAAGGGGACTGCAGAGAACCGAGTGAAATGGAAATGTTCTGTTGAAGCCCTATATTCCACTTGGAACCCAAAGGAATAATAAAACTAATGATTACTGATGCTCAGATACCGATCTAACACACTGCTGTAAGCATATTAGCCTAAAAATTTTAGGTCTGTAAGCACAATTAGTTAAAATATGCATCAGCCCGAATAGTTAAATACCCCTCCCCTGACTGAGGTAATAAGTGCAACAATAATGAGAACTGAAGAAGGGTTCCATAACTCTAACTCATACATTAGTGCGTCAGTAGTTCACTGGTAGAAGGCCCTCCAACTATGCAAGTGGTCCGGTGTTCCATCCTCAGAAGATACAGACCAAAAGTCCGCTTAGTTGGTAGTAAGCCGTAAACAGGTTATGTTGGAATTGAGGTGAACAATCCCATCAACACTACTGAAAACTAAAAACTGAAGCTGGAAACACAAAGGAATAAAGAAGAAAGAAGATACGACAGCTCATGAAAGCACCTTATGATTTAGATGAAATTTTAGGACTAAATACTCGCTGAGTTTTGTAATCGAATCAATACAGCATAAAAGTCGGTAGAACAGAGACCTTGTAGTTTGACTTGAATCATTATGACTTGATATAAAAAGGATTAGTAAACCAGATACTGTTACCATCACTTTCAATATCTAAGATGACATGAATTGCAGCCCAGTAACTACATGAATGCTTTTTATACTGGGTAAAGATGAATCACTCGTAAACAACAATCTTTCACAGACTTCTAACACTTTTACACTATACTTTCTCATTTATTCTGCAGTATGAATTGTCTTGGCAGCTTCAAACATCTTGTCGATATTCCATGTAATTAAGTCTACTTTTGAGTTCGTCAAAAGAGAACACATTTTTTGACTGGCTCCCTGAAGACTTTCGCCAACTAGGGCCATCCGTCTTCCCCGACTCCAGTGAAGGATAAGCTTATTTCATCTATGCCTTGAAGATTCAATGGCAGTTAGATTATTTTTTACAGAGTAAGGTTGCTAGTACCACGCCTAAACTTCTCTATTTTTCGTACTTATTAAGCTGAATCGATTGGTTTCAGTGACAAGCGGCATAGATGACGATGTCATAGCCATAATTGGGAAAGTTAAACAAACGCATTCGTTACTCTGAAATCGGCATGAACATCCACAGTAATCAGCACAAGGATAAAGTTTCGAATTTTCTATACTAGTGATCAAATCAGTCTGGGCTTCTATACAGTTCAGAGACGTGACGCGCTGCATACTAAAAGCATTTCCAACGGGTTACTGAAGACGTTCACAAAACCTACCCCCCTCTCTCTGCTCAGTGCTGAAGATTAGACTGGCCAGCTAGGATGAGCAAGCAACAAGGACCTATTACAGGCATCGAACTAGCTAATAACCTGCTGCCCAAAATATATATACAAGGAAAAGTAAATGGATTGTACGCATGCATTCCAAGCCACTTCACAGGAATCTGAATCGGAAGCGACGAGTTAGGCATGTTTCTCAGAGTGGCCACGGATGAGATCATCTAAACAGAGATTGAAAATTTGTGAGTACTTGTGAAGCTTGGTGAAGATGGCAGTGGAGAACCCAGTACAAGGAACATGCAGTTATGAAACTCTGTATTCTACTCCAAACTCAATTGAGAATGACCGGTAGGGTAGAGTAGGTCGGGTGTGAGGACAAATACTTGCCAGCGACGGAATTTGCTAGTGGTCACGTCATATCGTGAGTTGACAGAAGTTGGAATTCATGCACTGGCCATTGGATCGGGTCACAGTGGCTTAATGATCTACAAGATCGCTAGCCTTGTAACCAGAAGGTCCTAGCTTAGAACCTCGGTCTCAAACTAGGACGAAACAGCTGTCTAGGACTTCCAGCTGCTTTCTCAACAGTCCTCTAACCCATGTCAATTTTATGAAGAAATCCTAGAACCAATCAAATCCCTTAAAAATCAACACTTGAATGTTAATAATAAGATAATAACATTAATTCTATACACAAAACGGCAAATAAAGGAGACTCACCTCTTCTTTATTACGTAACATTAATAAATCTCGACTAGACAATCCATACTCGGTAAATACACTAGGGCTAATCAACGATCCAACACCAGCTTCATCACAATAATTTGTAAGATCTGCACTTTTACGGACCTAATTCAAATAAAAATATATGTTAAAAATAAAAATAAAACTAAGTGTTAAATAAGTGGAGGTATTAAAAATCCAGGAATCAAGATGTTCGTAATATTATGAAGACCTGCACCACCGGTCAGTGGGAAAGGGATTCATTAGCACCGGTCAAAGGATGGGTGTCTTCTAGGCAGTCATGGATAGTCTAACAGAGAATCACACCCATCCAATTACTCAACTCAATGTGTGATCTTTAGTGAATCACCTGTTCACCAAACGGTCTGCAGATGGTATGCAATGTGACTGACTATAGGCTTATATTTTGATTGGAATCTGTCCATGAGCTGTGCATTATGGTCAGCAAATCGGATAGCACAGCACTACTTTGTATCGCAACCAATTGCAGTTTGATTAGATTAACTGTCGGCAGTGAATTAATCGAAACTCCTGTTTCATATCGTTTTTGTACTATTGGTGATACTAATCAGTGAAGCTTATCTACCTCAACTTCATCGACTTCAAAAAGACCTTCAACAAACAGCGTAGACCGAGATGTAATTTGGAAACTACTTCAACACTATGGTGCGCAGTGTCCAAGTCTTTACCAACCTCATTCAACAGCTGTCTATGTGAAAATGCCATGTGTCAGGTGGTCCACAACGGGAAAATCAGCGAAGCGTTTGAAGTGCATATAGGAATATGACAAGGTTGCCTATTATCACCGATGATATTCTTAATTGTGGTGGACGGGATTATACGGATGACTGTGGGGAGCGAGGAGATAAGAATACGCTGAACGACCGATAAGAAAACTCTAAAGGATCTAGATTTCGCAGATGATATATGTCTAATATCACACAAACTCGAAGAATTACAGGCGAAAACCAGCAAACTGGCTGAAGAAGCAACCGGTGAATACAGGATTGCAGGTGAACATAGAGAAGATGAGGGTGATAAACATAACCAACTAACAGCAACAACAACAACAAAAACCAGAACTAATCGCCATAAACGGGCAAGAGATTTCACAGAGGTTACCTCTTTCAATTATCCAGCCAGGAAGTATAGTTTCAACTACAGGCAGAACGGATAAAGATGTCAAAGCTAGAATCGGAAAGGCAAGATACGCCATCATCAACCTGATACCAGTTCGGAAATCTTCTAGACTCAGCATAAGGAACAAGATTCGGATTCCCTTCAACACAAATGTGAAGTCGGTCCTTCTATAAGGGCCAGAAACTTGATCAGCATGTGACGAAAAGGATTTCCAAAAGGCTGCAGACTTTCATCAACATCTGCCCAACTAGCTGGCTCCATACTCAAGATCAAATGGCCTGAAAGAATAAGCAACAAGAGACTGTTAGAACAAACAAACAGCCGATCGCTCCCCAAATATGTCGGAGAAAGTGAGGGTGGATCGGACATACACTGAGGAGACCGTTGAATGACATCGCGCTTAATGCAGGCCAACGTTCGAGTATATTCCCAAAGAGGAGCGACGAGTGAGTCGTCCTAGGATGACGCGGCGAAGATTGTCGGGGGAGGAGATGACAGATTGTGGGCAACCATGTTCCAAGCTGAAGAGGATGGCAGAAGATACGAAAAAGTGGAGATGTGTTGTTGAAGCCCTATGTTCTACTCGGAACTCAAGGGAATAATAATAGCAATAAGCTTATCTGTTACATGAACGGTACCTATATCCCTTCCGAAATTTGAAGTTATGTCATTTACTGCCAGATTCAGCTATTTTTTGTCACAAAAGGACTGATGTCAGCTATTGTAGACTTGAGATGAGATCTACATATATTGTTCTTGCATTTTCCCCCGTAGAATGTACACGAATTAGGAAATCCAGAGAATTCATGTTTGTTTATTATAAATTTGAAAGACATAAATTGACGATTACTTGGTTTCTTGATGATCTCAACTAGACAAGTAAGTGAGGTTATGAACAGAACTGTTCCTTCGGATACATACACTGTGTGTGATTCCGTGTAATTTTCCCCAACCAACCTCCTTCCAACGAAAAGAAAAATTATGGCAATCATAAATAGTCTGATTTTCACTTTACAAGATACCCGATGCATTTTACTCAAAATTGCAACGAAAAAAATACTAAAAATGGCGTAAAAACGGTTTACTGTCGATTGGCCTCTGCATGCATTAAATATAAAAACAAGAAAAGAAAATAGTAATTCGCAAAGTTGTACAAATCTGCCGTCTCATTTGGCTTACTGAACGTAATATCTATATTATCAAACAATTTCGACAAATATACTTAAAACCTGTGTGCAAGTCGTTCAGCGTTAGAATACTTGCCAACTATGCACGCGATTTAGGTTTGATTGCCAGTTGACGTACTCCTAAATGTCAGCAGTAAGCCAGGATAAGAAGAAAAGTTGGTCGGTGTAGCTAGCAACCCCACATTGGAGGAAAAATAGCATCTTTGCTACTGAAAATTCAAGGCTTCATGTCTGACAGCCTAATATTTATTTTTATTATTTGTTATTCCCTTGGGTTCCGAGTGGAATATACAGTTTCAACAACACATCTCCACTTTCTTCTATCTCCGCTGTCCTCTTCAACTTAGTCCATGATTGCCCATAATCTTTCATCTCTTCTTCACATGTTGAAAAAAGCTCAGCAATTGTAGTGCTTGCATTAGCACACAACCATACTATAGGGTGCGACAGAGTTACAATTCTAAAAAGTTATACAGATAGATGGAGAGAGAGAGAGAGGTTGATTACTGAATATTTGTTCATAGAATCTACACCCAACAGGTGCGATAGGAATGACTCAACGCAAATACCAGAGATACGGAAGATACTATTACCAATCATCATATCGAGAGATGAGAATTAATGGAGGAACCATATAAACGAAGTAGGAAGGTTGTGTTAGTACCTTGATATACTTATGAGCGGTGATAAATTGTTCTCGAAACGTCGTCATCAGTAAATATTACTGTGTGAGACTTTATCAAAATAAATTTTCTCCATAACCACACTGGCCAAGTTTTAATCTTATATATATCAATAATACATATGGAAAAGTTTACCTTTGGAACTGGCTTATCAGATTGAAAATATTTTCCACCTAATGTTGCCCAATTATCTGTATTTATTAATCCATATTGATTACCACCGTATGTTGAACTCGATGTTGTCCAATTGTGCACATTCGCTTGAATAGCACGACGAAGTCGACGACGTACTGCTTCAATATCTTAAAAGAGAATAAAAACAAAATTATGAAATTCATATATTGGTTTATAGGGATTTGATTGATTGGTTACAGGATTGCAGGTAGTACTGGACAGCCAGCGGTTAATGTCTCCCCAGTTTGGGACTCTTCATCAGTAAGGCTCCTCCTCCATGGCTCGATCTCACCACTTTCTGGTTAAAAGGTGAGCTCATAGACCATTAAACTACTGCGACCCGATCCAATGCCCAGCCTATGAGTTCCAACTTCTATCAATTCACGATATAGCTCGACCACGTCCTACGTTGATAAGGCCAGTCACTAGTGAGAATCTCATCGATAATGGGATTTGATGGATCGGTTACAGGATTTCATCTTGAAGGTCCTGGGTTCGAACCCTGGAAGTGGCTGCTTACTGTCAGGAGTCCCATAACAGGACAACAGAAAAAAATGGCTGTCCAATACTCCGTTGGGATTTTTCAATGGTTCTCTAACCGATGTCAGCTCATCATGAAATCCTGTAACCAAAATTATGAAATATGAGCAGACGAACAAATTAATGACTCTCAAGTATTGGTTTGTAGGGATTTGGTTGATTGGTTACAGGATTTCATCATGAGCAGACATTGGTTAGAGAACCACTGAAAAACCAGCTGGGAGTATTGGACAGCTGTTTTGTCTTAGTTTTGGACTCTTCAGCAGCACGCATCCACCGGAGTTCGAACCCAGGACCTTCTGGTTACAAAGCGAGCTCGTAGACCATTAAGGCAGCAGGGTGCAGCAGGTCAGGTGTGAGGACAAATACTCACCGAAGACATTGGCTAGCGGTTGCGCTATATCGTGAATTGGTAGAAGTTAGAATTCATGGGGTGACTATGGGATCAGGTTCCAGTGGCTTAATGATCTACGAGCTGGCTAGCCATGTGACCAGAAGGTCCTGGTTTCGAACCCCAGTGGGGTGGGTGCGTATTGTGAAGAGTCCCAAACTAGGATGAAACAGCTGTCCAGTACTCCCAGGTTTTCCAATGGTTCTCTAAACAATGTCAGCTCATGATGAAATCCTGCAATCAAAAAAGCGATACATGAATGATTTTGGACAAAACAAGCGAAAGTTTTGAAGCAGTGATTCCCGTAATATTTTTGCACTCGCCTAAACGTCTCATAAAAACATTTTTGATAGCTTTATGGGAGAGCATGGTACATCGCTGATGTGAATATTATTTATTCATTACTAATTCAGTCTTGCATTGTCCCGTGGATTGACTGGGCTGAAATGTTTGACCTCTGTGTTGACATGTTGGCTCCTTGGAGAAATACAAGTACATCCAGTAGCTGACGAGTTCCAAATAGGACGGAATGCGTATCCTGAAGGGTTCCATTCACTGCTAGTCACTGCTATCCACCAAATTACTTCCAGTTAGTCCTCAGACACCATGGAAACATCCTCAGGAGCCGACATATGAATCAACAAAGGCCGAACATTTCAGGGCAGTCAATCAACGGGAAGAACAAGAGATGGCTCTTGTGGGCCAAGTAGTCGAGTGGATAACACTTAGGCATTTGAAACCATGGGTACTGGGTTCGAGCCTCAGAGAGAGAATCACCACTCACTGTGGAATGCAGGTACGTCCACTAGCTGACGAGTCCCAAATAGGACTAAATGCTTATCCTCGAGGATTCCACTGCTAATCACCATTCACTAGATTACTTAATGTGAATATTGTTTGCCTTCCTCTGATATTATCTCCTTTAGTGAACAACATTGTCTGTTGGAGCGAATGTTGAACAAGTATGCATAACAAGGATATCATTCCGCCTAGCTTTGTAACTGGCATATCTCCTCAAATGAAATATTTAGGCCTATAAAGTTACATTTTAGCCAAGTTTCCCACTTATTGATACTAATCAGCAGGGCACATTTTGCAACCTTAATCCCTTATGAATATCTTAGGAGGCCTTAATGTAAAAGGAGAACTTTGGCACTAAGGTAGGATATGTTTCCATATAAGATGAGTTTATTTGACATAATATACAGCGACACAGTATCTATAACTGAATGACGTTTCGAACCCGATTTATTGCTCTTAATCACATCACTTTATTCCCACAGCTTCATAATTTGCTGTGAACACATATATTTTTCTCTGCCTTATTTATCGTAAATTTCCACACATCCGTTATAAGTGTTACATCATTTCTATTTGAACGCGTTTTGGTACTGATTCGATAAATAAAGATTCAGGGATTAACTTCTCCCCCTATCTCTCTCTCCGCCTCATCTATTATTATTAGTATTGTTCCCTTGGGTTCCTAGTGGAAAATAGGGCTTCAACTGCACGTCTCAACTTGCTTCTGTCTTCTGCTCTACTTTTCACCTGCATCCATGTTAGTCCATACTGTTTCAACTCCTCTTCACACGATCTCCTCCATGTCATCCTTGGACGTCCCACTACTCGCCGCTTCCCTTTCGGGTTCCACTCGAGCGATGGCCTGACGCGCGATGTCACCCAGTGGCCTCGTCATCGAGTGTCTAATCCATCTCCACTTTCTCCTGCATATTTGTCGCCTCATCTATACTGACTTTTTAATACTTTCATCCTATGCCGTCCTCCTATTGTGTGATTACATGCAAGTGAACGCATTTCAGTGGCCGAGTTTTTTTCTTTCATTGTTTAACTTAGCAGGATTAGTCATCCTACTAGGTCTAGCTAAATTTGTATGTTCTGATAATCTGATTGACATCGATCTGTCAGTTTGACTTATGTAATTCACCTAACTCACAGTCATTACACGGTTTTAAAGGGTTAATTAATTATCATTTTTCTCATTTGCATCTATCAGGTCTATAAGCCGAAAAAATTTCTTGGAGGATTTCATCATGAGCTAACATTGGTTAGAGAACCATTGGAAAAGCACCAGGGAGCATTGAACAGCCAGCTGCTTCTCTTATCCCAGTTTTGGACTCTTCAGCATTACGCACCCACCCCACTGCGGTTCGAATCCAAGACCTTCCGGTTACAAGGCTAGCGACCTGGTAGACTATTAAGCCACCTCGATCCGATCCAGTGACCAGCCCATGAATTCCATCTTCTGCCAATTCAAAACATAGAACGACCACTTGGCAATGTCTCCTTCGATGAGTTACTACCTCACCTTCAACCTGCTGCAACCTACTGGTCACGGCTTTCCACTAGAACCTCAGATAACTGCCTGAATTGAGCCAGTCGCTATTGAGCATCAGATCAATTTTCAAGTATTGGTTTTGGTAGGGGATTTCCTTTGATTGGCTGGAGGATTTCATCATGAACTGAAATCGGTTAGAGAACCACTGGACAGCTGTTTCGTCCTAGTTTGGAACTGTTCAGCAGTACGCATCCTGTAATCCAGTACTTCCAGGTTTTCCAGTGGTTCTCTAACTGTTGTCAGCTTATGATAAAATCCTCCAACCAATCAAAAAAATCCCTACAAAATTTGTCTCAACCTAATTCCAGCCTTATTATAAATCCTACATGGGGCTTATGATTTTCCCTCTTTATACGCCAGTACAGCGTAGGTGGCACAGCGGTAGAATGCTCGCCGACCACGCCTCATGTGGTCTGGGCTTCGATCCCCGGCCCCCAGCACACTCCTTTACCTCGCTAAGCCAGTAATAATACTAGTAAAGAGGGAAAGTTAGTGGCATGAGGCTAGCAACCCCATCCACTGCTATCGAAACTTCAAGCCTCTAGCTTGAATCCCTATGTTCCACTGGCAAGATGAAGGAGTAAAATAAAAATTACCCCAGTACTACAGATGCCTTTAATTCCATATTATTTATATTATTTTCACCATTTTGATTACTACTCCTATTTCTCCTATGGGTCAACACAAATTTTTGAATAAATTCTGGTAGTAAGTTGTTAATTCACCGGTAATATTTTCCATTATTTGTTCGATTTGATCATTTAAATCTTCTGATCTACTAGTTAACCTCCCGTCTGGATTATGTAAACATTTAACTAAATTAGATGGTATTCATCAGCAAGTCATATCTGCAACCTTGAACGAACTCATGCCCTTCTGAGACTAGAACCCGCGTCACTCAGTGCCGCCTGCAGTCAGAGACGTTACCACTGAGCTGTTCGGGCTCGCGATTGACGTCCTGTGGGACTGTAGTGGATACTTTGATTGGACACTAGTAACTAGTGTGATGTGTCCAGTCCTTTCTCTGGTGCAGACTGAATTCTACCAGTCAGGTTTGCAACGTGTCCACCATGCTAGGTAGCTCGCCATCACCGTGCACATTGATTTGATGATATTAGATGGTTGTAGGCAATCGGCAGGAAGCCTAGTCACACAGATTCCAGGGAAGGATGAATCGAAACTCAAGTTTTTATTAGAATGTGTCAGTTTCCACAAAACTACCATGTGAAGAAATTATCTCCTTATCCACATATGTAATTGTGGTAACTTATTACTAAGTAACTAACGAAATAATTTTCCAAACACTGGAACCAATTACCAGCCGACATTTCTTCACATATACCATGTTATTATTATTGTTGTTTCCTTTAATTCCTAGAGGAACATAGGGCTTCAGCCGTGCGTCTCCATTGCGTCCTGTTCTCTGCTAGAGTCTTCACCTGGCTCCATGTCTGACCGCACGTTTTAATCTCCTCTTCACATCACCTCCTCCAAGTCACCCTTGGACGATCAACTCGCCGCTTCCATTTCAGGTTCCACTCGAGGGCTTGTCTAGTGATGTCACTTCATGGTTTCCTCAGAGTATGGCCAGCCATTCCATCTCCATTTCTCCCTGCCTATTTGTTTCACAATCGGTTCCTGGTTGATTCGCTCCCAAAGATCTCTGTTACTGATCTTTTCTGGCCGGCCATCTGATCTTGAGTATTGAGAGAAGAAAGCTGTTAATGAAGGTCTGTAGTTTGTTTGAGATGCTCTTTATGACGCACAGTGCAAGTCTCTGATCCGTATTGTGAGTAGCACTGACTTCACATTGGAGTTGAAAATCCGGATCTTATTTTTCAGGCTGAGTGGTGCTGTTGACCTCCACACAAACTTGAGAGTAGTGAAAGCTTGTCTTGCTTTTCCGATTCTTGCTTTGATATCCTCGTCAGTTCCGCCGGTCTGTATTTGAAACGATGCTTCCCAGGTCGGTTGGTGAAGGAGGTTGTTTCTTTCAGGTTCCTCTCATCTATGCTGATTGTTGCCTGTTGTTGTTGTTGCTGTTGGTGTTACCCAGGAATCTTCATCACCTCTGTTTTCTCTATGTTCACCTGAAAGTAGTCGTATCTTTTGATGCTTCTTCTGCCAACTTGCTGCTTTTCGCTTGCATATCTTCCAGTTTGTGGGAAATCAGACATATATCATCGGCGAAGTCCAGATCCTCCAAGTTTTTTGTGTGAGTCCATTTTATGCCTGTTTCCTCATTGCCCGCTGTTTGTCGCATTATCCATGTTATATACAACGCTAAGTAAACGAAATGCATATCAAACAAGTTAAAGTGAAGTAATTCTTACCTTCATTTGCCTCAGGCTTAACACTCTCCGTATATGCACAACCACATTCCTGTCTAGACTTTCCATCACTCCAATCGTTTAAACGTTTACAATCTAATAATTCACCTAATTTTCTCCAATCAACAGCCCAACTGATCATATCATTCTCAGTGTGATAATTCTTTTCAGTATTCACACCGTTCTCTTTGTCCTTTTTCAGCCTTTCTTTGACTTCATTCATCATTTCTGTTGGTGCAGGTACAGTGACTAAGTCGAATAGTTGTTCAGTTAATTCTTCATCCAGTGGTACTTGAAAATGATTGTATATACGTCTGGCATCAATCATTGGAATAAGATTAGACTAGAAAGGATGATGAAAGCATATAATATGCATATATATGTTCAAATTAGTGGTAGAGAAGTTTAATTGTATAATAATTCATGTATTTAGTGCCACCTAATGATATACCCATTGAGTCATGTAGAAAATAAAAGACAATTCATAAGCGGAGAAAACTTTATTGATCGACGAAATCTTTTTTTTACATAAAGATCTGGCTTAAAGTCATGTATGGCCATGGCCTCCACTGTCTTTAGAAGTCTGTAACGAAGAAAACGCAGCCAGCAAGCTAGCATGGATTCGATAGATGATCTTAAAATCATGGTCAGGGTTGGTGGAGTGACAGAAGTCGATCAAGTGTTCTAAAATAGACCTTCGCACACACTTCCTTTCTCCCTTGTAAAACCATGCTGCTGCAATATGTTCTCGTATCCGTGCAGTGGAAAGCGTCCTCTGACTATGGCCAATGTACCTTGTTCCAGAAGAGCAGGTGAACTGATAGATGCACATAAAGGCGGCCAGACGGGGGAGCTTATCTTTTACAGAGATGGAGAACAACTTGCAGCTAGTGTACGTCATATGTAATTTTGCTGCAAAGAACGTCTTACTGACTGATTTAGAGAGACGGCTTTTGAGCATATTTGAAGCTTGATCACCTTTGAATTCCGAGTTCATGAATAAGGTTTTCTGTTTTGAACTGAGTCGGTGACCAGTTTAGACTGCTTATCTTTCATGATGCTGTCATAAATCGGTTAGGGTAACCGTTTTCTGCGAGCGTGGCTTTTAAGAAGTCAAGTTCTGAGTCAACGCAATCGGAACTGCAAATGTTCCTTATTCTAAAGCAAAGAGATTGAATTAGGTTCCTTTTCCTGCAAATAGGCACCCAATTATAAAAATTGGTTAATTGTCCGTTCCATGTACGTTTCCGGTGGATGGATCTTTTGAGAGACCCATCATTACATCTACTAAGGCACACATCAAGAAGCAGAATACCCACTTCAGATTCCTTTTCCATGGTGAATTGTAAAGAAGGATGGCAGTTACTGAAAGCAAACAAGACATCATCAAGAATTACGTTATTATCGCAGATATAACGAAAATGTCTTCTACGTATCTTTTATAAATGTCAAAATGACCAATGGTTTGACTATGTTGAGAATTTTCAAGCTTTGCTATAAAACAACCAACCAACAAGGGGCCCAGTGGTGATCCCATGGCAATGCCGTCTCTCTGTCTAAAGATCTCATTATTGAAGGTGAACTGAACATTCAACGTGCATCTCAACAAAAGTCCTTCGAGGTTATAATCACAAATATTTTAATTGCATTCCATACTACTATTATTATTTCATATATTCACACCTTTGACCTAATTCCCTCACCGGATATAATTTCTTAAAAACCATACATATATATATACGACTGTACAGATTGATAATAAATTCGTTGAAAAGAGTCTCTTCGCTGAATATTGTGTTCTTAATGCTAAAATAGGAATTATTAAATTATTGAAAAAATGAAGATATGTTTGGATGATTTCATCTTGAGCTGACATCAGTTGCAGAACCATTGGAAAACCAGCTGGGAGTACTGGACAGCTGTTTCTGTTTTCCTAGTTTGGAACTCTTCAGCAGTACGCACCCACATCATTGGGGTTCGAACCCAGAATCAACCAATCAAACAAAATCCCTTCAAAACCAATACTTGAGAAATGAAGATATGTAACAACAGAAGGCAAGAGTCAGGCAACAGATCATTTATTAAGGAAATCAACGCATATTTATATATGTTTTCATGTACATTACTATGGTTATGTAAACAAACAAACACAGTCTTCCGATTGGTTGTTTCTCACGACAAATCTTGGGAACGTAAATATTGACGTAAATTACTGTTTAACAATTTGGCTAGTAGACAGCTCTCACCACAAATATACTTCAGATTATTTCTTTACATGTAAATCCAGTAAGAGGAAAGAGTATTTTGTAACTAAATACGCATATTGTCTCAAATAAAGCTTTAATATTATTACAGTCGTATTTGTATTTACCAAAAATGTGTAGCAGTCCATTATTGAGTAATAGAGGTGATATAATTGATATAACTATTTAGAAAGTAAAAATAAAAGTTTTAAATTACGTAATACCCAGTGGCACAAGGGAAGAAAGCGTTAGAAATTTGATAAGTTTAAAATTTCTGTTGAGTGAGAATAAAAGTACTTGAGTGTGAAGAGGGTGAGAAAGCGTACAGAAGGAACATGTGAGAGTGATAATAGTGAATTAATTATTAAATAAACTGCTATTCATGAACATTGAATTTAAAGGTGATACTGCAGCTGAGATTCTGAAGAATCGCTTATCCAGATCACTGAGGAAAATCTTCTTTTCGACTGAGCTACGGATCAATTTCTACAGCTGACAAATGATCAATGGATGTGTGGAGGATAAACTGCCGCTTTGGACGGGCCACTTCAATGTGTGTTTATAAATTCACTTGCTCCTGCGGAGCTAGTTATATTGAAATTCAATCTGAACGAAGAATATTCTTTTCAGTAATTTCTCCTCTTCAGGTTCTTACAATTATAAAACATTTATTGTCGTTACAATAATGGCCAGTTATGTGGAGGATACATTTTTTACGTAGACTAACAGATTAGTTATAGGTGACAAAATAAATAATATTTATGAGACAAATGTGCTGCGCTGAAATCGATTGCAAAATATTGTGAAATTCGAGACGATGATTAGTCATAATAGATTCGTAGAATGAGGAGTGGGGTAGGAAAAACTGACAAGTCAGTTCAAGGTTATAAAAGGTGTCAGGTGAGTGACTAGTACAAAGTGGTATGTATTAAGATTACAATGAGAGGTTCGTCATGAAATAACCAATGTGTGAATGAAGCAGGTGGAGGCATATATTGATAAAAGAGAAAATATCACTAATAATAAGTCCGGATAGTCTATAACCATGAACTGACTTGTTAGTTTTTCCTACCCCACCACATTCTACGAATCTATTATGATTAATCATCACCATTGTCTCCCATTTTACAATATTTTGTAATCGATTTCAGCCTAGCACGTTTGTCACACAAATACGCCTATTTATTTCGACACCCCATAACTAATCTGTTATTCTACGTTAAAAATGTATCCGCCGCATAACTGGCCATTATTGTAACGACATCAAATATTATACTTTATAATTGTAAGAACCTGAAGAGGAGAAATTATTGAAAAGAATATTCTTCGTTCAGATTGACTTTCAATTCCTGTGATATGGGAATATTTCACACTAGTTATATTGGCTGCCCAAACTGCACACTTTCTAAATACATCTCTGAATATTATCCGGCATGGTTAGCAAGAGAACAATGCAAGACAGTTACTAGTTCATTTCTCGAGCACCTGATGAACTCAAGCCGTGCAGCTCAACAAGAGTTGTCTTTTAAAATTATCTTCAAGGTGAGACCGAATGGTACAAAGGCCGTTAGGTTTCGGCATTTATGTGATGGTTATTCATAAACAGTAACATGGAGTATAATTGATTTACAAGAATCCATAGAGTACTCGAATATCAAATAAGAGGTCTCCGAATTCGAAAACACTATTTATACACAGCTGAATCATTATTGACTTGAACCGGACATCTGTGTTCAAAAGCGATATATGCATTCACTCACTTTACCATGATTCCACTGTTCGATGTTTTCTTTTGCCATTATTAGCGTTATTAACATTAAACCTCTCTTACGGATTCCATTTCTTGGATATAACAGTATTTTCACTAATTTCTGTTCCCTTTACACATTCGGACTGATTAGACAGTTCTTCACACTATTACCAACTTCTGTTTCTTAACATGTACTTTCACATTATGTAACACGTATTCTAGAACACAATTACTAATCAATGTTTGACTGGTTCTGTCAACTGTTTTCTTTTGACTGGACCCTAGTTAGTAACTAGTGTAAAGTGTGTGTCTAGTCCTTTGTTTGGTGCAATGTGGCCACCATGCTACTAGGTGGCTCAACATCACGGTACACTGTGAATTAGTGATATTAGTTGGTTTAAAGCAATCGGTAGGAAGCCTTGCCTGACCTAGTTTTCTTGCTAGTTGCTACTTGCCAGCAAGGTGTAATTGCAATCTTAAGGGAACTCATGTGTCCCATCTGAGATTCGAACCCGTGTCACCCAGTGCTGCCAGCATTCAGAGACGTTATCACTGAGCTATCCGAGTTCAGTGATAACTACTAGTCACTATTAAATCAACAACAGTTGGATACGTATAAACTGGAAATGAAACCTGATAGTATCCCTTGAGACTCGAATCTGACGAAACTGCAGCCTGGAGTGGGTAGATGAAAAGATCCTACCTTTGAAGAAAACGCTAAATGATGATGATTGCCACCACGCTGTGCAGATAAGCAAATACGACCCAAAAACTAACAAAGAAAATTTCTTCTCTGTGCTGAAGAAAATTCTATGCATGAACACAGCTTTCAGAAATGACCTTCTTTTCCACATCATACAGAAGAGAATATTGAACACTTTGTGTATCAGTCAATTCATTGGCTCCTCGGGAGCAAGACCTGTAGGTCATTCAATGTGTGTTTAAGTTCCAAGTTGAATATTTTGCTACTAATAGAATTTTGTTGCAATTTTTGTATGACATTCAATAATATCATTTTCTTAACTAACCTTCCATTCACTCTCTCCAATAGTTGTGTAATTTATTTTGATACTTTTCTCCATACTATTTCACTAACACCTATTTTTTCTCAGCGTCTTTCATATTATGCAACCTTTAGTCTAAACTTACTGATATCAATCCGTGACCAACTCGTAAAAACAAAACTAACCCTTACAAATCAACTATAGAAAATTAATCTGATGCTCGCTAGTGACTTGCTACAAGACGGAGTTTCCTGGAGTTCTATTGAGAAGTCGTGACCAATGAGGTTCATCCACTCCGGAGTGAGGATGGATGTCCCACTGATGACATTGGCTGGGGTCGGGCTAAATCACGAATTGGTAGAAGTTAGAATTCATGGATTGGCCAATGAGGAATCGGGTCCCAGTGGCTGAATGGTATACGAGCTTGCTTGCTTGTAACCGGAAGATCCTGGGTTTGAACTCCGACGGTGGGTGGGTGGGTACTGCCGATGATTCCCAAACTAGGATGAAACAGCTGTTTGTCCACCACTCCATGGTGGTTTTCAATGGTTCTCTAACTGTGATATCAATCCGTGATCAACTCGTAAAAACTAAACTTACTAACCTTATTCCCTCAGTTAAAAACTGACTAGTATTCAGTGTTTTAAAATATTCTGATAGACAGAATTTACACACAAATAAAAAATATATATTGGTTTTTACAGATGAGTGACTGAATTTCCCTGAAAAAAATATCTCCGCTTAACTCCATATTTTCATTATCAAACAATCTGCTCACTAGCGACTAGCCCAATTCAGGTAGGTAGTTACCTGGGGTTCTAGTGGGAAGCTGTGGCCAGTAGGGTACAGAAGGTCGAAGGTGAGAACATTTACGCATCGAAGAAGACATTGCGAAATGGTCAGGCTATTTCATGAATTGGCAGAAGTTGACTGGTCTACGAGCTCGGTAGTCTTGGAACTGGAAAGTCCTGGGTTAGAACCCTGGCATTGGGTAGTTGCGTACTGCTGAAGAGTCTCAAACTAGGGCAACAGAAACAACAAGCTCTCCAGTACTCCCTGGAGGTTTTCCAGTGGTTCTCTAACCAGTGTCAGGTCAAGTTGAAATCTTCCAACCAATTGAAACAAAATCCCTACAAGTCAATACTTGTAAATCTACACTACCAAAATGGAAGCTATTTTTGAAAGAAAAGAACCTAATAACAAAACATTTACTTACCTTATTAGCCAGCTGACATAGAACAGCAGTAATTTCTGGTCCATGCCAATAACGTTCATTTCTTAAAGCATGATGAATAACTGGTAGCATGCACTTAAATCTTTCACCAGAATATATACACTTTTTCGTATTGCTGTCATCTGTTTTCTCAGACGTATCCTCTTCAACGGGAAGTCCAGCTATCTTTCTTGGTAGTAGACCGTGTAGTAATTGTCCAGCTGTAAGATTATGATCTTTGTACTGTATGCCAAATGTATGATCATCTGGTACATTCATTGTATCTCTAATTCTGTGTTTTATTTGATTGATTGGATTAATTAAACAGATTATATAACAAAGAGTATTACTGTTATTGTTATTACCATTATCCTATGAGAAACATTTGTCTATACAGCACGCACTCGAACAAAGCATAGAATGGCAGTCAAACCTTTAACTCTACCTCAACTTCATTCATAGACTTCGAAAAGGTCTTCGACAGAGAGAGTTGACAGAGAAGTAATTGGAAAACTGCATCAACACTACAGCGTGCAATGCCCAAGTCTATGTTAACCTCATTCAGCAGCTGGTTATATAACAATGCCTGCCATGTGTCAGGTGATCAGCAGCGGGAAACTCACAGAGATGTTCGAAATGAAGACGACAGGAGTGAGACAATTTGGCTGCCTGCCTATCATCACCCACAATGATATTCATAATTGTGGTAGTGGACTGGATTATGCGTCAGACTGTGTGTGTAGGGAGTGAGTGAGGAGATAGGAATACGCTGCACTGACCGATTTATGTTTAGTGTCACACAGACACACACACAAACTCGAAGACTTGCAGGCAGGAGAAAGCCACCAAACTGGCTGAAGAGACGAGGCAGGCAGACAGACAGTCAGCGAAGACAGGACTCCAAGTGAAAATAGAGAAGGTGGACATGGAGGTGATGAAGACAACCCACCAACCAACCAACAATAGCTACATCGGGAGAGATTTGACAGGGGTTACTTCTTCCACTTATCCAGCCAGGAAGCATGGTTTCAACCACTGGCAGTCGGACAGCATGGATGAAGATGTCGAAGCCATTCAGAGACGATCGGAAAGGCAAGATACGCCTTCATCAACCTGAAACCAGTTTGCAAATCTTCTTTACTCATCAGCACAAAGAACAAGAATCGGATTTTCAACATAAATGCGAAGTCACTCAGTTAGTTCTTCTATATGTGTCAGAAACTTGCACTGCGCACCCGTCATGAAAAGGATTTCCAATAGGCTACTGCAGACTTTAATCAACAGCTACCCAGTTCGCTGGCCGCATACTGAAGATCACATGGCTGGTCGGTCAGCTGGCTAGAAAGAATTAGCTACAAGAAAGTCTGGCTGGCAACAAACCAACAGGGGAGAAATGGAGTGATCGGGCATACTTTGAGGAGGCCGTCGAATAACATTGCTCTGAATGCAAGCCATCGCTCGAGTAGAAAAACGAGGAGTTGGATCTATATCCGAAGATGACATAGAGGAGATGGTGTATTAGGGAGCAGGAGATGAGAGATTCTGGGCAATCGTGGACTGAAGTGAAGAGGACAGCGGAGAACAGAAGAACGTAGATATATGTTGTTGAAGCCGTATGTTCCACTTGGAACCCAAGGGAATAATAACACACACACATTAGTAAATACTTATTTAATAACTACAAGAGAGACTGACTGTCTGAGATAACCTGATAACGACATATTGCTGTTAGTGTAATACCTAATACGTGAAATTGAGATGAAGGTCTAGTCCGCGCACAGATTTAAACCAGCTACCTCCACATAACTAGCCCAACGCTTTTCCAACCTGATTAGGATACTCAACTGCTGCGCAGATGACTATTTTACTGCAGTCATCATAAATAAATTCCAATTTCCACGTGAATCAATTTTTCTTAAAGTGTAAGCTTATCACCACAATAATTTTAATTCCCTTTAATAGACTACTTTACGCTTAACATGATTAAATTTTTATAACTGTACAATCTGAAGAAGAATTCTGTTGAGAACATCTGAATTAATTATTACTCAGGGTACCTTTTTAATTATTTAAAAACCAGAAAGACAAAAAAAAGAAAGCAAAACAAAAATACCGAAATTAGTAGTATATCCACTTACGGATCTCTCACTTTGCCTAGAACATGATCGTATTTTTCTTTAAAATCAAATTGTATTTGATTCATTATCGGTGTATGTATCTTATTTGTTTCATTTGTTATCCAATTCATAGCACGACGTACATGTATTCCACGTGGATCACAGTAGGTATGTATACCGAATACTTGATTCTCATCAAAGCTTTAATAAGGTATTCATTGATTACAAGGGTGTAATTAAAGAGAAATATAAAGTTATATAATTTTTTTTCTGTATTGTATAAAATAATCTGAAATAAATAACATGTATCGTTGTTTTAAACTGTATAATACTGTTGATTGATTGATTGAGATGAGTGGTTGTGTACTGCTCAAATCAACTAGCAATTCAAGTATTGTTTAATTCAATTTTAGATTTTCCCATCGATTGATTGGACCGAAGTGCTCGGTCTCAGGTTGACATGTCGGCTTTCAAGTGAACTTCAGTCCAATCAACCGACGGGAAAATCGAAAAATTCCATTAAATAATTAATATGACCCCTTTGCACAAGAGACTGTAGCTCTCGTGGTCCAACTGGTCTAGTGGATAACGCTTTGGTGTTTGAAACTATGAGTACTGTGTTCGAGTCTCGGTGGGAATATCATCACTCACTACGGAATGCAGGTACATCCAGTAGCTGACGAATCCCGATTAGGATGAAATGTGCTTCCTGGATTCCAGTGCTAGTCACTATCCACCAGTTAACTTCTAATTCAAGTATTGGTTCATAGAGATTTGATTGATTGGTAATAGGATTTCATCATGACATGACATTGGTTAGGGGACCATTGGAAAACCTCCAGAGAGTGCTGGAAAGCAAGCAATTTCTGTTGTCCTAGTTTGGGACTCTTCATCAGTACGCACCCATCACCGAAGTTCGAACACATGTCGTCAATTGGCAAAGGTTAGAATTTTTGTGCTGGCGAATGGATCGGGTCCCGGGGGCTTAATGGTCTACCAGATCGCTAACATTGTAACCAGAAGGTCCAGGGTTCGAACCCCGATGCGGTGAGTGCGCACTGCTGAGGAGTCCCAGGTTTTCCAATGGTTCTCTAACCGATACCAGCAATTTCTACTAGCTAGCCAGGTTATTGAAGTAATCTAAACACCGTACTGCTGTTTCACTCATTTAAGGCTGAGCTCATAAAGCAGTTTACCTAGTTTTGCTCACCTCAGGCAGCTGGATCAGGTGAAACCATCCGCTGTGAAGAGGTTCAGGTTAAATCTCGTTACACACACAGTTTTCTTTGGAAATCGAAATTATTCAGATCACCAAAGAATATGAGCAGTCTGATTGATCCAGTAAATTGTAATCAAGAAAGTAAAACCATAGTTGCATGACGCCAAATACTACACAGATTGATTAATATCAGCGACTGGATTCCAGTCACATCAACCAATAGTGGTCCAGATTATCTCCAATTTGCTCAAATGGTTAGCCAGTATTTGTTGCGTGGTCTGAACTGATCAAATCGACAATACCGTTGACGATTTAAGTCCGTCCGGTGTTTAGGCTGCTTCAGTCTGGCTAGTTAGCAAGCAGTACTACTGGTTTGATGTGATTGGTATGCAACTACTCATCTCAACCAATCAGTAGTACATAGTCTCATGCAATTATGCTTGTTTTCTTGATTATCACTTACGATATCTCAGGGTACCAAGGGGAAATTTCATCTCGAACTGTCGAAACTGCAAATTAATTTGCAAATTATGAATCTGATTCATCATATATGCAGTTCCTTCTATTTTTGCTTCATTCCTTTGCACTTCGAGTAGAAGGTAGGGCTTTAGGCTTGGAACCTTGGTGTTTCAGTAGACATGGTGTTGTCATTTTTACATGATGACGTTATCAGACCCAAGCCTAGTCTCCCCTTTTTCCAGATTTCAGCTGACTGATTTCAAACTAGAACTTTGCACAGATGTGTAGGCATCACCGAGAACGATTTTGAATCATTTCATCTATTGTATCCACCCACTGGTTTTTACCATCCCTAGGAACCCAACCAGCCTGAAAGTATACACCTCTGTGAGTGGCTGGTTTCAACTAACTGTCGTGGATTTCAATGAATGATGAAGCCATGTTTTGGTTTGACCATCACTAACTAACTCTTTTCCGACTTAATTCGTCCTATGTCAGCTAACAATGCCAGTTGAGGAAGGGGATGGCTAGGCTAGCATGAGTAACACATGTCCTAACCATCGCCTCGATTGGTGTAACTTCGCAACCTCGTCAATTGATTTCCTCTCCTTACCTAACACTCGATGCCTCATCTCAATATTGCTCACCCTATTATAACATCTAACATGGGAGGTAGAACACAGACACCTATGATCAAAGACAGCTAGCCTTTTCATTTCTTCCACTTTCAATGGCCATGCCTCATTCACAGTCACGAAGGAGGACGAAGTGTACTGGTGAGCAGTACAAACTTCCTTCGGTTGGCAGCCTGTTTGGTATCACGCCCAAGCCAGAGATGGCGTAAGTTATCATATACCAAACGACCCCTCTGTATCCGTGCTGAGATTTCGTCAGTCATCAACCCGCTGGCATTGGTTGATGTAACTTCCCACATAAGTGAAATGGTTGGCATGCTCTACCACTTAAATCCCAATCTTTAAGCTAGGAGTCAAAGTAATGCAGTCTAGAAATGTAGCATCATCTTACATTTGACGAGGTAGCAAACCGCATGCCAAGCATTTGAAGATTGCTGCTCAGGTTGTTCAGAAGATTTTGCATTTTGTCGACGTGATTATTCCCTGGTAACAAGTCGATCCCTGAGTCGCTGGAGTCAGTTAGGGTTAAGTCCATTAATACATCTTTGATGAAATTAAAGAGAAATGGTATCCCTGACGGACACCACTAGTTGTCGCCACTTCAGATGACAGCTGTACGTAGGCTGTCACTTGGCTGGCTGCATAAGTTGGAGTAGAGTGAGTGCCTTGATCAGTACAATAAATTTTCTCGGCATTTCCTTCACAGCAAGACATCATCAGCGCCAACGTAAAACAATTAAAACTCTAAGTATTCGTATTATGGATGCAGTAGATGAGATAACATGTTCTGATAACTAAAGTACAGGTTAAGACTTTGTCGGTATCAACATCTAAGCCATTATGAATAACCAAGGAGTCGTTGATTTTTACAAGTAGTGAAGTCCAGGATTCGCACTTCATCTTATCTGAGACTTGTCGACTGGATGCGTCTGAATCCAGATGGTTGATATATCACATTAGACACTTCACAGAACCTTGAAAAGAACCTTTATATAAGTCAGTTAGATTGTGTTTGTCATGGTGCCAAATAAAACCTGGTGATCAACTGTTCCTGTCCCCACTAAATCTGCAGGTAGAAGTACAGTTCTGAAGAAAAATATATAGTATTATTTCTACAGGGTGCTGCAAATTATACTGTAGCTAGTTAATCGTAGAATCCAACCACAAATGCCGAATATGAACACAAAGTGATTTTTAACCTAAGTGTAGACAATTGTATTTATTGTCATCTGAAAACTGTTTTTCATATCTAAGAGGGTTATTAATCCCCTCAGCCACTTGAAAGCATTTTGAGCTCTGCATTGAGTAAGCTGATTTCGAACTCTAAGGTTATTTTTGAATGCTACCAATAATTAAAATTAGTTCAAGTAGGGATTTCTCACGATTAACTATGATCACATCTATCCTGCTGGACAATATCTATCGTGTCTTTTCATTAGAATTATAGGAAATCTACTTCAGAGATATTAAGGGATGAGTAATGTATCAACGTTACTTTAAGTTAACGTAGAATTTTCCATTAACTGATATTTATTTAAGTGTTGGTTTGTAGGAATTTGTTTTCATCATGAGCCGACATTGGTTGGAGAACCATTGGCGAACTACCACGGAGTACTGGACATCTGTTTCAGTTATCTTAGTTTGGGACTATTCATCAGTACGCACCCACTGGGTTTCGAACTCATGACCCTCCAGTTACGAGGCGACTTCATAGACTGTCCAGCCACTGGGACCTAATCCAGAGACCAGGCAGTGAATTACAACTTCTACCAATTCACAACTGCTAGCCGATTTATTCGGCGAGGTCCTGGATTCAAACCTTGGAGGTGGGTGCACACTCCTGAAGAGTTTCAACAACTGGGATGCAGCAGCTGTTCAGTACTCCCTGGAAGTTTTCCAATGGTTCTCTAACCAATGTCATCTCTTGATGAAATCCCTATATTTATTTATTATAACAAAATGTTTGGTCTCCGCTGACATGTCACTTCTTAGTGTGGGCGCTCCAATGATGCGGTGAGGATACAATCAACCACTATGGATTGCAAGTACATCCAGATGATGAGTCCTAAAAAGGACAAAGTGCGCATCCTGGATTCCACTATTGCTAGTTACCATTCACCAAATATATGAACGATTATTTAAAATCAGTCTAAGTATCACAAATTCAACAACATCTAATCTATCAACAAAACTTTGGAATAACATTTTTTGATAAGCTAAAAGGTAGGGTTAATTAATTTTATTGCAAGAACACTTCCAACCCATTGGCATAAGATGATGATGACACTGAACCATAAGTTGGCAGAATTTTTAAATTATGATTCATTGAAGTCCAACTGACTCACTGAATGAATTCTGAAGGGTTGTTGTTGAGTACTGGATCATAACTGATGTTCGATGACTGAAGGCAATCGACAAGAAGCCCTGGACCGATGTTTGTGTTTATTGTCAGTCGTTGACAAAGGATGTCTACAACCTTGAGAGAATGATATCCCCCTCGGCATCACCCAGTGCTGCATTCACAGACGTGACCAATGAGCTATTCAAACTGGAAACTAGCAGGTGTTATTTTTCCAGTTCATGGGGTCACCTAACTGCCTCCAACTATATAAGATGAATTTAGAATCCACCAGCAAAAGGTCATGTAGCTTCTTCTGGTGTAGACGCGATATCCGACTATCGACCAAAGGGCGCGTGTACTGCTGAGCAGTCCCCTCCGTCCTCCTTTACGGCTGTGAGACCTGGCCATTGAGAGCGGAAGACATGAAAAGATTAGCTATCTTAGATCATAGGTGCCTGCGTTCTATCTCCGGCGTGAAGTGGTATAATAAGGTGAGCAATATTGAGTTGGTTAGGCTTCGGTTGAGTGCTAGGTAAGGAGGGGAAATCAGTCGACGAGACTGTGAAATTACATCGACTGAGATGGTTAGGACATGTGTTATGTATGCCTGGTCATCGCCTTCCTCGACTGGCGTGCAATGTTAACTGACATAGGGTCAGGCTGGAAAACAGCTAGCGGCGGTCAAACCAAAACATGGCACCAGTCAATGAAATCCACAACAGTTAGTATAAGCCACGTAGGAAGGTGTAGACTTCCTGACTGGTTGGGGTCCTCGGGATGGTAAAAACCAATGGTTGGAAACAATTGGTGACATGGCTCAAATCGTTCTCAGTGGCGCATATGCATCCACTCCTTGTGACTTATAATTTCCAATGCTTCGCAACTAAACCAACCAGCTCAGAGAACACTTTTAATTGCAAAATATATTGTTCTTCGTTACTACTATTCCTTTGCCTCTCACCTCTGTTTACTGACTATATTATGCATTTCTTCTACTTTCTTCTCTTGCTTTGTGTGCTACATGTGAGGAGTGTGGCGACTTGAACTGCCGCACATATGTGCAAAGTTCTATGTCGAAAACCGACCGACAATGTAGCTTCTTGACCACATTGCAAACTAGAATTCAGCCATCCGTGAAACCGAGAATTAGGCAAGTGATATGTAACACTCCCTAGTGACTAATCATAGATGTTACACTTAATATCACAACGAAAGGACCGATGACTTTTCTTGCGTTTCCAATTCTGCATTAACTGATTTCATTTCATGACGAAATGTACCCTAAAGATGAGAACTACATTGAAAATGTAGAAGGATTCTGTATTTTTACAGACATTTTTCAGTCACCTCAAAGGTAGTAATGCAATTTCTATTCATGCAAGGTGAACATAATGTTTCAAAGATACGCAATACAGAAATGTTCGTATTCCTAAAGATTCTCGAAATAACTTCACATAAACGTCAAGTGTGTGCGTGTGCAATGAAATGTAAATATAGTAGTGAACAATTCGACTTACTTTTCATATCTTCTGTGCGCTTGTTCACCAGGTAATAAATGTTTATGTGATATAAGATAATGTTCACGATTGTCCAACTCTTCATTGATTATATCAACACGTTTCCTTGGTGGATTCACCAAATCACCGATTCTTTCACCTGGGGAAATTTGAGTCAATAGGAAAAAGGTGCCACGGGGAATTATTATTATATTTCACCACATTCTGTGACAAACAATGTTATATAATTGGTTATTTTTTGTTATTCCTTTGAGTTCCAGTGGGGACATAAGCCTTCAAGATTTGAGCATCGAAATTTTTAAGCAGCCATGTTGTTCTTAACAAATGGGGCTACCAGCCTACCACCCAACGTGCCTCCTTACAGGGATTACTGTTGGCTAAGCGAAGCTTAGACGTATTTTTTTATTCCTTTACGTTCCCAGTGGAACATAGGGCACCTTCAAGCTAGAGGCTTGAAGTTTCGGTAGCAGTGGTGTTTATTTCTACGGGATGGGGTTGCTAACCTCATGCACAGCCCAAACTTCCCTCTTTACCTGTCTTATTACTGGCTTAGAGAGGTAAAGGATTGCGTTGGCGGCTGGGGACCGAACCCCGGACCACATGAGGCGTGGTAGGCGAGTATTCTATCGTTGTACTACATACGTCGTTTATGCATATGTCGGCAGTGAATCGAATCAGGACCGCTTGTACGATTATCAATCAGTCTACCAATGAGCCACCGACACTATGATTCAATATGTTAAAACTGGAATTTTGACAGTGTGTCGCTACTTGAATGAATAATACTGGATAATTTGTGCGAAATGTTTAGGGAGAAAATGTCTGATGGTAACTGCTCAACTTGTGGCAATTGTGTACAAAGATACGACTATACGTAATTATGAATGCAAACTGGTGAATTCTAGGGTATGAATGACTAACTATTTTTTGATTACAGCTTGATTTCACACCGTATTTTTCGGTACATGTATGGAATTTTCAGCATGTGATATCGGTAGCCCAAATTTCGCAGGCCGACCATAGATATCAGATGTGCGTCGGCAGGGGATCGAACCCCGGACCATGTGCATGATCGGCGAGAGTTCTAACTACTGTGCCACCGACTACTTAGTTTGGCAGTGAGAAAGTGTGATATCAACACTAATTTACCTGAGGTAATTCTAGAAATGATGTGTTGAAATATATATATATTAGTGTTGAATCAATCATTTGTAAAGTTGTATGATTGTGTGCCATTGGTTCACCGGTAGAATGCTCGCCTACCATGCATGTGGTCTGGGGTTCGATTCCCAGTTGGTGCACACTCCATTAGTCGGTTGTAAGCCCTACAAAGAGGGGAGGTTGATAGTGAAGTCAATAACCCCACCCCTAGGAAAGAACGCCACTGTTACAGAAACCTAAAAACGAAGTCTGAAGCCTACTTCAAATTCAAAGGAATAAAGAGGGAAAAGGAGTGTGTGATCAGAAATTCGATGTGTGGACAACAATGAACACATAAAACCCGGATCTCTCTGATTTGAAATACTGTGAGCTGTAATTTTAGGTTACCCCATTGAAGATCTGATAAAACAACTTGGGCAAAATAAGGAGATATTGCTTATTTTCACTCAACTGAGTGATGTTTGTTGGATTAAAAGCTGGATCTTAAGTACTTTATAAATCAGTGTAGAGATGGATCTACAGCACTCAGATGGAAGAACGAAATACGACTTTGTATCAGTAATGTCATGTTAGCCACCTCTTCTGTATGCTTCAAATACTTGGCATGAGTGTCACTGGAAGCATTTCCCAAAGGTAATTGCAGACTTTCATCATCACTCGCTTCCCCCCCCCCTGCTTTGCTCGATACTGAAGATCAGATAGCCAGTCGAGAAAGATAAGTGGCAAGAAACTCCGTCTGACAGTAAATCAACCACCAACCTGATGGCTGACAAATATGCATGAGGAGATAGAGACGAACTGAACATACGTTGGGGAGACCACTGAGTGACATCATACGCAGCACTGTTGACTGGAACCCGGACAGAAAGAGATGAGTAGGACATCCAAGGGTGACATGGAGAAGATCATGTGGAGAGGAAATGAAATCTTGTGGGCAGTCATGCACTCAGTCGGAAGGGATGGAAGAAGACCAAGAGCAACATACATGTTCCGTGGAAGCAAGGTGTTTCAATATGAACTCAGGGAATGAATAATGATATTAATAGTTGTTGTAGCGACTACATATTACTTAAATATGTTGAAAAATGAATTTTTATAACACTATATACAGTTGAATATGTTTACTCCTCATTTTTGTAGATTTGTTTAATTAGATAAGTTCGTTGACCTCATTCAGAAAAGTAAAGATGCATAGGGGATGTATTTCTCAAGAGTTTGTTTGTAGGCATGTCGCTGGTCTCAAGTTTGAACGCGGATTGATATCAGTTAGAGAATCATTGAAAACCACCATGGAGTACTGGATAGCTGTTTCTTCATAGTTTGGGACTCTTAAGCAGTACGAAACCACCAGAGTTCATGCCCAGGATCTTCCGGTAACAAGGAAAGCTCGTAGACTATTCAGCCACTGGGACTCCACTCTCATTGGCCCGGTTGGGAGTGAGGATAAATACTCACCGATGACACTGCCTGCCGGTGGCGTTAAAATCCCGAATTAGTAGAAGTTAGAATGCATAAACGAGTCACTGAGTCAGTTCCCAGTGGCTGAATAGTCTACGAGCTTCCCTTGTAACTAGAAGGTCCTCGGTATGAACCCTTGAGGGCTTCATACTGGGAGTGAGTTCCAAACTAAGACGAAACAGCTGTCCAATACTCCCTGGTGGTTTTCAATGATTCTCTAACTGATATCAATCCGTGATGAGAATGTGCTTCTGCCATAGAAATATTGGAACATTAAAGACAGTCATAAAAAAATGTTGTATGATTCAGAAAAGTATTTCTATTGTTACTTTATTATTTTAACTGAATCATCTGATGTATGAAGTTTTTGATGATATTAGATGGTTGGAGGCAATCAGCAGAAAGCCTTGGACCTAGGTTTCATGCTAGTTGGCACTCACCAGTCACCAAGGCGTATCTCCAACACTGTAGGAACTAATGTCCCTTCTGAGATTCGAACCAGCGTCACATTGCAAACCTGACTGATAGAATTCAGTCTGCACCAGAGAAAGGACTAGACACATCACACTAGTTACTAGTGCCCAATCAAAGTATCCACTACAGTCCTACAGGAGATCAATCGCGATCCCGAATAGCTTGCTTAGTGGTAACGTCACTGACAGCAGGCGGCACTGGGTGACGTGGGTTCGAATCCCAGAACGGACATAAGTTCCTTCAGTGTTGCAGATACGCCTTGCTGACTGGTGAGTACCAACTAGCACGAAACCTAGTTCCAAGGCTTCCTGCTGATTGCTTCCAACCACCTAATATTTAAACTTATCCCAACGTATTTAGGAAAAATCGAAACAAGATTTTTCTGAACGTCTCGCTGTGAAAGTTACAGCTTCTTCAGCAGAATTATTCCGATTTTATTAATCACCAAAATATATAGTCAAAAAATTTTTACACAAATTGAAGTCAGTTTATTTGAAGGTCACTTGTCGATAGACATTTGTGACAATAGGAAATATGTAAGCAGTTATCATATATTTGTAATGACTAGTGTCAAACTGTTATTGTGTATATTTGTCTGTATGAGTGTATGTGAGTGTATGTTATTTGTCATATGGAAAAGACGTCAATTCACATGTGATAAACATGATAATACACTTTTTATTTAAAGGTCATGGACATTCATAAAGGTTTTCTATTGTTTTCCCATCTGTTTTACTTCATTAGAGTTTGCCATATAGGTGATAAGTTTATCCCTTCTCTCCTATTATTTACTGCATTCGATGTGGTTAAAATATGCAAGGCTTCAGATGTCAACCTTTCTTTATGTGTTGAATGAAAGCCTCTTCCTAGAATTTCGACATTGTCGAAATCAATCTTATGTCCTCTGTTAATAGTTCGAAGACCGCTGTGACTCAGATATTCATTATTCATTATCATTCCATTAATCGAAGGTCAAATCAGGCAGTCTCAGCAACATATTAATTCGTTGATTTGATATATCTTGCATACGGTGAAACAATATTACTTTTCAATAGTTGGTTTGTAAGGATTAGATTTTTTTGACGAGTTGATCACGGATTGTTATCAATGGTTCTCTAAGTGATATCAATCCGTGATCAACCCGTCAAAAAATATCACTTTTATTTACTGGATAACCTTACGAATATAATTTATTGTTCATAATTATTTGAATTATAATTACAGAACGAAGTCGAGTGGTGGAACACGAAAGCCTAGCAAAATCTAGACTAGTTAGCCGTAATAAGATATGAAATCTGGAGGACACCTCAGCTATAGCACTACATGCAATTGCACACAACCGTACAATAAGATGTCATAAGATAACAGCCTTAAAATCCAATACAACAGGGGGGAGGGAGAGATTGATAGCTCAAGCTGTATATTTCGAATCAATTGTGAGAATATATGCAATAAAAACGATTCAACACCTATCCATCAGGACATCTGGAAAATTCTACTACCTTTTTAACAAATGAGAAGGAATAACGACAGCTATTAAAAATCAAGTTCCGAAGCTTTGTATTCACAGTTGATGATATGATTATGAACAGCGAACTGTGTTGGAAGCTTCATCACCCAGTAAATAATATGAGAAGAGAAGGCGTTCAGCAGGGAGACTCTTTTCAGCGGCGAATTCATTCACATAGCTGTACAATCGCATTAATATACAATTATTTTGTGTGTGTGTGTACTTGAGGTTTTTCAAGTTTAGATAATTAATTAGGCAATACAAGAATGATCTAATATAGAAACAAGATTAATTAGACAGCAACTGAAGTAAGATTGGGTGAGTAGGTTAGATGACTTAATATAATTCACCAAAATGTTTCAGCTTAGGTCAGGATAGCAACATAGGTAATTTTTTTATTATAGCTTAATTCCGCACCGTATTTTCGGCACAAATATGGAATTTTCAGCATTTGATATCGGTAGCCCAAATTTTGTAGGCCAATCATTGATATCAGGTGTGCGTCAGCCGCAGATCGAACGCCGGACCATGTGCATGGTCGGTGAGAGTCCTAACCGCCGTGCTACCGACGCATGATTAGATCCGGAAGGAGACTACACATAACCTAAAATAACTGGAAAGAAATCCAAATCTAGTCAGCACCCAAACTTCAAGGTTCAGACGGTAGAATATCGCTTTAGTCACTTAACCGTTAATACATAATAAATTATTTAAATTAATCCCAGCGTGTTTGATAAAATATCAAAACAATATTATAGGTAGAAGCTAAGTAGATATGAGGTAGAGAATAATGCCATTTAAATCAGAACTAACATTAAACAAACAAATTGGATGACGTAACATAAATGACTAGAAATTGAGAGTTGGTTAAGTCAGTAACAGTGGGAATAAAGTATGGAAATTAAATCGGGTGGTGGCAGAGAACAGGAAAGTTGAAAATGTAAATAATAATACCGTTTCACTATGTGATGATATGCCCAATAAACAAACTAATATGGAATGACGCATTCTCACTAATACCCAAGTCTCATACACACACACTAATCTCATCAACGATCATTGCTATTATTACTGTTATGAATGAAAACAGTCACTTCACCTGCATCATATTTAATGCCAAATGTTGTTTTATATTTATCAATATGTGATGGTAAGTTCGGGGCTGGTGTTTGGCCAAGTGGTCGTTTCTTTACTGATTCGTATATTTCTTCGCGAACTTTTGTTAACATCTCGCCTAATACAGTGGGTTCAGGTGGTCTTATAACATCTTTGATTTGTGTTCTACAAAAGAAATAGAGTGAACAAAAGAAAGCGATGTTTTCTGTAAAACTTTCGAAATCAAAAGGTCATGTTATCTGTTAAGTGAAATGAATATCCGAAAAATGTTGTTGTAAAATTCAGATTACTGGAAACGTGGCGACTGTCACTTAGGTCAGGGATGCAAGTTTCATCCTAGGTGACCTCTTTACTTGTTGAATGTCTTCATACCAGTAAGTAGTAGTGTTCTTGATGAGACTCGAACCTGAAACCTATAGTTTCAAACGTCACCGGGTCGTCATCTATAGACTAATAAGCTGTGACTGTTTCCTAAGGTATTTACGGAAACCTAGAATTTCCTGTTGTCAGTCTTTGGACTAACCAAAACATAATCCTCTAACCCACAGAGAATGTTAATTTGATTATGATATGATAGTAGTCAAATTTAGCTTGGACCGTATGAATTGTTATATCAGTAGTATCACTGAAAAAAATATCTTAAATGAAATCAAAAGTGAATCAACTGGTCACGAGTGAGTAACCAATTTCATAGGCTCGATGTTGACTGAAGTCTACAATTCAAGTTTACAATCTGCGCAACAGATTGATGTTAGCAATGGCTGCATTTACGTCCTCAGGAACCATGGCTGATTTAATGAGTCATTCGCGGTTTCACCGTTTTAAGGTATGTACTTAGACATGTATGGCTTAATCTCTGAGAAAAGCAAAAGACTACTGGCAGGATCAACTAGTTACCTGCCAATATGGTTCCGCTTGTCCTGGTGTAGGGTGGTTGGATAAAAATGACAGAAGGCCCTAGAACTAGATTTCGTGTGTATCAGTACACGACAGTAAAGCATATATGAAACCTGAGATATGATGTTCCATTGAAAACTCAGACTCATCTTAACCAGTGTTACAGCCACAGACATCCCCACTGCCATATGTCTAGTCTTTAGTGTGGTGCTGACTGTTAAAGCCTTGCCCAAAAACACTTGAGCTTTGCACTGCAGTAAAACGAACAGAAAAACGAATGCGCGAAAAGAAAACTATTTTTTATCCAATTGATTTTACTGTCTAGTCAACAGAAATTGTGAATATTTCTCTGATTTACTCCAAGAAACTGTTTCAATTCGGTAGGATCATATTCAACTGCGTCTTTTATTGCATTAGATTGAAATGGACGACGATTGTTGGAGTGTGAGCCGACTGGTGCTTAATTCCAGTCTCATTGGGAAAATTTTCACTCACTTGGGATGAAGGTGCATCGAGATAACGACTACCAAGTAGGACAAACTGCCCATCTATAAACCAAAGTGACGATTAAAAAAGTAAAGGGATTAGGGTCACCATACCGAAATTTAGTCAGACTAATTAGATCTAGCTAAAGGATACTAATGATTTAAGGGTTTTCAAATCTTCTTGTTAGCCTGTGATAGATATTGCTCAAGTGAACTGATAAGACAATAGATCTTTCAAAAGACTACAAGACTCCCATCGACTGCACTAGAAAGGCTGACTAAACACTTATATACAAAGTTCTACGTTGACGAGTCAGTCAGGCATGCAGAAGAGATCACACAGCTACTGAAACAAATGACAAATAATATAAACTATTTTAATTCTATAAATTATTGAGAACTCAGGTCCCATAAAACACAGTAATGTTGATGAAAAGTAAGTTAATGAACAATGACTTAAAAAACACAGAGAATGTCAAAGTAGCTGAGTTATACAAAATAAGTGTAATAGACCTTGCAGGACTAGAAGTATCTATTAGGATGCAGTGAGCCGACGTTATCTTATCTCCTCCAAGACTCGAACCTAAGTCATCCAGTACTGCAGTCAGAGATAATACCACTGAGTTACTCCGGCTGACGACTGACGTGTTATAGAAGACCAATGAGCACACTAACTGGTCACTTCAATCAGTAAGAAACGTCATATGTCTAGTTCTTAGTGTTGTGGGAATAAATGTATGATAAGTTCTATCAGCGAAATTCGCACGGTGGTCACCAGTTTAGATAAGTCGCTACCTCAGCACACTCTGAAATGACGTTAAGCGGTTGAAGGCAATCGCCAGTTGCAGTTCCCTGCGGTAGCAAACCACTTAGCTTTGGGATCACACTGCGAATGTGATTGACATAATTCAGTCTTCCACAACACCTAGGACTAGACTCACGTTATTTGTTTGTAACCAGCCAATGTACACTGAAGCATTTTCCATATAAACAGGCTCATGTCTGAGACCTCAAATGTTACACAACGTATCTGCTTATACTGTATATAGGGTTATACTCTTGCTTTCATAGACTTCCACTGATCACTTTATGGCTTTTACAACCCCTGATCATAATTATTGCGCTTGTACTTTAAAGCGGTAAGGTCGTATTGCAATATACACAAGTATGAGGACTAAATAACCTAGTGATAAGGTTAGAAACTGTATACCATGTGAAAGGGGCTTAAATCACAGGAAAAAATACTCACATTTCATGTCGAAAAAAGGGGTATGGTTCCACCAGGTTCATCAAACATATTAAGTGCCTTAAGGACGGATACCAATCAATACTTGAAACTAAATAGCTATCTATATTAGTTATCATTTACTCGTCACTTGCATATAAAACTATATTATTTACCCTGGGAGATATAAAATAAACGTTGTTCCTTAACTTAACCCTTCTCTACTCTGATTAATGATGCAACGATAGGGGGTGAAATTGCCGACGTGTTCGCACACACACACACACTATTTTAGATAAAACCAAAGATGTTTGATGAAAGGGTATCATTATGCACAAGGTGGTCGCTTTCAATGAAGTTCTTCTTTCTTAGTTTAATCCCTATAGTTAACCGGACAACATATGAACAATTTAGTTACAGGAATAATTGGAAAAAGTCTGAAATTTCGTCATCAGTATTAGTTAGTAATGTTGTACAACTCTTAAGGAGTATTCTGTAAGTCGACCCGCATATTTCAACGGACAAGTATCTTTGAAAGTCAACGTCTTCAGGTCTCTACTTATTTTACTATAATGATCGAAAAAGGCTTTACTATTGCTTAACAAATCAATATTTGAAAACAAATAGTATGCCAGAATTTCATTCAATTGACCAGGGTAAACTTATTCAAGTGCATGACTTCATTGTTACAAGTGACAATAGTTAAACTTAATCTATGCAATATAAAGTCGATTACATCACAATTGGAACTAAATACGGGTCTAACTGAAGACTTTTAAGATCAAGCAAATTTCAAGACGTAATGACGAAAATGTAGCTTACAATCCAGTCATTCAGCAGAAAGTAGCAAACGTTAAAATTTGCTATGAGACGATAATAATTACCCTATAAAGGCATACAGAAGCTATCCAGTGATACCTCGAAAATAATAAGGCGTTTTATAGACTTTGCCGAAAATCTGCGTACACCGAGTCCACATTCGCACAGAGAAGTAGATGCAGGTGACTGTAATACGACGTTTACTATCTCAATCAATGTATGCATCTATATAATAATGTAGCGGGCATTCTATAGGAGAAGATCAAATAAACTCGAAATAAATAAATTAAAAAAGAAGTCCTCTAAGTGTGATGGCTCTTAATTTTCAAGTCCAACTCCAATAAAATGTTCACATATCTCCCGTCTGATACAAACCTGTCTTTGCTCACCACTCCATGCTTCATGAGTTTAGCTGTTTCCATTTCAGGATCATTCACAAGAGCATGAAATAATCTACGCTCCTCTACACCGGGATTCGTCCATCTGTCTATTCTTTTGGTTAATTCTGGCGTTGCTCTCTGTCGAAACAATAAAAATAAATAATTAATTTACCCCTTTAAGATGTTGTAAGCAGTGTTTCATTGTGTATTTATCACAGTGTGAAACCGGACCTGCCTAAAATATTTTATTCATCTAATTTTAAGTGAAACTAACAGCTTTTATGTCATAAAATCGATCTATGTAAACATCTCCCCGGCAAAATTGAGCTTTTCTTGAAGGTATTTCATTTTTTAACTCCTCAAAAAGCACCATTGCGCAGGATATAATACTGAGTTTCAAAACACCACCCTTTCAATATTCAATAGATGCAGATTCTAACATCTAGTACCGTTTTCACGATTTAGTAAGTACTAGGTTGATTTCTCTAGCTTGCATCTTGATATTCAGGTAACAGTCCTTGATCTTCAGTATTCTTCTGCGCAGTTTCTGTCCACATTCGCATGTCGTAGCTTGAGTGTTGGTAAGAGTTGTCATGTTTGGTTTGTAGTAGTAGTATGGAGTGTCTCAAGATCATAGAGCTACTGTGATCCGAGCCAGTCCTTTGGCAGGGCATGGTCAAAAAGCAGCATAATGATGGTATAAGGAGTAGCATACATGTCAATTTAAAAAGAAAAATTGATAGATAATTAAAAATAAGTAAAAAGCATGTGAATAAATCAGCATAGTAGGCAGAGGAGTGAGACAAGAAAGGTTATGCAGAACCAAGCACAATTTAAGCCGGGACTCACTGATGGAGTACGGTATTTGAGATTTACATCTCGGTTCGAGAGGATAGTCTGTGTGCTTTACTGCATGACTATCCAGCCTTCGCTACCTCCAAATGTTCTTTAACCGCGGCTTACGGAAAAGAATTGTAGGGGTGGCAGACTTCAAGTGGACACGTTTACCATCAGAGAAGACACCATTTGCTCCCATAAATGAATTTCAACCCAGTAGAAAATTCCCAAATAAAACACAAAGTTTTATACAGGCTGAATGTCATTAGTTTACTGCGGCCTATGTAGAACATTGTATCAAATACCATTAAAATATATATATATTTCACATAAATTAAGCATTTACATGATTAACATACCGTTTGTACAGGCATGATCATATTCGACAAGTGCAACTTGAAATGGAACACTTTTTTGACATTAAAAATTGGAAAGATGGAAAAAAACCTCTAGAAACTTTGTTAGAACAGATTACAATATATTGGTTCAAGTCGGCTGAAATTATCCCGCATGCTCAAGGTCATTGATGGAGTGAGACGCTCAAAGGTCATTTTCGTCCATGTTAGTCGGTTATGTTGGATCGCAGTTCCATAGCCGTTCGTTTACACATTGGCTTTATGTTCTGTTGGCATTTATAGGTGATTCCCATGTACTGATAGCATTCTTTTGTAAAATAGTACTGTTGTTCACACGAAAATAGCCACATTTTGACGTAGTGTTCATTGAATGACACTATGTCGAAAGCTGCAGCTTCTACAAGAAATAAACTATTTGTGTAGATGACATTACCCCCCAACTACCCCATCTTCTTCATTGTAGAGATGTTTTGACGCATTCAGCATGAAATACTAATCATTACAACCAATATGCTAAGTGTGTCGCAGTCAGATTAAATGACGCAGACACCAACATAACTAGCCAGGAAATGAGAATTCCTATCAATCCAGAAAACATACAACAAAATTTTATTAAAAACTATTGATAAAACAAATTTGCCGAGCGAAATTTCAACCAACATGCCGGATAAGTCCAGCCTTCAAGTCTAATTTATAGTCTACAATATACTTATAGTCAGTCAGATCCATGCGGGAATTACGAAATGTTGCGTTAATGGAAGGTAAGAAGAGAGGTGATAAACATGTGCTAGAGTAAAACATACAGGATACAGGCTTTGTGATCATTATCACTTTGTCAATTAATAAATGTTCAAAAATTTATAAAACTCCATAGTAGCGGGTAAGTACAACATTATTTTGGTATTAACAGATACAAGGGACCAACTTTGCATAAAAAGAGGCAGTAGTTAATTATAATAGATGGTTCAAAAGAATACGACTACAGAGGATTATAATAACAGAACCGTAAAATAAAATCCGCTAATATTTATGACTCACAGTGAAGTTAAGCTGATTTTTGGACGATCCCGCATAGAGCTGGAATTTGCGTAGACGTAGATGGTATTTACTCACAACATTAGCTAGTCACCAGAGGAGATTTTAGTCCCAGCCATATCCAGGTTGTTTACTACTCAACCTTGAGATAGAACTTCTACCACACTGAACCGCCCAAAATACAGTTTTGCCAGGGATATTCACCATAATATTTGAATAATTTGACAGCCAGCAGCTGTAGTTAAATGGAGTTGAATGACTGAAAAGGTATGACATAAGGTGTGAGGGTAGTTCATGTAGATTCAGTGCAGCTTTCGTGGTATGTCAAGCTGTGTACTCCACTCCATATTTGTATGAAAGGATTGTGCATATTTTTGTGATGATACTTGCTAGACAAATAATGGAATCAACTAAAAAAAGGAACGGAGAACAGCATTAGTGCAACGTTGATTATTTTAAATGTGCCCGATAACACTGACCGTATCTGTTGATGCTTTGAGTGAACAAAGCTGTTTAGGTACGTAAGTCAAAAAGGAAAGAAACAATATCACGAATTTTCAGTATGTGGCAAACTGTTTCAAGACTGTTTTCAGAGAAATATTTATTAACTAAATAGGTGAATCGTTGTGGTGCTATTTTTGATTTCACTTGGCAAGAAGTTCCATGTTTGCCTATATTTGACTGTAAAGAAGTTGGAACGAGATTTCGTTCGACAAAGAATATGACTTAGAGAAGACCCGTTGCTGCGTAGTTCATACGTCGAAGAAGTAAAGTTAAGGTTATTATTGGGGAGGTATATTATTCCTTTGAGGATTTTAAATAGGAGAATGAGGTTAAGTCGGTGGCGCCTGAACCAAAGGGGTTCGATCTTAAGAGTTGTGCAACGATAGTTGTAGGGAACTTTCAGACTTGTTCCTAGGATTCTACTTGTAAATCTCCTTTGAACACTTTCAATCTTTAGTTTGTCCTTAACAGAGGTGCTGTCTAGGATAAATGGACAGTACTCAAGGAGGGGCCGTATGTGTGTTTTATAAAGTAACATTTTAGATTCTTGTGTTTGAAAGTTATGAAATATAAATCCAAGTAATCTTCTGGCTTTAGAAACTTGGTTGGTGACATAGAGAGAGAATTTAAAATCAGCGGAGTAACGAAGCCCGAGGTCAAGTACAGAAGGAAAGATAGTGATAGGCTTGTCGTATATAGTTATGTGTGGTGTGATACGTAAGCGGGCGGGGCATAACAGTCCACACTTCTCCACGTTGATCTGCATCATCCACAACTTACACCAAGTCTCAATATTATCAATATCCGATTGGATTTTATGAGACAGATTTGTCACTTCTTGGGTGGTACTGTGGCAGACCACCTTCAAGTCGTCAGCATATAAGAAAGGTCTGCCGTGCTCTATAACATTATAGACGTCATTTAGGTATATAAGAAAGAAGAGAGGTCCTAGTACACTACCTTGAATCATCCCACTTGATATAGGAGTGGTACTGGAAGAAGTGTCGTTAACAGACTGGGACCGACCACACACAAATGAATTACACCACTGTAAGAAATTGCCAGATATACCGTTAGCCTTAAGTTTTTTCAGGAGTAAATTATGACATACTTTATCGAAGGCCTTCTTAAGATCAATACACATAATGAGCACAATGAATTTCTGGTCTGTAAGTCCAGTTGTAAAATCGAATAGTTCTAAGTGCCAAGTTATACATGACCTGGACTTTATAAAGCCATGCTGAGAAGGTGTTATGAGGTTTTCAGTCAATAAGAAGTCAGTGATTTTGGTACTGATTATCTTCTCAAGTATCCTTGACAAGACAGACGTTATATTGATCAGCCTGTAATTCTTTACGTCATATTTTGAGCCGATTTAAATCTAGGAATAATATATGTCTGCTTCCATTTGGAAGGATAAACTCCATTCACAAGGGACGTTGAGAATATCTTAAGCAAAAGGAGAGGGAGATCAGAGCCACCACTTTTTAAGAAGGATGAGGGAATAGAGCCAGGTCCAGGAGTACTGGAGAATTTCAATGAACTGATTGCAGTTTTTATGACATCAACAGTCAAGTATGTATTTGACAGTGTTTTTTCTGTTACGCAGTCAAATTCAATGCATGCGGAAATATCGTGCGTGTATGAGTCAGAAAAGTGCTTGTTGAAGAGTTCAGCTATGCCTGCATCATCCTTAACTGCAACATTATTATGAAAAATGTAAGGAATGTTACCCTGTTTTCGTTGCAGTCTTTTTTAGAAGAGTTTACATAGAGAGCTCATTTTGCAGCTACTTTTAAGGGCGACAAGTTCTTCTTTGTAAATTTTACTGGCATTATCTGATCTGATTTTATCATATACCTTTAGGATGCTAATTAGCGAGGAGAAGTCCATAAATTTATTATAGGTTTTACGGAGTCTTCTTAGCTTGTTCCTGGTAGCATTCGGTATATATAGTTGATTTACACGGTTGCGTTTGGATGTATACCAAGAAATAGATTCGTTGAAGCAAACTGATATGTTGGAGTAGAAACTGTCAAGGACAGTATCAATGTCTACGGAGGAGACAAAGGTATCCCGGTCTTGGCAACGAATAAAAGACCGCGTTGTTTCCCACTTAGCCTTTGAAAAGTTTCTGACTTTTACTGTCCGACGACTGCCTTTGCCTGACCCATTTGCTGCCAAGTTAAAGGTGGAAATGATCGTGTTGTGGTCGCTACCAGGGAATTAAGGCCCAACTCGAGTCCTGACGGGAAGGATGTTGTGTGTGAGGATTAGTTCCATGATGTTGGATTTACGTGTGGGGTGACTCACATTTTGTGTCCATCCATAGAATTCAACAGAATTTATAAAACGATCAGTGTATTTAGGAACATTTAGCCTATTCCACTGGATAGCATGCATGTTAAAGTCGCCAGCTATTATTTTGTGGTCAAAATTTAGAGAGGAGACGTGTTCGAAAACTTCACACAAACGGCTCGTTATTTTAGTATCAGAATTGGGAGGGCGGTATATACATCCCAGTAAAAGTCTTGTATTTAAGTTAGTGTTGAGTGCAACCCATACTGCGTCTGTCCGTGGGCAACCCAAAATCATCAACTTCTACAGCGTGGAATTTGTTGCTAACAAAGATAAGACAACCACCACCACGTCCTTCTTCTCTGCCATGCATAAAGTGTGTGTATCCTGGTGACTCTAACAGTCTGTCATTGAAGTCAGATGGTAACCAGGTCTCAGTAACTAACAGTACTGAGGGCATACAAAGTGAAAGTAAGGAGTGAAGGTACGGAATTTTATTGCAGATAGAACGAGCGTCTATAAGGAAAAGATTAAATGATCTTTGATCAGTGGTAAGGGCTGAGGCAAAGTAAAGGAGATGATGATGTGATACAGCTGAGGTTAAACGAAAATTAGATGACAGTCTGACCGGTACATCGAGTGTTCGGTCCATAAAGCCTTCATCGTTTTCGTTAAGGTTCTGTGAAAAAGAAGATGGTTTCCATGGTTGATCGCCCAGTTCACGATCGCATAGAGATAGGCATATGGAAACTGGGGCATCCTGGGTGTCTGAAGAGGGCACATTTGGGAGCAAGGAAACAGACTGTTTGACATCAGGTTGATTGTTGGCATTACCGCCGGGTGCGGAAAAGAGAAAAAATGTTGAGGGGATTGATTAGTTGGAAAGACGGTTTTGGTGTCGGGGGAGTGTGTTTCTCGGGTAGTAGCATTTACTGGGTGGATCTCCAAGCAGGCTATGCTGAAAGTTTAGGCAACTGAGTCCATGTGGTTGTGCACCGGGAATATGAGCATAGTTAAATTCAGTATTACGCAACCTCATAGTAGAAGTTGGGTAGCTGCAACTGGTTGCATTCAAATGGTGAGGAAAAGAGAATGAGAAAGGTTGACTAATGTCAGTTATTTAGGCACCACATTACCGACCAGATCATTGTCCTTATCTTTTACTCAGTTTTCTCTGGCTACGAAAAAACTCGTTGTGCAGGAGCATCTTGGATTGAATACATACTGCTCTCAAAGATGATACGGTATTTATTCTTGTCTATGAGGGTACATACCAACTGCGTGTGCGTAAATAAATTATTAGTTAAAGTACATAGGTGCAGATTTTGACTAAGTCACATTGCCGCTGTTGTTTTTAACATTAGAATCAACTGGAATACTCTTCTAACTACCGAATGTAGTCCATTAAGACATAGAATTTAGAGGGCTGTAGGTATCGACGTTCGCGAGTTGTACGGATTATACTAACGCAAGATCTTATACCAACAACCACTATAGTGTTCGTTCTTCGAGTACCAAATGGTAAAGCAAAAGACCAGATTTTGTCGTCCAAATACGATATATATTTTGGGACCAAATCGCGGGTAGGAATGAATGCTTAGCTAGCTAGTAATCGTGCACGCACGTGACACGACGAAGCACCAAATGGCCGGGGATGCTTGACCGTAAGCCTTCAGCTAAACAAGTCGATTTAAACAGTGATGGTCAGCATCCAATGTTGAGTGATGATTGCTGTGGTTAATAATTTTGGGGAATTATTTACCGCTACAGCTCACTCCCCCCCTAGTGGGTTTGTGAGGACCCTAAGACATGACCAGCCGGAAGTAAAAAAATCTCGATGGTTCCCTGGTGGGTGAAAAAAATCTTCCAAGCGGCTTGATGGAAAGCCTGCTGGTCTGTCTGCCTATGCTAATAGGGTGTCTGTACATAGCTTCCTCAATGTTGTTCGTTGGATCCCGTGCTTCGTTTGTTTCCTGTCCAGTGCCCGTTGCACCTGGAAAAGAAAACAAGAATGCTGAGAACCTTGTCAAGAAAAATGTACCAAATAAGCGTTTTTTTACCAAAAATATATGGCATGCATTTACTATACAGTAGAATAATGTTAAGTTCAAAATATCGGGAAAAAAATATACATCTAATTTAATTTTATGTACGGTTATAGGAAAAATATCATTTACTTGTGTTAAATGACGCAACATAAAAAACAATTGATGTGTCACTCAGTTATGTGAAATAGGTGTGAAGGTATTCTGGAAATCTAACGTGACGTCCAGAACGCGTTTTTTTAGAGTGATCGACCGAAGGTTCAGTGGCTTTCGCCGTGCTAGGGAGTTCTTCGAAGACTGAAGTAGATTCAATTACTTGTGAATTATCGGGTACGTTAAGCTCCAGGCTAATAGGATTACCTTCCAAGTAAGCCGGTTTCAGACGGTCGATACTGACGGTGTCTTCGCGGCCTTTTTTTGTCTAAAACGAAGAATTTATCAGTACGTTTAATCACTTTATATGGTCCGTCATATGGGGGTTCTAGAGGACGACGTACCGAGTCGCGACGAACAAATACGTGTGAAGAAGTTTTTAAACAAGGGTGAACAAAAACATCAATGGACTGTGGTCGGAGGGGAGCAGGTTTAACTGAACGCATAGCGTTTGTAAGCCTGCTGACGTATGAGGAGTGATCTACCACTGGTGGGAAGCTCGAGGGAGAAACAAACTCACCTGGCAGTCGTAGTGTTGTGCCATATACTAGCTCAGAGGTAGTACAACCAGCATCGGTTTTTAAGGCGTTTCGTATCCCTAGGAGAACTAACGGAAGGGATTCAGTCCAGTGGGTGTTATTTGCAGCTGATAAACCAGCTTTCAACTGTCTGTGTAGACGTTCTACCATACCATTCGCTTGAGGATGGTAGGCTGTCGTTCGAAAACGCATGCAACCAAGGATTTTAGTCAAAGCGAAGAATAAACCGCTTTCGAATTGCCGCCCACGATCAGTTGTTATGGAAGATGGGCATCCAAAGTTTGCGATCCATCTCTCTACAAAGACGCGTGCGACAGTTTCAGCAGATATATCCTTGATGGGTACTGCTTCAGGCCATCGTGTGAAGCAATCGATGCAGGTTAACATATAGGTGTATCCATGAGATTCTGGAAGGGGGCCAACTAAATCTATATGGACGTGCTCGAAACGGGCATCGGGGATAAGAAAAGTGCCAAGGGGGCTTTTAGTGTGTCTTATTACCTTGCACTTTTAGCAAGCTAAGCACGTCTGTGCCCATTCCCTTACTTCCTAGTTAATACCAGGCCAACAAAACCTACTAGTTACGAGTTTGACAGTAGTTCGAATACCTGGATGGGATAAGCCATGCAACGTATTGAAGACGTTACGGCGATAACTTTTAGGCACGATGGGGCGAGGAGTACTAGTGGAAATGTCACACAGAATAGTATCCTTTCCTATACCTAAAGGTTTCTTGGCTAATTGTAGAGTTGTTTTCGACAACTCACGCTGAAGCTCAATATCTTCTTTTTGAAGACGAGCCAGTTTTACAAGGTCTATGCCGTCGATTTGGGTGAAAGAACAAATACGTGACAAGGTATCTGTCACAGTGTTGTTCACTCCGGAAACATGGCGAATATCTGATGAAAACTGTGAAACGTAATCTAGTTGTCGCGATTCACTGGGTGAATACTTATCTGAAGTTGAGTTCAGAGAGTACGTCAGAGGTTCGTGGTCAGTGAAAATGGTGAGTTCACGACCCTCAACTGAATGTCGAAAATGACGTATAGCACAGTACATAGAAAGAAGTTCCCTTCCGAATGTGCTGTACTTCGTTTCAGCCACTTGAAGGCGCCTCGAGAAAAAGGCGAGTGGTTGCCATTCGTTGTTAACTAGTTGTTGCAGAACTGCGCCGATTGCAGTGTCTGATGCATCAACCGAGATACTCAACGGTGCCGTTGGATCCTGATACATAAGAAGGGTGGCATCTGCAATAGCTTTCTTTACCTGAGTAAAAGCATGTCGAGCAGATGTGTCGAGTTCGATAGCCTTGTTGTTCCCTCGAAGGAGATCGGTTAATGGCTGAATTAGAGAAGCACAATTAGGAATAAAACGTCGGCAATAACTTACCAAGCCGTTAAAAGTGCGAAGGCATTTTACTGTCTTTGGCTCGGGAAAGTTCAGTATTGCTTCGACTTTAGTAGCCAGTGGGCGTATGCCCTGGCAGTCAATAGTGTGACCCAGAAAATCGAGTGAGTCAACGCCTATCTGACACTTCTGTATATTGATGGTAGCACCATGTTGGCGTAACCTTTCAAATGCCAAGTCCAAGTGTCTAAGGTGAGTTTCCTTATCTGGACTGGCAATGAGGCAGTCGTCTAAGTATGCGTTTACAAAGTCGAGACCGCGAAATACTTCATCGATGAAGCGTTGGAATGTTTGGGCCGCATTCCGGAGGCCGAATGGCATACGTAGGAATTCAAAAAGTCCGAAAGGCGTGATGATAGCCGTTTTCGGAATATCTTCCGTTGCCATGGGGATTTGGTTATATGCTTTAACCAAGTCGATTTTGGAGAATATGGATGCTCCAGATAACGTTGCCGTCAAGTCGTGTATGTGAGGCAAATGGTAGCAATCAGGGGTTGTTTTGGCGTTCACTCGCCGGTAATCACCAGTGGGTCGCCAATCGTTGCTATCCTTTTTCGGTACCATATGCAACGGGGATGCCCATGGACTATTCGATGGCCGAATGATGCCAAGGGTGAGCACATGATCGAATTCGTTTCTGGCAATTCTCAGTTTGTCAGGGGCCAGTCGTCGTGCTTTAGATGTCACGGGCTGTCCTGAGGTTATGATGTGGTGCATAACATTGCTGGTTATACATGGGAGATCGTTAGATGGGCAATTGAGTTCCGGGTATTTGTCAACAATCGGTTGAAAAGTTGGATCGAGGATTGCTTTCATCTTAACGATTGACAAACTGGGGCCATTGTAAGTTATGCCTTTGATAGGGTAGACGTTAAATGCCATGTTCTTGTAGCGCTGTTAAAATTTCCCTTGGAAATTTTTTTTGTCAATAATTTTTAATGAAATTGCGTTATATGTTATCTGGATTGATGAGAATTCCCATTTTCTGGCCTGTTATTTTGGTGTCCGCGTCATGTAATCTGACTGCGACACCCCCTAGCATATTGGTTGCAACGATCAGTGTTTCAGGCGAACTGTAGCAAAATACCGCTATAGTGAGAAAGATAGGATAGCTGAAGGGTAATTTCATCTACACAAATAATCTACTGTATTCAGATGCTGCACCTTTCGTCATGGTATCATTCAATGGAGACTTCACGTCTCAGGATATTAATTCAACCTATTTTCGTGTGAAGAACAGTCCTTTTTGACAAAAGAATTCTATCAGTACTTCGAAATCATCTGTAAATGCTAACAGAGCCTTCTGTGGGAATAGAAGTAACCATGTAGATGTGTCTCACCATATGTATATTTGGACAGGAATTATCGTAAGTTGAGAGGTTATTTCTAAGTGGATTTCATGTATATTTGCACCGTTTGGTGTAGTGTAATATGAGTTATGTGGACTCAATGTATAAAAAGTACCTCAACTTTATTTATATTGTGCCATTGTCTCCTTAGCTGACTGCTTGGCTAGCAAACGTAGGTGGTTGTCATGATTATTGCAAGTGCAGTGCAGTGGAGAAGGCAATCACTCGTTTAAATTTCCTTACTGTGTCATTTAGTGCATTAATTCAGTGTATAGTATTATTATACACATGAATTGTGTCGATTATGAGAACTGAATCTAGTCAGCTCTATTACTATTAGTCTACTGTCTGTTATGCCATTCTCACTGGCACTGTAAACTTAATGCTGCAATGTTTTTGATCACCAATAGTGGTGATGGATTTTTCCTGAATTTTCCATTAACATGAAGCAGTACAGATGCAGTGTCAACCGAATGTCTAGGTTGCATGTCATTGTTATCCTCATCAACACAACAGCTCTGCGTATCTTACAATATTTCCAATGTTTCTCTATGCTGCTAACACTGTGCATAGCTGTTTAGAGCTGAAGCATGTTCAGCTCATATTTGATGGCTACAGATTCCTTAATGTGAGAGTATAATTTCTGTAGGATTCATAAAACTATGCTCATTAGACATTACTGAGATTATGGATCGATTTCTAAGTTACACATTTGCAATACCTCATTTAATGTAAACGTATTCGGTGTGAAGTTGATCTGCAAGTAAGGTTGATGAGAGTATGACGCCTCAATAGTATGGGAGTTTCAAAGATTGTCTTGATATTTGCGTATAATCCTCTAATACTGGAAAACAACTGAGGTCTATTGATGCTTACAGTGTCAATGTAAAAACCAGCTGTAAACTACAAATACATTTATTTGCATGAGATATTACTTAGTATTAACAGAATCAGTGTATTCATAGTGTGTGCTAATATGTAGAATTGTCTTTCCCCGACCGAAAGCTGCTACCTTGACGTGGTGGTCGGGCTTGAACACTGCAATGACCCAACAAGCTATACTGGCTGGAACTTATGTTCCTGCAGGTCCTACCATGCCAGAAAGGTTGTTTGGATAGCAGTTAGACTAAAAGCAGTTACCCAATCCAATCCTATGATTTCAAATAAATCACAAAATTTCATGCCGGATCGGCCGGGGCCCGGATTAACAACGACCGCGCCTTCTGCTGCCGTGTCACAGGGCAGAAGTGATAAATACGCTACTGAGACACACCAAATAAAAAAGAACAAACAAAAACAGGCCGTGTGTGACCGGCCTCAAGCAGTTGTCACCTGGGCTCTGCGGTCACGCAACCAACTTCCACGGTGTGGGCAGCCGGGAAGTACCAATCGCCCTCACAACCCGAAGTGCACGCGAAACCCCTCTAATCCTCGCTCATCTTTGTCTTCATCTTCATCTCTATTATCCTGCCTTCCTTCTACCAATGCAACTCCTCTACTTGTTGGCTCTTCACTCCCCCTTCACTCTGTGTGCACTGATAACGATGGAAGCCAAAAAGCCACCACCGATTGTCTCCTAAAACCACGCCACCAATTTTATATAGGAGCATTTAATGTTAGGACACTCTGCCAAATAGGACAACAAGCATCTCTAGCCAAGACTCTGGCATCCCGAGCCATTGATGTATGTTGTGTTTCAGAAACACGCATACAAGACCCAAGTGTGGTTATTCACCTAACTCCACCTGGCCAACAGGATGAATCTGCAAAATTCACCTTGAGGGTGTCAGGAGATGCGACGGCTAGCTCACGAGGATTAGCTGGTGTTGGGATAGCTTTAAGTACTAGAGCAGAAAAGACATTACTTGACTGGATCCCGGTAGATAGCCGAATGTGCGCTGTCCGCCTGAACGGATCAGTGAAAAGGAGAAAGGACTGCACTACTCGCCGATGCCTTTTCGTAATCTCCGCCTACGCCCCCACTGACTGCAGTTCGGATGAAACGAAGGATGAGTTCTACCAAAAGCTGTCTAGTTTGCTGCGAAAGGCTAGACGCTCAGATATAGTCGTTTTAGCTGGTGACTTTAATGCTCAAGTAGGGAAATTGTGTCAATCTGAGAAGAATGTTGGTGGCACATACGGAATTCCGTGCCAGCGAACCGACAACGGTGACCGTCTCCTACAGTTCTGTTCAGATAATCATTTGTATCTTGTAAGCACTAACTTCAAACACAAGGAGAGACACTGTCTGACCTGGCGACCCCCATCATCAAATCAACGCTGGACACAAATAGACCACATAGCAATAAGCTATCGTTGGCGTGGGTCGGTAGGAGATTGTCGCTCCTTCTGGAACACGTGTGTAGATACCGATCACGCACTGGTCCGCGCTCGTGTGTGCTTACGACTGAACGGACGTAGGAAACAGCGAGCGGTAAACCCATCACGTCCCCAGCTCGACCAGGGAACTAAGTCCCTATTTGAGGAAGAACTAGCTAAACACATATCTGAGTTTGACAGCTGCGCTCACCCTGAAGAAGCCTGGAAGAATATTCAGTCAGCCATAGATACAGCTGTAAAAGCTGTGAATAAGGTAATTCCAAAGGTGAGTAAAAACCACTGGATTTCGACTGCCTCATCCGAACTGATAGATGCTAGAAGACTTATTCCGGCGAGCTCCGAATTCAATGAGGAGCGAAAGCTGCACAAGAGGAAACTTACGAAAAGTCTCCGCAAGGACCGTGAACAGTGGTGGTTGACTAAGGCGAAAGAGATGGAAAAAGCATCGGCGATAGGCAACACCAGACAACTATTCAGGCTTATCAGGGAAACAGGTGGTAAAAAACAAATGATAAGCGAAACAATCTCCGAGAAAAATGGCACCATAATTAGCTCCCAGGATAGACGTCTGGAGCGCTGGAAAGAACACTATGAGGAGCAGTTTAATTGGCCCACAGCCACACTTAACCTACCGGACATCCAACACCTCCCTGAATGGGAGATAGACACAGGTCCTCCGTCCTTAACCGAGGTTACTAAAGCTGTCACCAATCTGAAGCTAGGCAAAGCAGCGGGACCTGATTTATTGACTCCAGAGGTATTTAAGTACGGAGGCGACAGTTTACTGTCTGCGTTAACGGAGGTTCTAGGCAGCGTCTGGGAATCAGAGGAAGTCCCATCGGGTTGGTGTAAGTCACTGATCATCCCGATATACAAGAAGGGGGACAAGTCGTCTTGTGATAATCACAGAGGGATTAGCTTGACTAATATAGTATCTAAAATCCTAGGCTCAATAATACTGCGTAGATTAAGTGGTGCTCGGGAGACACAAACACGAGAAAACCAGGCAGGTTTTAGGCCAGGTAGAGGGTGTATTGATCACATCTTCACCCTTCGACAGATTCTAGAACATAGGCATTCCTACCGGCGTCCGACAATCATTATATTCCTTGACCTAAAGGCGGCATTCGATTCTGTCGACCGGGAGGTTCTCTGGCGATGCTTGGCTGTAAAGGGAATGCCAAGAAAATACATTGCACTGATTAAGGCACTCTACTCGTACTCATGCAGCCAGGTGAGGGCTTATGGCGAGTTGTCATCTGAAGTGGTGACGACTAGTGGCGTCCGTCAAGGATGCCCATTATCCCCATTCCTATTCAATTTCATCATAGATGTACTAATGGACTTAACCCTAACTCACTTCAGCGACTCAGGGATTGACTTGCTACCAGGGAAGAATCTCGTTGACTTAGAATATGCGGACGATATAGTCCTTCTAGGCGAGGACTCTGACAAAATGCAGAGTCTACTGAACACCCTGAGCAACAATCTCCGCATGTTTGGCATGCGATTCGCCCCTATAAAATGTAAGATGATGCTGCAGGATTGGACTTCATCGACCCCTAGATTAGAAATAGGAAGTGAAGTGGTAGAACACGTTGACCGCTTCACTTACTTGGGAAGTACCATCAGCCCCAACGGGTTGATCTCCGACGAAATTTCAGCACGAATACAGAGGGCTAGGTTCGCATTCGCCAGTTTTCGCCGTCTCTGGCGTAGACGCGATATCCGACTATCGACCAAAGGGCGTGTGTACTGCTCAACAGTCCGCTCCGTCCTCCTTTATGGCTGTGAGACCTGGCCATTGAGAGCAGAAGACATGAAAAGATTAGCTGTCTTCGATCATAGGTGTCTGCGTTCTATCTCCCGCGTGAAGTGGTATAATAAGGTGAGCAATATTGAGGTTAGGCGTCGAGTGCTAGGTAAGGCGGGGAAATCAATCGACGAGACTGTGAAATTACTTCGACTGAGATGGTTAGGACATGTGCTACGTATGCCTAGTCATCGCCTTCCTCGACGGGCAATGTTAGCTGATATAGGGTCAGGCTGGAAAAGAGCTAGCGGCGGTCAAACCAAAACATGGCACCAATCAATGAAATCCACAACAGTTAATCTGAGCCACGTAGGAAGATGTAGACTTCCTGGTTGGGGCCCTCGGGATGGTAAAAACCAATGGTTGGAAACAATTGGTGACATGGCTCAAAATCGTTCTCAGTGGCGCAGATGCATCCACTCCTTGTGACTTATGATTTCCAATTAAACTTTTGTTCTCCGTTATTACTATTCCTTTGTCTCACACCTCTGTTTACTGTCTATATTATGCATTTCTTCTACTTTCTTCTCTTGCTTTGCGTGCTACATAGATTGTGGCGACTTGAACTGCCGCACATATGTGCAAAGTTCTATGTCGAAAACCGACCGACCGACCGACCGACCGAGAATTGTCTTTCATAGCTTCATGTTGTGCTAGTCCTTACATGTGCTTTATTTTTTTCAGGTATACGGAGGTTGTCGAATATGAAACCAGCGGAAATATCATCTGGACAAACTAACGTTAATACTCTTCATCGGGATTTTCTTTTGTAAATTAATGAAATGTTTAACATACTCTTCAATTCTACTTCCTCTAGACTTTTTCACTGCGTCGCTATACTATGTGCTTTTGTAATAAGTGAATTCGGATCAATGCATGTTAAGCTTAGTTAGTGGGATGGAGATTTACTATAGTATTATGAGACTGTTACTTCAGCCCTTCGTAAGATTTCGTGTCTGTTTCTATACAGTAGCACATTGTAAAAACTAAGTAGGATTTAGCAAGTTGAATAATAATTCTGTACTGTTCGATACGCTAAAATCGCCTTATCTGGCCAGTTGCAAGTCTCTATACTGTAAAACGCCAAGTATGAAGTAGAAGTAAATGTAATAACTTAGGCTTGATAGCTACTTGACTGATCTGTTAATATGCAGTGACATCATCAAATAGACTTCACTTGACAGTGAGCAAAGAAACAATTTTCATCTATTTCTAATATGCCGTTGAATCATTTGATGTTGTCTGATATCCATCATTTCTATGATCAACAACTGCAGTGTTTGCATATCTACTTTATGAATATTAAATAAGTCACGCCTTTATGCATCTAATTACCTCCAGGATTTTCTATTCATCTGATGTGTACGGTAAACAAGTCATTCATACATTCTCCCACAAATGCCAAGGTTTCTGGTGTCACAAGTGTTAATAAGAGTTGCTTCCTTGGTTTTAATACAAATGACGTTCTAAATTATCTCTAGTCGTTGAACCCTTCTTGTAGCCTAGTTCCAGATTGTTTGCCTAGCCTTATTCTTAATTAAATGTGCAGATATCCTGTCACATATTTAATGAATCTTTTTCCAGAAATGTTGTGCCAGACGTTTGGAAGAACTTTAAAATTGTACCTATACCTAAGTCGTCTAATGGAACATGTTTTAAATTTAGACCTATTGCTATTACCTACCCTTTCCTAAAAGCTATGGAAAAGTTACTCTTACTTAATCTTCAACCTTCACTTAAAGCCTTTAACGATCTCAAATGACTCGCCTATAAACATAGTAGAAGTAATTTAGATGTAGCTGCAGTCTTGCATCACAACATTTTATCCATTATAGTCGTCCGGTACCAATTGTATTTTTGTTTGACGAACTTAATGTACATACGCATACGAAATGAAATATGTCAAGTGCGCGGACTAACTATTCCGGTGTCTTTTAATTCGCATCTACACTGTACTAAGATGAACAGCTCTCTATTAGTAGTCAGAAAATGCTTTTAAACTAAATCCTTCCAAATGTCAATTTCAGTTTCCGATGTAAGAGAAAGTCAGATGAAGCTGTTAATTCCTATGACCGTTGCAAAATTGATGACAGTGATATAGAGCTCAAGTCTGACTTTAAGTGTCTCGGACTAATTCATCAAACAGCGTATTAGCCTTAAATGTATATCACACGCATGCATGAGCTAGGTGTGCAAACCAAGGTAAACGCTGATATAAGTATAAAACTTGGGCACTGTGGTAGAGTATAACTCCATTATGGATAAGATTTTATTTTGATAAATCAGGCAGTGTTGTACAGTTATATTAACTGATGACGTTTCGAGCACAAACGCTAGCACGGTACACTCATTATTTAAAAAACTAACTCATATGTGAGAACTACGATTTGACCGGCTTTACAAACGTTTAATACATTTAGACACAATAGACATACACTGCTTACTTCTATGACGCATTACCTAAAGCTACCCCCTTGCTACTACCTAAGTGAGCAACTCAACGTTATCTTTGAATTACAAAGTAAAAGCGGACATCCTGAGAGCTTTCTGGGTAAAAAGATCGTCCCCTAGTCGAGAAAATAAACATATCCTAATCCCTTCACGAAAGCGTTTAGAGGTATTTATCCTATCGCCTCAAACGACTCACTATTTGCTGTCATTTAAAAAGTAAAAATAAATTTATCGAAGGCAGTGTGCTTATGGTTTCTAGATATCATAATGCACCGTGAGGAAAAAGCTTTATTCATAGGGTTATAGCAATTAGATGCGCGATATAAATCCGAAACTCAACGACTACGATTCACAGTCACAGAACATTCTACTTTGCTACCTAATCGTCTCAATAGATGCTCCGCCAAGAAAAAGAAGACCACTGGTTCAAGGAAAATTTATTTAAAGTTCTCTTATAAATCATAGGCAACCGTGTTTATAACCACGGAGAAATCACAAGCATCCAAAAAATAGGAATTTCATTATTTGAACTGAAACAATCAAGTTGTAATCAGCCAATTTTTTTCACCCCGAATAATAATCACCTTCTCAGACGGTTGTAAATTCGAAAAAACCACCGATTGTAGACCAAAATCCGAAACGTTATTCTTGCTAGTTAAATTCTTACCGAACACTCACCAGATCATCGTACGTTATCCGCTTTTCAAATCCTTTTGAAACAAATAAAATGGTTGTTAACACCGCGTTTACTACAGGCAGTCCTAGTTCGTGCGTTTGGATCTAGTACACTAGGCATTAACAATCATTTAGGGATTTCCTATTGCTTCCTAATTTTGCTTCCAAAAGTACATACAAACACCACACATTCATGCTTCACATTTGGCTCATCCTTGCTTGATTTTGATTCTCTCACAATATACCTGATTTTTTAGCTGACAAGAGACACCTTGTCGAAAAGCTCCAGAGCTTTTTAAACTTCAAACCAGGTTCTAAATTCTCTGGGTTTAATTACTTCTTCGAAAACTTTGCTAATATCAACCCTGATGGTGCTCCCTTCACCGGATTCATTCGTAGATTGTTGCATGCTGTAAACATGAACGTGAGAGACATTTTTTCCAGATTCCTACATATTAAGTAACCAACTGAGCCAGCAGCAATAACGGCAACCAAAAATGAACTGTAAACGATGGCTTCTGCTTCCCAAACATGTTCACGTGCATAATCTCCAAGATTTCTACACAATACTAATTCATTAATAGCTGAAAAACAATTAAAACACTGAAATCATGCATGAATGCAACGTATGAAACAATTACAATGAAACGAATACACTGACCTGGTGGTAAAATCTTTCGAAACAAACGAAATAATTAATTTTAACAGAAACGGTAAGAATAATGAAGTGAAATGCAACATTTGTAAACGATGTGCATCAAGATAAGTTGTGAATAACTGTTGGATAAACGGAAAAACCAATATGTAAACGAACAGCTACGGAACTGCAATCGAACATGGCCGACTAACATGGACGAAAATGACCTTTGAGCGTCTCACTCCATCAATGACCTTGTACATGTTGTTTAATTTCTGCCCTTTGATAGACAAACTAGTAGTGTTGTCAATTAATCGTTTACGGCGGACGTCCACGAGCAAATCATGATGATTAAGTAGGTCCGTGCCAATGATGGGCATTGTGACGTCAGCGATTAGGAAAATCCACTGAATAGGTTTGCGTAAACCTACGTTCAGATAGACGTATTTCCGACCATAGGTTGCAATTGGTTTTCCATTTGCAGCCTGTAGGTTGAAGTTAGGATCCTTCTGTCGATCTGCTGCTGTAGCAGGAAGGACGCTGACTTCGGCGCCTGTGTCGACTAGATATCTAGTCTGGCTAATTACATCATGGATGTAAAGTAAGCGGCTAGTGCCACCGGCGACGGTTGCCGCTAACGCGTGCCGGCGGGATAGTTTCCCACAGACTTGGAGGCTTTGCCGAAATCACAAGGTTTTCGACAACATTTTGCTTCCTTGCCATAGGTGTTGTGATACCAACACCAGTCAGGATTTTTGAGAGAGCGTGTGTTGGACTTAGATCGTCCACGTGCGTTTTGCCGTTGAGGGGATCTAGAACGACGGTTTGAGGAATTACTAGGCTTGTTTGACCTAAGCATCTGCTGGAGGGAGTTGCATAACTCTATCATTGCAGAATCCTTCTTCGAAGTCTGTTCGGTAACAGAGTATACTTCGGTAACTGGCCGTTTCGTTATCTCTAGAATTCTATCTTCAGAGACAGCTAAGTCCTCTATGAGAACACTTTGAAGTGTCACAAGTACAGTCTGAACTGACTGTGGCAGTTTGGATAAAAATAGTTCTCTAAACAGTCCTTCATCGAACTGACTTTGGCCAATGATCTCTTTCATTCTTGCCAGCATGCTCACGGCTGACTGATCTCCTAACTCGATGTTACGAAATAACTCATCCAGACGTTGTCGATCTGTGAGAACGTTTCTCTTAAGGATGGATCCTATGAGCAACTCGTACGAGTTACTTACCGACATCTGCAGAGTTACGCACCTGCTGAATTCCCGCGGTAGAGCGTGAATAACTGCAAGGAACTGTGAACGTTGATCAGTTATGCCATGTTCACAAAAATCGGACTCAGCAATCTGAAACCACGTTTCAGCATTATCTGGCCAAAATGGTACTAGCTGAATTGTTTTGGCGGTTGAGCGAATCTGAATAACCTTGGGGCTAGGATCACTCATGACGAAAAGTATGCCGATAACAATATAGTACAAGAATAAATACAAAAAGGAACGAACTCACCGGGTTTATCTGCGTGTGAAGGTGTAGTTCGTGGTTGGGCTCACCAGTTTAGATGGTTACAGGTTGTCGGGCTCACCAGTTTAGAGGCTGTAGGTATCGACGTTCGCGAGTTGTACGGATTATACTAACGCAAGATCTTATACCAACAACCACTATAGTGTTCGTTCTTCGAGTACCAAATGGTAAAGCAAAAGACCAGATTTTGTCGTCCAAATACGATATATATTTTGGGACCAAATCGCGGGTAGGAATGAATGCTTAGCTAGCTAGTAATCGTGCACGCACGTGACACGACGAAGCACCAAATGGCCGGGGATGCTTGACCGTAAGCCTTCAGCTAAACAAGTCGACTTAAACAGTGATGGTCAGCATCCAATGTTGAGTGATGATTGCTGTGGTTAATAATTTTGGGGAATTATTTACCGCTACAAGAACAATTCTTTCCTCATTAACAAAAGTCCAGGTCTGAGGTCCATAGATTGCAAATACCAGAGAGAAAATAAAGCTAAAATAAAGTTAATTCCCCGTCGTACTTTTTCTGTGTGGACCATGACTGAAAGAAGGAGTTTTGTCGCTAGTTTATTCAAAAGACTCGGGATTATGAGTGAACCAGTATTTGGATAAATTTTTATCCAAATTATTTGAACATTCTGGCAACATCCTGTTTACTTCCAGTTCTAAGGTACTGTATCTGATTCTTGAATTAACAGCTTAATGGCGTGTTGGTTCGAACTCATTTATATATTTGTTCCATCTTCTCAGCAGTGTTATGCTAGGCTTGCATCATGAGTGAATAATCTGCAGTACGTTCGAATCAGGTGACGCTTTTGCACGTGTTTTCGTTTATATTCATTTATTGCTTACTGTTGATTGATCTTTAATAACGATGGGCCAAAATTCTAAAAAGCGTGTTCGTGTGAATACCGGTAATTTATAAAATAGCACCAGCTAGTCCAATAACACATTACCACCCCTTATTATTAGTAGTTCACCCAACATAAAAGACTCGAACATAACTGTGACCCCTGTAATACAGGTGGAAGATGTTCTGTCTGAAAAGGTAGAGCTCTCTTACTTAACATGCATAATTAAAAAGATGCAGCTACAGATAGATGAATTAAAAACGAAATTAAGTTCACTAGAATCTATACCCGAAACTATCTCACTTATGAAAAAGGAACTGCAGGATCCTACAATCCTAAAGCTTTTTAATATGACTTCTAGAATGACGCCTACTGACTCAAAAAATGCGAAAGAGTTAGAAAACGCCATTGACTTTCTATCTAGCGAAGTTGTTAAAAGGCTGGCTTCGAAACAGAAAGCTATAGTGTATAGCGTACCAGATAGCGAGCCCATAAAGTCGGTCCAGCACTCATTGCTGAAGGCTGCAAATCTCTTGATTGCACCATGTCAGTGCATTCGCTTAAGTAAAAAAGACCTACAGCATCCTTGTCCTATACTCTTTACGTTCGGCAGCTACATAATAGCTGAACGATTTAAGAAGGCCGAAGATCTTCTGGCTACTGCCGCTAAATTCAAGACTATTAAAGTAGTCTCCGATAAAACACCTAACCAAAGGCAAGCAACCAAGAACTCCTTCGATACAAAGTTGACCACACTGAGAAATACATCTGGTATCAGTGCTAAAGTGTCGATGGACACTGAAGCACAGCAAGTCACGTGTATAGTGTTGGGAGAAAAAACGGCAAGCAAAAGCGACCCGAAACTCAGTAAGAGCAGTGTCACTGGGTGCAATCTTAAAGTACATAAGAGCACATCTGGAAAACCTGGTGACTTACATGAGGTTGACATTGATGCACAAACTATGGCTGACCAGAAACCACTGGCAGACCACACTCAATCTGGATCCAAGCCCGAGAGTCCCACAGTAGAAACTGCAAGAAAGACCACAAAGCCTAGAGTCCCACTCCAGACTTCGACATACCTCCTTCGTAAAAAGTCTAATAAGTAGCATGTCAGTCTAAAAAATGACGATGCATAGGTAACAAAGCATATTCCCAAAAATGTCATGCAGCATGTGAATAAGAATACCCCTTCCCGAACTAGGGATAATATGCCTAGCAACGCACACAATTTGGGAATGCAACATAGAATGGATCCTCAGGATATATGGAGCACTAAACGGGACTCATATAGGCACTCTCGTCCAAACTCTCGCATTATCTATGTTAAACCTCATCAACATAATGAGTATAGATCAACACTTGGGAAAGTAGTTGAAAAACGAACGATCAATTCATGGTTGTTTGCTCAAACCCAACTCCATATTTTGGCGGGAGTCATCGATACTGCAGTCATTGTTCTATCGTTCGCTGTTTGTTAGAAGACAGAGAAAAACTATCAGAAGTATTATTGTGAATAATTGTTATAACATTTATCCTTAAACTTTGTGTACAATAACCTTGTGGTTGGTTCTGTATTAGCGCAAGAATATAGGATTCTTAAATCACCGATTTGTGTTCTGGTTTCTCGCGTTGGTTATTGACAATAGTTTCTGAAAGTCTTCTAAGAACAGCGTTAAGTCCAGGGTAGTTAGACCTTGACATTGACAACACTTGATCCTCTCAATAACTTCACTCACATACGTGATGTGAGCCAATATGCATACGACTATGAAAGACCCATGAAGTACAACCACCAAGGTAATCTTGACACAGGGTACCTAGGTCCAGCAAACTGCAAGGCAAACTATATATCACCAGTAAATGAACGCAGATGCCCACCCATGGATGCTAAAAGTCAAAATATGCAACAGGATTACTTTCGGATGCGGCAAACAATTGCCCCACTCGCTATACAACTCATCCAGGAAATAGTACACACACTGACTCTGTCTCACCTCAGAGCCCCTCCAATCATAATGTAGGGATAGTAACAAGTAACCATGTTAACCTCTCCTCCAATAACTCTGGTTTACTAACGATTATGCTCCTGAATGCTAGATCTTTCCTTAATAAAATAACATCGCTTCGCTGCCTGGCATACATAGAACGGCCAACACTTGTAATGGTGACTGAAACTTGGCTTACTACTGATATACCTGACACAAAGCTGGTAATAGACAACTACGACATCTACAGGAAAGATAGAGTTGACAAAAGAGGAGGCGGTTGCTTAATATATGCCCCTAAATCCACTAATCTAACTACTGACAAACTCCCAGAATCTAAGTGGATAAGCATCCACAAAAACGAAAACAAAATTCTCGTGGGATGTATACACAGACACCCTAATAGCCCTGAGATGACTGATATAACTACTGGAGAAATACTAGAGCATGTAGCTACGCTGGACTTTGACTACAAAGTAGTCTGTGACGATTTCGACTTACCTGGAGTAAACCGGGATACATGTACAGGACCTAGAATCCATGACGAGCTACTACAAGCTATAGACGTAGGCGGATGGAAGCAGTGCGTACGCCTCCCTACAAGAAACAAAAATACCCCTGACTTAATCCTCTGTCATAAAATAGAGCCCATCTCGACAGAGGTGGGAAATAAACTCGATAACCGTGATCACAACACACTGTACTGCACGCTACCCCTCCGACTAATGCCATTTCCTAAGTACTGTGAACGTGTTCCTAATTTCTGGAATTGCCTAGACGGAGTGCACCGAAGAAGAAACAGCAAATCACACGTCAGTAACATGGATATACAAAATAATAGGAATCGAAGTGGATGATGTGAGTGACGTTTTATTATCCTTGTTGTATGCTCATCATAAATACTTGTGTATTTTGACGTGTCTTCCAATTATTTTATTTTCGTCCTCGGAGACATTCCATAACATGCCGTCATAAACAGAGTCTGGAAGCAGTTTTTCAATAAATCCACCTCCCGCAAAGTTTTTGTACGAAGCCATGAAATCATTTCCAGCTGATTAAGCCACTATTAGTATTCATATTACTGATGCAACGAAACGCAGGATTTGATACTTCTTACATAACAAATACAATGCTTGCGATAACATTCCGTAGTTATCTCTTCATTGTGCTGTTAGTCGTATAAGTATAAGAAAAAAGTCTAATTCGTCATACTGGTTTACAAAAATGCTTATACTAAGTGCCGACACTTCCACCCAGTACGACGTCCTACTCGTGCTCTTTGAAAATCTTTTGCTTTATCCGCAAATAACTATCAAACTATTGTTATGTGAAATATTGAAATAGAAGTTGTATGCACTCTGGAAGTTAAGGTGCATTTTCAGTTACTGATTCAATTTTTTTCCTTTACGTTCCCAATGAACATAGGGCTTCAAGCTAGTGGCCTGAAGTTTCTCTAGCAGCGTTAATTCTTACAGAATGGGGTTTCTAGCCTCATGCCCAACCTTTCCTCTTCACCAGCATTATTTCTGGCTTAGCGAGGTAAAGGAGTGCGTCGGCCGGGGATCGAACCCCGGACCATATGCATGGTCGGCGAGCGTCCTAACCGCTATGCCACCAACGCACACAATATATATGTTCATCTTTTATTTTCAAACAAGAAAATTTTTAAAGTAATTTAAGGTCGGGCGCAGTGCGTTAATTGGATATTCGCTAATGTACATATATATCTCCTGAATAGGTGCGATGCTTCTATTCAGCTGTCAGCGAAGTTGCATATCTTCCCTCAAGTATTTTCCACTGAACTTTCACAAAGCATGTTACCCGGTGGTGGCGGATTCTGTTAAAATCATCTGCTACAAATTCAAAGTGCTTTGTCAACTGAAAGTGGCAGTAGCGATACTATCAGAAGTTTGACTCACCTGTAAAGTGAGGAATTTGAGCGTAACACAGCAGAATATGCAGCATATGCGTCGGTGGCACAGTGGTTAGGACTCTAGCCGACCATGCACATGGTCCGGGGTTCGATTCCCTGTCGATGCACACCTGATATCTATGGTCGGCCTGCAAAATTTGGGCTACCAATATTACATGCTGAAAATTCCATACGGTGTGGTATCAAGCTGTAATCAGAAGAAGTATTCTTTGTACCCTGAATTTTCTGAAGATACAGATGGAAGTTGTGAAGTCTATTTGGTGCAGCTAACTACTGTCATTGATGACAGCCATGTCACCGGTGTACAACCCAGTGTTCATCTGACTTCTACGGCTGCGGTCCTTGGCAATTATTTTAGCGGCATAAAGAGTGAGGCTTCCCACTATAATTACAACGGGTCTTGGTGGTTGGTATTAGTGAATCCGATGGCTTTCAGGAATGGTTTCAGCATCTCGACGTTTCTCTGCACACATACGCCACCTATACGTTCTGCACTTGCACATATGCAATGGATCCCTCCTGTGAAGATACCTTTTCAGGTTTCTGGGAGAGCTTCCAACTCTATTGTTTGTGTTGTTAAACAGCAACAGAGCAACAGATGTCTTTGTTGGGCAACCATAAGTGACTTACGCAATTCAATACCCCGCGATCAACGGCTCTGATGACGCTTAGACAGGGGTGAAACCTACACAGTTAGTAACAAATGCATTTACCTTTCAGGTGTTGCAGCCTTAACAAGAAGTTACAAGAACCTGGGGACAAAGGCATTTTGAGTCTAAATTTATCAAGCATAACTTCATTTCAAATAACCTCCTTGCTGAAAGCTTCGCGTACGTGAAACAAGGAGATAATAGTTTTTACCTGAACTTGACAGTTATGCACTGCGGATATCTCACACTTGACCTAATCCACCATAAAAGTTTCTATCCAACATTATTCTTTTGAGCTCTTCTGAGATCAAAACTACATCCAACGACCTCTCTCGGCTGGTCTATGTCAAGAAACAGGTTTTCTCTGACTCACGTTGTCTGTTACCAACAATCGAAACAGGGAATACCAGAATATGATTTGTCAAGCATTCCCAGTATAACTTACCTCTCATTGTATGTATTGTATGTTGGGTCAGTACACATCACTTGTGTATATTTGCGATATTCCTGTACTCGTGAATACAGAGTGAAGCAAATTCCACTAGCTAATCATGTTTCCAAATCTATGCATTCAGCTACCTGGCAGCTTTACCGTATAGTGCGCATTACATCTGGTTTCAGAGAGGTGTCTATCACAAATAACTATAAACTACATCACTTATCCGGTCATGTATCTTTACGTAAATTTTGCACATCTGTTATTGTCAAAATTTTGTCAAATTTCCATTGAGCATATTCCAGGACATTACCAACTCAGATGCAGTTTTCACAATAGGTGTGATAACTTCCTTCTCATCCACGGACAGGCGTTTAAAATAAAGGTCACCTATCATAAGACTGAGTTCACATCTGTATTTGTGAACTGTTCTCAAGGTGCTAACGATAAATTCATGTTCCTTGTGGTGTATACGAAAGCCGAAAAGCTAATCAGTGTATTTCGCACTGCAGAAATAAATCCTAAAATTATTCTGGCTCAACGCGCAAACCTAGACCTCTAGTTTTTCGCTATATTCCATGAGTAAAACCAAAGGCTATTAATTTGTACCTAAGTCCTGAGATTTATGATTCCACATGCATCTTTTTCATTACATAATGTTTGTGAGCTGCCTAAGAATATTGCATAATATATAAAACACACACTGCTTCTAGCTGACTTATGACATCTACTTCAATCCGACTGATATGCCTGTGACTGGAAATAATTCAGTTAGGAGTTCTTTTTGTGTCCATTAGTATGGGGACAGCAACTTGGCTACTGTTGCCACCAATTGTAGGCGCGCTCACCACATATCACTGTAACTAAAAACAGAGATCTTTTTTGAATTAAATCTTCATGAACTATCAATAGTTGATGGTTAACAACTTTAAAGTTACATGGACACAGAAACTGTCGTGAAATTCCTCACCGAATCTATAGTTTCGCTAAGTTCCTGATTATGGTCACAGACACTTAGTGAAACATTCTTGAACGACAAATATGGACACAAGCAATAACACTGCATAGGAAATATTTAGACCCCAGTCGCAGAAATATACACCAAGCTTGCCAGGTACGTCTAATGATTCCTACATGAAACAAATATTCAAGCATCTTGCTACGTAAACAATGCATTCACACTTAGAAACAATGTTGAGCGGATATTCTTAACGAGATCAACCCGGTTCAAGCCAAATAAACATTAAAATCACGTCAAATACAGGAGCCTAAATCAAATGAAGCAGACTATCCCCAATGTGAATCAACTAAAGCTCGCACGTAGCTCTACTTCAAAAAAGGGATATGCCATATAATCACCCGAGCAGGTGGCCAGGCTGCTCTTAACACCGTTCCGACTAGAGAAGGGACGATGTGACCTTTATGGCTGTTCAAAAGTGTGTTTACTGCCAATGATATGAAGTGAGTGCAGTGATACACGATCATATCACATTACACATCCGCGCCCATATTCCTTGAAAACCTAATCCTTCACAAACCGATCCAGTTGGCACAGATAAACGAAATGACTGTTGAAAGGGAAATGATTGTGATACAGTTGAGTGGACGAAATTCTGTGACCTCCTACACCACTTCATGAAAACCCACTAAGGATAGCTCATGAAAAGGCCCAAACCACAGTGAATTCCTATTTTTGTCCACTTCAGGATCTCGTCTCTGCAATATTTCCCGCTGTCCTGGAAGCTTCTGAGTCACTCGTGAAGAGCTTGAAGTAGAAACCGGATAGTCATGCAGCAACTCAGACTATATGCAACTGACTATTAATCTCGTCTCAGTAAGACGTAACCATTACATGCTCAAGTATGCCAATGGGTTTTCAACTGAAATTGAGATTCGACATTCCTGAAATCCACCCAGTTCTTCTCGTTTCACTCTTTCGTCTACTCTTCCCATTCACTTATTGATTTATTTTAATTCTGAATTATCTATTTGCGTATTTCTCAATCTCTAAAATTATACATAAATGCTATTATTCATACATTATTACAATCATCTCATCCTTTTTAGCTGCACTGAACGAGCAAATTCGGTTACATCAGTGCCGCGATCTTGATTCAGATCATAAACTATCTTTAATATGCAATGAATCAACATTGCAACCATTTCTGTTGTGGGCCTCAAAAGCTAAGCCTGGTGAACTGCAGCATGGACTACTCAAAAACTCAGGGAATATCAAGAAACTCTACGTTGACAACAAGAAGTGGTCTGAAAGACATCAGATTTACATTAGCTCGCAAAAGTGACGCTGGGTAATGGATATGGAAGTGACAATCCGTAAGACATTTATTATTGTATTATGACAAATGATATCGCCGACCGCTTGGAAAGTCAATGCCGCAGTAGTCCGTAATGCAGACACCCGTACTGTTCGTAGTTTTCACAGAAAACAACGTTTCAGCTACTGATATTTTAGCAGAACTAAGAGATATCTTCTAAGAACAAACCCCGAGAAGTTGAAGTATGAAGAATAAATATATTTTCTACGCTTACTTTAAGTACCTTCGCGAAATTTTGTTGTCAGACAGCTAAAAACGTTAGCGATAAATATAATAAGGATTCTCTGCACGCAGTAGGTAACAGAAGAAATGGTTTGTTTTAATATATCACTTGAAAACTGTAGCCAATAGTAAACCTCAACACAAGTTTAAGTCAGACAAAATCCATTCAAGTGCAATTATGCAAAAAGGATCAAAACTTTGTATATGTCAGATATGTAATTGTGGGTAAGATTGATTTACTTATTTTTCCTTGATTTCATCTATACTTTGATTTGATTATCCAAAATATCTCCGTAAACTTACGGAATCATTAACGGCATACTTATATTATATTTTTCACAACTGACATCGTTTAGCGTCCATATTTCAGCGCAGATACTTTAAAGATGTACTCGTCGGGCTTACTGCCAGATTGTTTCTTAATTTGGTGGGACTATTCATGAGACGTAGAGCACTACATTATAACATTTCCTAAAGGGAATTCAGTGGTAATTTTGGGAAAAATAATGTATTTTTCTATACTTCCTGCCATTCTTTACCTGCAGAAATGTATGTTTCTACTGTCCAATGATTCGGATTTATTAAGGATTGAAGGATATGTGAATCATTTTCCAATTAATTTATGTACTTACCCAAACCCTTCTTGAATAAATCTGTTGATAGAGCTGACACCAATTCCTCTGAAGGTCGGTTCCAGAAAATTATGACTCGGCACGAGAACCATTACTACTCAGACGTATAGTTTAACCTCGGCTTTTGAAGTATTCTACTATGTTCCATGAGGTGTTCTGGCCTGGTGGGAAAGAAGAGAAAAAGTAGATCAGACCGGTTGTCAGTGCTCCTTAAGACAAGGGGTAGCTGTCTGGGTGTAGTTTTCCAATCTTGACCTCACAGGAGATATAAATAAATAAGTGAAGATGTCTCTGGTGATTCTAGTAATTGCTCTGCGTACTGCTCATGAAAATCTAGAAATACTAGCGCCAAAGTGTGCTATCAGTCAGTCAGAAAATAATGATAATAATAGTAACTAGCAAAAGGCTTGCTGATTTATACTTTTGCTGAGACAATAATGAGGACGATAAACACTTTCACTATCAATTTTAATTATCATTACTGTCCTTTTTGTATACTAAGTATTAAAGGACTCATCCCATCTTTCTCTGCACTTCTAGAAACAATAAGCCAAAGATTCTTAATTTTTGGAGCAGAGTGACTGATAATAGATTCAGATGTGTTCTTCCTATCTAGAACTACGTAGCGAGAGTAGAAGTGCATTGAAAATAAGTCAATATTATGCGGACTAGTCCATGAATCTATTGATCATTAGTCTGAATCATAAAAGGAGGTATAGGGTTCAAGTCACCTGATAAACTTGTAATTAGACACTCTAGATAATATGACTCACACTGTTCCTCACCTTATTCCCCTATTGGTTGTAAAACACTATCCTGCATATTTGCCTAGAGTTTTTGCCTCATCCGTTTTGGAAAATGCATTATCTTTTGTCAGATTATTCGTATTCCCTTGCATACTCTTCTTTCTCTCACCCGGTACTTTTTGTGTAGCTACGACGTGTAGTAACTGAAACCACTCAGCATGAGCGATCTTGTTTTCGTCAGTCTGTCTCTCTATTTGCCCATCCATCATACTCAAGTGAATAGTTTTTAAGCTTATACAGAAATCACGCAAAATAGCTAGGTGATCGTGCTGGAAATTTGACTGCAAGTATTTTATTCAACACTAGTATGAAGGACTAAGCGCATGAAACTGGTTAATCATTAGTGACCAATCACTGTACTTACTACAGTCTTACAATAGGTCATCAGTCGTGTGATCGAATAGCTCAGTTGTAAAACGTAGGACTATAGCACTGCTTGACATGGGATTCAAATCTCAAATGGGATATGAATTTATTCAAGGTTGTATATACTCCTGACTTCATGGCTTTTAGCTGATTGCCTCTAGCCATCTAACATCATAAAAGCTTCCTATGATAGTTACTTTTGAAAAAGTACTATAACTTATTTCCCACATGAGCACTGAAACCCTGAAAAATGTTTTCACCATTACTTTTGTTTTCCCAGCAGAACACATGGCTTCAAGATTATTTAAAGTTTCACTAGCAATGATACTGTTACTCTTCACGAGAGGTGTAAGCTGTTAGGCCTTCACTTTCGAAATTCACCCTTTTCTGGGCCTGCTATAGGCTAGTTAGCTAGGTGAAGTTAGGCTGGGAACTATGCGTACAACACAAATTACAAATTTACTGAAGAGGAAAAAAATGTTTACTCCTTGTGGAGGTTTGATATGTAAAAGCTTAAAGATTATTTTTTTTCTTTCATCAAAACTCCACTGTCAGTGTGCTTGAAAATGATCTCAGAGTTATTTTTTAGCAGTCTGTTACATTCGGGAGGTTCCAAAACGATGTAAATAAATTCTGTTTGATGACTGACATTTATATGATATACAGAAATTTTGATTAGTAGGAATTTTAGACATTTTTCCTGAATACTTAAAGCAATTAATGCTAAGAAAGATTAGAAGCCCAGCACGTTGGAAGCGGATAAATACCATCACACACTAAACTCATATGCTGAGCTCAACAGTCTTCAACCATAGGTTCTTAATGTCATGACACAAATTCATACCCAATGCTGTAGATGTATTCACTCACTGTGACCTCCTAGATATATTAAATTCTCATTAGTCCCCATATGCTAGTTCTTTCTTTGGTAGATTTCCATTTATTGCGGTTTCTTTGCCTTTCATATTTTTCTCTGCCTTTATTTGTGATTTTGTAAAGTGTCTCAACCTGATCTTATACCTTTGTTGAGAGGGGCAGCGGCTTGACATTCCTATCAGTGGAGTTTCACAAAATCACCGATTGATTTTCTCTCATTACTTAACAGTTTCATTTTCAAGTATTGGTTTTTGTAGAGATTTTTTTTGATTGGTTACAGAATTTAAGCATTAGCTGAAATCAGTTAGAGAACCACTGGAAAACCTGAGAGTGTTGGACAGCTGTCTCATCCTAGTTTAGGACTCTTCAGGACTCTTAGAACCCCGATGGTTGCGTACTGATGAGGAGTCCAAAACTAGGATGAAGCATCTGTCCAATACTCCCACGTTTTCCAATGGTTCTCTAACTGATGTCAGCTCATGATGAAATCCTCCAACCAATTTCATTTTCATTAACTAGATTACATCACCTTACACGTGGAACTGAATGCAAATATCTATGGTAAGAAGAATGCAGTCTCCTTATATCTTCCATTTCAAACAAATATATCTTACAGCCACAAAATAAGGGAAAGGTGACAAGTGCTGTAGACTACACATTTTCCCTGATAGTTAGATAGAATAAGTAAATAATTGTCATTTTCTGTAACTACATGACATCTAGCAAACGAACTATAGAGTGTTCATATGTATATCATTTTGTTCATAGTATTCTGTTAGCCTACAGCATAATGCGATAGGCTTCTTAGGACTAGTCTGACTCTCTCAGATACCTGTGACTGACAAATACTGTTGAATGGAAGGAGTTCAGTCGACTCGATGATAGACTTCATCAGTTAAAGAACCAGGAAGCACTGAACTGCTGTTTCGTCTTGGCCTGGGACTCTTCAAAAGTTAATACTCACGACCCCACTGGGAATGGAACACAGGAGTAGGGTGAATTAAGTCTTTACACTGAATTCTCCAAGCAGACTGGCTGTGCCACTTACTTTCACATTGTTCAATGATGCCATTTACTTGGAAATCAAATATTACGGTTTATTATAAATATAAAGAGCTGCTGTTAGGGCTTAATTATTATTCCCTTGGGTTCCAAGTAGAACACAATGCTTCAACAACACATCTCCATTTTATTCTATTCTCCGCTGTCCTCTTCAGCTGGCTAGCTCCACGACTGACCAAATTCACACGATCTCCTTCATGTCACCCTCGCACTGACAATTCAGTCGTCTCTTTCCATTGGGTTTACACTCGGGCGATGACGTGTATTGAGCGCGACTTCATTCGACGGCCTTTTCAGTGACATATGTCTGATCAGTGCACCTTCACTGCGCTTGACGCATTAACAAACAAACACACAATAGGGTGGGTGGGAGAGGGTTAAAATTCTAAAAAGTAATATAGGTAGGTGGAAAGAGAGGTTGATTACGGAATCCTTATTCATCGAATCTACACCCAGCACATGCAACAGAAGTGACTCAATGCAAATACCAGAAATATGGAAGATATTATTACCACCGGTCAAATCAAAAGAGGATGATAAATAGTCTTAAAATTCTATTCCATTCAAGCACATCATAACATTCTAACAATCAACTTATTATGACTGTAAAAACACTCGTTGTATTTCTCATCTAATTGCAATGGATTAATAACACTCGTACTATTATTTCTGAATGTACATTATCTCATATTGAATTTTATTCCAATATCTAATCGATTCCACACATGTATATAAATGAGGGAAAGAAGTTGTGTGAGTGAGTGACTTGATATGATTATGAGCAATAGTTTGTGCTCGAAACGTCATCAGTTAATATAACTGTACAACACTGTGTGATTTATCAAAATAAAATCTTATCCATTATGGATTTATACTCTACCACAGTGCCCAAGTTTTATACTTATATCAGCCTTCATTTTCTCTCACGTATTTATTTAACGATCGACTCTTGGCTGGTTTGTTGCCAGCCAGAGTTTCTTGCTGCTAATTCTTCCTTTCTGGCCAGCCGCTCGCCACTTGGTCTTCAGTGTGGAGCCAGCAGTGTGGGCAGCTGTTGAGAATCCCTTTCTTGACGGGTGCGCAGTAAAATTTGATGACCTATATATAAGAAATGATTCACTTCATATATGTGTTGCAAATCCGAGTCTTGTTCCTCATACTGGCTGGGTAAATGAGTGGGTGGAGAAGATTTCCAAACTGGTTTCAGATTGATGAAGGTACATCTTGCCCTTACGATTCTGGTTGGCTGGCTGGCTGGCTCTGACAACTTAATCCGTTTCGCCAGCTATAGTTGAAACTGTTCTTCCTAGATAAATGAAGGAAGTAACCTCTGTTAAATGTCTTCCTTTGATGGTGATTGGTGCTGGTTTTTGTTTGGTTATCTTCATCACCTCCGTATCCACCTTCTTTTTGCTCACCTGAATTTTACTGTATGAGTTTTCTATTTTAAGTAGACAGGGAAAATTTCTTCCACTCAGGATGCAAAGTGAAACTTTAAGCTGGAAAAATCACCAGGTACATAGGAGGTTTGTATACTACGTCATCCAACTGACAGATATAACCAGCAATGCAGAGATGAGAAAGTGAAGCAACATGAAAATGGAAACTCTACATCAAACACAAGAAGTGGTGAAACCATTATCATTTTCGTTATTGTTGTTTAAAATGTCTAAAACATTTAAACAAGACTGAATATTATTCTCCGATACTCATATGTAGCGCATAAATTAATGTATTCTAGCCATTAAGGTTATCATCAAGCGTAACAATCGCGATAATCTTATCTGATTTGTCTAAATTAAAATTGCAGCTTCAGTGAAACTAGTCCTGATACTTGTTTTTACATCAATAAGCATGAATCTGAGGTCCAGAACTTCCGGATGATTGACTTCTTATGTTCAACATATAGATGTGGTGTTGGTTATCCTAGAGATCATATGGTGCACTCCAGTCAACAGGTTTCCACCAGGAATTACCACTGAATGTCTGTGCAGATCACTACTTTTGAGGATAATTTGTACTCCAAAGTGCCTGTCTTTTCTTTTGTTCTGACTATATTTGCTTTTAGAGCAGCCATACATCTTGATAATTTTTAATATGTGAAGAGTTCTCATTCCTAAAAGTTACGTAGCTGTCTACCTCTCAATTCAATCTTAAAATCTTTTGATCAACACCCGGCTGTGTAATATATCAGGCGCTGATGAAATACAGAGCCTTCTCAAGGCCACCGGCAGAAATCTTATTGTGTTCGGCATGCGATGTTTTTTCCTCCACTTTCTCAGTGGAACATAGGGTTTCAAGCTAGAGGCTTGAAGTTTCTGTAGCAGTGTTTATTCTTACAGAATGGGGTTTCTAGCCCCATGCCCAACCTTTCCTCTTTACCAGTCTTATCACTGGCTTAGCAAGGTACAGGAGTGTTCCCGTGGCCGGGGATCAAACCCCGGACCATGTGCATGGTCAGCGAGCGTCCTAACCGCTGTGCCACCGACGCATGTGATTTTCTTCTGTCAAATGTTAGATGATACTGAAGGATTGATCTACACCGAACCCTAGTTTAAAGACAGGCGGTGAAGTAGTGGAGTGTATTAACGACTTCATTTGTACCATTCCTAATGAACTGATTGCCAACGAAACCCAAGCATGAATATAAAAGGCCAAGTTGCGTTACCTCTGACATAGAAGTGATACATGCGTGCTGTGCAACATTTAGCCCTGCCCATCTTTATGATTCCGAGACATGACCATAGAAGGTAAAAGGCTTGAAGAGGCTAACTGTTTTTGACTACAAGTGTTTGCGTCCTATCACTCGTGTCAGGTGGTTTGATGGGGTGAGTAATATATTGATGTTGGGCGTAGAGAGTCATGTAAGGAGGGTAAGTCAATCGATGGTGTTGTGAAGCTGAATCGACTAAGATGGCTAGGATATATATTATGCATGCCAAGCCACCGTCTTCCTATACAAGCAGTGTCAGCTGACATGGAATTAGGTTGAAAGACGGCTAAGAACGGTCAAAAGAAAACCAAACATCAATCCATGAAGCCTTTGACGGTTGTTATGCGTCAGCCACCTAGGATGGTGTAGACTGCTTGGTTGGGGTTGTTGGGATGCTAAGAAACCAATGGCTTACGACTGTTGGTGACAGGGCTGAGAATCCTTTTTTAGTCGTCTCAATGACCTCTTTAGCATCATATTCATTGTTCCTTTACGAGGAAACTCATGGGAGACAGGGATGTATCAGTAACAGCCACCTATCTATAAATAAAATTAGAATTTCTCACAGAATCTCAGAGTGGTTCAAATTTTCACAAATCGAAGAAATGGAGAACGGATGAACGAGGAAATAGCCTTAATATAATGAACAAATATATTTACAATAAAAGTAATAATAATATCTGTGTAAAACTTGGGCAATGTGGTAGTAAGTAATTCTATATTAGTTTGTTTATTAGATGTATCACACAGTGAAACAGTATTAATTACTGGATGACGTTTCGAACACAATTTATTGTTCATAATCATATCAATTGTAATCACACGACTTTGAAACTTGAGTTTTGTAGTTTTCTTTGTTCTCTCCTATTTGTCGTAGGGATAATAGAATTTTCCAGATATCTGGAACAGGTGTTGAATCATTCCTATAACAAGTTTGCAGTTGATTCGATAAACAAAGCTTCTGTTATCAATCTCTCCCTCCATCCTGTTGCATTAGATTTCAAAACTGTCATCCTATCCCATCCTATTGTATGGTTGTGTGCAATTGCATGTAGTGCTATAGCTGAACTATTCTCTAGATTTCTTATCTTATTTGAATCAACCAATCTAGATTTTGTCAGGTTTTTATGCTCGGCTAGTCTGACTGTCCTGTTCTACTACTTTCACCTATGTATTTGACCTGACAATCATAACAGGCAGGGCATTAGATAAACTAAATTTTTTTGTTTCAGTGGCTCCACAGGATCCCTTAACCGACAAAGCCTGTTTCTGATTGAGTTTGTGGGTTTGAATGTCACTTTTATTCCTGCCTTGTTAAGAATTCTGCGTAAGTATAAATAACATAAAAATTAGTAAATATCCTCAGAAGTGAACAGTTCTGAGCTGTTGGGAATGATTCTTAGCCACTTGACGACAGCTAACTGGCAGCCTACAACTCTCTTGAGGGCTTAAAGCGATAGTCAGTGGACTTACAGAGTGAGATGATGGTTTCATCTGAACCTCCTGACGTCTTTTCTAGCCTAGTTCAACAATATCGACAATAATAACAATAATCATACCAGTTTTATTCTGGAAATACAAAGTACTCAGAGTAACTTCTTGGCTTATGTTTACCATCCCCGTGTATTATCTTCTAGAAAACTATTCATCGGAAGTACGTCGTATAACTCAATTTCATTTTATCAGGAACTTGACTCAACCCTCTATCATGTATTTTTCCATCATTTTCTACTTGAAGAGCACAATGATAGTTTGAAAGTTAACTAAAAATTTACACGAAATCACGTTATCATCCAATTACACAGACATAACTGTAAGATGAAAAGAAACAGCAAGAAACAGAGTAAAGTGAATGTTTCAGAAACTTCATCCATTTATTTCCCTTAATGAATTCGAATAAAACAAGAATAACAACAGATTTTACAGAATAAAATGGTACCATCATCGTGAGTATTTCGTTGGCTTCTCATCAGCTCAGCTGCTTACAGCTCAAAGACATTATTAAGTTTATGTACACAAACAGTTTTAACATACTTGCATAGAGCAAGGGGAATATGCTCTACGTGTGTGCGTCGGTGGCATAGTGGTTAGGACTCTCGCCGACCATGCATATGGTCCGAGGTTCGATAATCCGCCGACGCAAACCTGATATCTATGGTCGGCCTGCAAAATTTGGGCTACCGATATCACATGCTGAAAAGTTCAAACTTGTACCAAAATACTGTGTGGAATCAAGCTAGAATAAAATGAAATAAATAATACGTAGAAATTAGAGAAAAAATTTATGACTCTCGAAAAGATGTTGAAAAGCAGCGGTTACTGTAAAGGCTCAAACGTCAAACAAATCACAGTGGGAAAAAAGTCCATCTACATTCAACTTGATTATAAAGGTGAAAATATTACAGCAGTTGTCAAGAGGAGACTGATTACGTCACTAGCCAAAGGCTAACCTGCAGCTAAGTTGGTTCCCGTCTATCGAACAACTTGTTCTTTGGTGTAATCAAAAGTCGACAGATACACTTCTCATGTTAACTCCAACTGCGTATACAAATTTACATGTGTCTGTAAGAGCAGTTACATTGGGAGAACAGAAAGAAGGACACATACACCTCCGATTTTCTGAACATGTGCCGCAAAGTTTACGTCTCAATGGAATAAATGCTTTCAACAGTGCCATCGCCAGGAATCTCCTTGACACGGATCATGAGGTGGACGTCGCCACATCATTCAAAATTATCAATAGGTAAAAGACTTCAGTTTTCCTTAATTGTACCGAAACAATCTCTATCAAACGCCTGAAATCCGATTTATGTGTTCAGAGACAAGCGGTTATCAGTCTTTCCCTGTCCTGCTACCTGGTAACTGGATATTTTCACCCTCTATTTCATCTGATTACTTAATAGTACCTTTAGGTTGTAAGCAGATGATGAGAAGCCAACAAAATATCCACAATGATGGTACCATTTTATTCTGCAAAAACTATTGTTGTTCTTGCTTTATTCAAAAGTAGATTTATTACGTGAGAAGAAAATTAAGGTAACCAAGTAGTTTAAGCAGGTCGCCAGAAACACTTATACCCTTGTGTGATTTGCAAAAATATTAAAACAAAACATAGTTACTTTCCTATGAAAAGAAAGAATTTATAAAAGACTAATTAATCAATTAATTAATGAACAAAGAATATTCTTTACGATAACTTCCTCTTTACATCAGGTTCTACACTTATATGACCATAATTGTTATTCAACAATTATTATTGTTATTTAAGTGTTGGTTTGTAGGGATTTGATTGGTTACAGGATTTTCATCATGAGCTGACATTAGTTAGAGAACCATTGGAAAACCTGGGAGTACTGGACAGCTGTTTCGTCCTAGTTTTGTGGTGTAATGGGTTATGCATCAGACAGTGGGAAGCGAGAAGACAGGAATACACTGCACTCACCGATAAGAAGACTCTAGAAGACCTGGATTTCGCAGATGATCTATGTTTACTGTCATAGGGACTCGAAGACTTGCAGGCGAAAACCAAGAAACTGGCTGAAGAGGCTGGGCAGACAGGCAGCGAAGACAGGACTCCAGGTGAACATAGAGAAGGTGGAGACGTAGGTGAGGATAACGAAACAACAAGCAGCATCAATCACCATCAACAGGAGATCTGATAGACGTTACCTCCTTAAATTATCCAGGAAATATCGTTTCACCTACGGATGGCGGAATGGATGAATATGTCAAAGCCAGTCAGCCAACCAGCCAGCCAGAATCAGAAAGGCAGAATACGCCTTCATCAAGCTGAAAACAGTTTGGAAATCTTCGGCACTGCAGTCAAGTAGCACAAGGAACTAGATTTTTATTTTCAACACAAATGTGAAGTCGGTCCTTCTTTATGGTTTAGAAACTTGGTGTGTCATGAAAAGGACTTCCAACAGAATACTGCAGACTTCTATCAACAGCTGCCTTCGCTCCATTCTCAGGCTAAGATGGTTGGCCTGTCAGAAAGAAAGAATTAGCGACAAGAAACTCTGCAGTAGAACAAACCAACTAACAGGAGCCGACTGCTCAACAGATATGTAGGAGAAACTGGAAATGGATCGGACATACATTGAGGAATCCATCGAATGACATTGTGCTCAATGCAGACCATCGCTCGATTGGAATTCCGATGGGAAGCGACGAGTGGGTCGTCGTAGCGAGGGTGACATGGAGAAGATGGTGTGTTGTGGAGGTGTAGAAGAGAGAGAATATGGGCAATCGCGGAGCTAGCCAGATGAAGAGGAAAGCGGCAAAATAGAATAAAGTAGTGACGTGTTGTTGAATCTCTATGCTCCACTCAGAACTCAAGGGAATAACAATAATAATTTAAAACATTATTGATGTTATAAATATAATTTAATAATTCCTATTGTAGCACTAAGAACACAATATATTCAGCGAAGAGACTCTTTTTAACGAATTTATTATCAAGCTGCACAATCGTATATATATGGTTTTTATAAAAATTATATCCGGTGTGAATACATGAAATAATAATAGCATGAAATGCAATTAAAATATTTGTGATTATAATCATAGTTTAATGTCAATTGGCAAAATAATTAATGTCGTATATAGAATAATACATAACGTGTATAGATTTTGGAAAGGGGTACAAAATTATAAGATTAGTAGACGAATATAAAATGTTACATAACGTGGTGTGAAATTTGATAAGATAGAATTGAATATTGTAAAAATAAAAATATAAAAGTTAATAATTTTGGGTTTAAAATGACAAGTGGGTCAAGTGGAAAAGATTCAGAGTGAGAATAATAATAATAATCGTAGTAATAAGGGAAAAGTACATAGAATAACTAAATAAACAAAATAAGTAAATGTCTATCCAGAACAAAATATTTAGAGCGAACAAAATGTCTATCCCCCACGGCCAAGGCAGAAGTAGGGATTGTACATACTTCTTTTGTACACAAAGGTCTGGCTTAAAGTCGTGAATTACCAAGGCCTGAGCTGTCTTTAGAAGTCTGTAACGAAGAAAACCCGGGAAGTTAACATGGATTCTGTATATGATCTTAAAATCATGGTCAGGGTTGACAGAGTGACAGAAGTCGATCAGGTGTTCCAAAATAGAACTTTGCACACACTTCCTTCCTCCCTTGCAAAACCATGCAGCTGGAATATCTTATCGTATCCATGCGGTGGAAAGCGTCCTCTGGCTACGGCCAATGTACCTATTTCCAGAAGAGCAGGTGAACTGATTGATGCACATAAAGGCGGCCAGATGAGGGAGCTTATCTTCTACAGAGATGGAGAACAACTTGCGGCTGGTGAACGTCATTTGTAATTTTTCAGCAAAGAATGTCCTGCTGACTGATTAAGAGAGACGATTTTTGAGCATATCTGAAGCTTGATCACCTTTGAATTCCAAGTTCATGAATAAGGTTTTCTTTGGAACTGTGTCGGTGACCAGTTTAGACTGCTTATCTTTCATGTTGCTGTCAATAAATCGGTTAGGGTAACCGTTTTCTGCTATCGTGGCTTTTATAAAGTCAAGTTCCGAGTCAACGGAATCAGAACTACAAATTTTTCTTTATCCTAAGGCAGAGCGTATGAATGAAGTTATTAATAATAGTTATTAATAGCAACAATGTTTCTTTAATTATACCTGTCATTCAGCTGCTGAACCTGATGAAGTTAAAGTTATCGAACACGATGTTCTCTATTCATGAATTAATCTTTTAAATTTTCTATAAGCATTTTCAATCAGAATAAAAATAACAAATTAGAAACTCTGTAGAGTAAAATTCTAAATTTTTACTACCAATTCAACGGAATTCAAAATTATCATCAATCCACCCTTTCCTCCTCCCCTCCCCAAACACCAAACTTTCCATTGTCTTTTAATTATTATTTCTCCATAGTTCCCATTTCTTACTGTTCTACTTCATTTGTTTTTACATATCTTTTGTGTTATTATTGTTCTACGATGTTTTACAGGTGCATGAATGTAAAATTATTCAGAGAGTAATTAATAGTTTTCTAATTAATTAATTATATTAGGATTTGTTTCATACAATCTGTGGACTTCATCAGGCGTCTTATAGAAATCGTCACGTGATCATGTATAATCCATTGGGATTATTAGTTTTAATTTCTATTCATGTATATAACAAATAAGGCCTTATACTTTTGCTCTTACTGGTTATTCATTTTATTTATAAATATCGTTCTCCTGATGAGTGTTCATAAATACGAAACTCCAAATACATAGAATTATGTGAACAGCTAGATGGTAGTAATACTATTTTTTTAGATAACGTAAGTTATCCCTCAAATTATTGACTGAAAGGAAAACTATGCTGTCAAGAGTTAATTTGTATGGATCTTGATTTGTTTCAAATTTGATCATGGATCAACTGATTGATTGATTGATTGACTGATTGATATCATTTAGAGATCCATTGAAAACTAGATTTGTTCAGAAAAATCAGCCAACTAGATTCGTCATACATTTTTTATTCGGTGGCACAGCGGTTAGGACTCTCGCCGACCATGCACATGGTCCGGAGTTCGATCCCCTGCCGACGTACACCTGATATCAATGGTTGGCCTGCAAAATTTGGTCTACCGATATCACATGCTGATAATTCCATACCTGTACCAAAAATACTGTATGGTTTCAAGCTACCATCAAAAAAAGAACAACAATCTTTTGTGTAGAATAAATTGATACCATCAATGTATGTTTCGTTAACTTCTCATCATCTGCTTGTAACCTAAAGATATTATTAAATTTATGGAAAAAAATCCCCATTTAGACATTTAGAAAACAGAAAGATTGAGCAGCGAAGAAATACTTACTTTTCAATTAGATCCTCATCTCACTGTGGCTCTACTCTAATATACACGTATAGCATTTTTATTACAATACACAACAGTGTACCAATTAAGTGACACTGATATGTTTGTTAACAATAATTAAACAGTGTCAAAATATCAATGGGTTGATAATTAACGAAGAAAATCAATACACATTTAGAAATGGTAGAAATGGTTAGAATAAATTAATTTTAGGAGGATAACACGTAATTAAAGATGAAGTGGTCAAAATAAATAAAAATAAAGTAATTTGGACAATTATAATTTTTACAGTTTTTAAAGGTTTAGGGGGAGGGGGGTGACATAGTCCTGCTTATGCATTCTTTTAGAGATGGCCACGGTAAGAAAAGTAGCTGTACAAATTTCTTCTGAACACACAGGTTTGGCTTCTTCAGGTGGATTCCTATTGCTTCAGCTGTTGTATGTAGAAGACGAACTCGTAAAGCCATATTAAGATTAATAGGAATGCGATAAATAATTTTAAGTGCAGTATTAACGTCAACCTTATGCTCAGTATCTACAAGGTGTGCTAAAATGGAGCTCCTACGAATAGATCTTGTTTGCCCCTTGCTTAACCATGCTGGATGATGTTCGGAAATACGGTGATGAACCTGCCTAACTGTACGCCCACTGTGAGCTGGCTCCGCAGCTGCAGTCAAACTGGTAGATACACATAGAAGAGGCAAATTTATGTAGTTTATCCTTATTTCTCGAACATAGAATAGGGGTGGTTGTGAAGAGACAACTTATGTCTGCTGCATAGTAAGCTCTTTTAACTGCATTCTTCAGGCGCTGTGTTATGATTTCGCTGATGTTGTCTCCGAGCAACTGCAATTTTGTGAACATTGGTTTCTTCGGAACTGTAGCCATACTGACTCTCCTTGGTGCTGAATTCATATTTTTCTCAATGAAATATATTTATATATATATTTCTTCGCTCAATCTTTCTGTTTTATTAAATTTATGTACAGAAACAATATTAACATACTTACCCAGAGAGTTCAAGTTTGCATAAAAAAAATCAATATATGCATACAATAGTAATAATAACAATAATAATCATACAGAATGGAATTTTCAGCGTTACGTAATCAAGTGGAAGAGAGAATAAAGATATCCAGTTACCAGGAGGAGCGAGGAAAACCTGATAACTGCTTCTTTCTGAACATATAAATCCGGTTTAAGGCGCTTGATGAAGATTGCTTCGGCAAACTTAAGGAGAACTGAACTCTTTTTGGTAGTCGATAACTTTTAAGGATCTTGAGATGTTCATCTCATGACCTGTATCAGGGGGATGCTTAGCGATGGTACTGTTGAAAGCGTTTGCTACCTTGAGACGTAGACGTTTTGATACATGTTCAGAAAACTGGAGGTGTATGTGTCCTTCTTTCTGTTCCTCCAATATGACTGCTCCCTCAGATACATGTAAATTTGTATACACAGTTGGAGTTAACATGATAAGTGTATCTGTCGACTTTTGATTACACCCAAGAGCATGTTGTCCGGTGGACAGGAACCAACTTAGCTGCATGATAGGCTTCTGTTGACAATTGTTTTAATACTTTCACCTTTAAAATCGAGTTGATTGAAGACAGGCTTTTTTCCCACTGTGATTTGTTTGACTTTTGAGCCTTTTAGATCTTCCGTGCTTGTTAATGAAACTTTGATGGTAGGCGTTTTTTCTCAACATCTTTTCAAGAATCATAAATTCTCTTTCTAATTTCCCAGTAGAGCATATTCTCCTGACTCCATAGAACAGAATTTTGACTAGTGCTCGTTTATAGCTGCCTGGAGAAAACCTATTAAAATGTAAGTAATGTCCATTCCATGTTGGTTTGCAGTTAATCAGCCTCTAGAGACTACCATCTTCCAGGCATTGCATGACAATGTCAAGGAAATTGGACCTTCCGTCATTTTCATGTTCCATAGTAAATTCAATATATTTTTATGTGCGTCGTCGAATAATCCAAGTAGGCCAGACTGTTAGGCATAAATAAAAAAATTTACAGAGAAGGACTAATGAAGAGGTTAAGACCATGGTAGAATAAGAGATTGGATAAACATTTTCTGCATACAGATTTTGGGGTTATGTTGACGAATTACCAACGCCTCCACCATACACAAATGCCGAAACCTGACGCCTTTTGTACCATTCGCCCTCACCTTGTAGATAATCCCGAAAGACGACTCTGCTTGGCCTAAGTTCACCAAGTGCTCGAGAAATGAGCTAGTAATTGTCTTGCATTGTCCTTTTGCCAACTATGCCGGATAATGTTCAGAGATGCGTTTGGAAAGTGTGGGCTTTGTGTGGCCAATATAAATACGACTGTAGAGCCTCTGAAGATGATTTCGTCGATAAAGAAAATTTTCTTTGCTAAATTGTCTTTTATTTCCTTCATGGCTTAATGGGTATTTTTGGTGACTCGAAAATTTATCTAGTACTCATTAGTGACCGGCTACTGAATGAAATTGCCTGAGGTGTCAGTGATAAGTCATGATCAGTTTGGTCCTCCAAGTTGAGTGTGAGGTCGAATATTCTCCGATGACGACGGCTGGCGGAGGCACTAAGTATCTCGAATTGGTAGAAATTGAAGCTCACTGGTCACTGAATCGGATCCCAGTGGATGAATGGCCTGCGAGTTTACCTTGCAACCGAAAGGTCCTTGGTTCGAACCCCAGTAGGCTCGTACTGCTGAGGAGTCCCAGTGACCAGGAAGAAGCAGTTTTCCATTACTCCCTGTTGGTTTTCAACGGCTCTTCAAGTGATATCAATCCGTGCTCAAACTTCAAATATAGTATATTTCTTGAAACTAGGTTACATGAACTAATTATCATAATATTTATTGTTTAGAATGATTGCCAGTTCAAGGAGTCAATTTGTTCTGCTTATTAAAGTGCTTTTTGTCTTTATTTCACACTTTTCTGTAAAAATTATTAGTTAAATAAATATGTGTTAATGTGTGTGTGTGTATACGCGCGTTTCCTCATGTCAGTGTAATTTGATTGAATTATTGAGA